>WHPX01000069.1:0-107997 GCA_011057435.1 Actinia equina
TTCGACGCACATTACACCACTTTACACAACTTACCACATGTACGCACATTTACACACACTTACAAAACCTAAACACACTGTAAACACAGTTACAAACACTTTACACACACACTTAGAAACTTTTCTGTATATACATTTACGCTCATATTCACACATCTTTCACGCACTTACTTACCATGGAACCCACACTTATAAAACACTACACAGAATGCGCACACATCTTACACACACTTACACCATTACACCACACTTACAAAAATTTTACACCACACTTACACAATTAACACAGCCACGGCACTCTCACTTAACCCCAAAACTAACATAATTGGTACACACACAATTTAAACCCAGTACACACAAACTTAACACACTTTCAAAAAACATTTCACACACTTACACACACTTACACACACGTACACACATTATACACACTTACACAAACTTACAGAACACTTACAGAAACTTACACTTCATTACACAAATTTTTTACACACCTGTTTTTTTTTCACTTTCAATCATTTACATACATTGCGCACACTTCCACCCCCACACGTCACAACTTACTACATTTCACACACCTTTCAAACAGTACACACATTTACCAAAGAATCGTCCATACCCTACATAAACTCACACAGTTGGTACACAACGACTTATAAATACTACAAAATTCAACACACTCAAAAAAACAAACGTACACGCACGCTGTACAAGCACTTCCACCCACAAACTTACTAACAAGTTACACCACACTTATAAACAGTTACACACACGTAGCACATACTTACACATACACTTACAACATTACCCACACGTACAATATTTTACACACACTGACATACTCTTACAGGACACTACACGCCACCCTCTACACACGTACCACAACTTACACACGTTTACACACACTTTACAAAACAGTGTACACACACTCACACACATTTTTTTTTTTAGCAAACTTTTTTACTACACGCAAGCGTACAACACCACTTACCCAACCAAACAAACCAAAAACTGACACATACCGTTACAACCTTTTACACACAGGATTTTACACACAGTTAAATACCACTTACAACATTTACAAAATACTTTACACACACTTTTCACAAATTACACACACTTTGTACACACGTACTCACATTTACACAAACTAAAAAACAGTTACACACACTTAAACAAAAACTTCCACACCAAACTTTCCACAAACTGTCCACACGTTACAACACTTACACAAAATTTACTCGCACACTTACACACATGTACACACACTTACATATACTGACACACATTACACATCTTGCACACAGTATACAATACACTTACACACAAACTTACACACAATTACACACAACTACACACAATTTACACACACTTGAACAACACTCACATAGAATGTTTCATAAAGTGTACAACATTACGAGTACTACACACCACTAACACACATTTACATAAACACACATACACTTTCAACAGTACCCACACTAACAAACAAGGAACCCACTTACACGCACACGTACACACACTTCACACAACGTACACATCACTTGCAAAGCTCTTGCACACATTTCACACACGTACAAACACTTACAACATTAGACAACCCGTACAGACACACGTGCACACAAGGACGCATCAGGGACACACACGTACAAACAAGGAAAAACACGAACACACAAACGGACACACACTGACAGATGACTTACACACACCGGTACAGAAGCTGTACAAGCAAGGAAAACACGTACACACACACTTTTCACACATACACCACACCTACACCTTACACCTTACACACATTACACACACTTACACACTACTTACACACACTTACACACACTTACACACACTTACACACCACGTACACACACTTAGCACACACGTACCCACACTTACACACACTTACACACACGTACACACACTTACACCACACACTTACACACACTTACACACACTTACAACACAATGACCACAACTTACACACTCTTACATCACAGTATTTACACCCCACTTATTTATTATTCCGCATCTTATCACCACTGTCACACACTTACCACCACACTTACCACCACTTACACACACTTACCACACCTTAAACACACTGTTACACACACGTACACACAAGTACACCACACTTACACACACGTACACACATCTTACACACACTTACACACCAAATTACAACACGTTACCGTTACATTTACCACACTTACAAACACGACACACAAACTTAGAAACTATTACATAATGCTACGCTCACTTACACACCACACTTTCACACACTTACATTTACACACACTTACAAACATACACACATTACACACACCACTGAAAACATTACACACACTCTAAAAAACGCTTACACAAACTTACAGACATTTACAAACAATGACACACAATACCTTACCAAAACCCCCACTTACACCACAACTTACACAAACTACAAAAATTGAAACACTTGTGCACATATTTAAAACCCACAACTTACACATAAGTAACACAGCCACGGACTCTCACTTAAAACCTAAACTACACAAACTTAGACACACAATTGAACACATGACACACCACTTACAAACAACTTACACACTTAGTGTGTCATTCATTAACACTTACACCACACTTAACACACTCTTACACTATCACTTACACACACTTACACACCACGTACCCACACACTTACAAAACACGTAAAACACCTACATGTGTAAATTACACAACTTACACACACTAACAAAATCTTACACAAATACACACAACTTACACACAATAACACACTGACACACACTTCACACACACTTACAACACTTACACAACTACTTACACACACTCACAAAAGTACACCACACACACACTTACACATACTTACACACACTTAAAAACACACTTACACACACACATCAATAATCTGTACACCACGTTTGTTTTACACCGTTTTTTTGATTTTACTTGTGTATTTCCTTTTAAGGAAGTTCCTATGGAAATCACTGGGGACATGAGGTTTACTGCGAAAGAAAGAATATTATTATTACATCTTACACACACTAACACCCGCACTACACAAATTAAATACATTTACATTACCTGTAAAACAACGTACAAACGTTACAACACCACTGAATTAATTTACACAAACGAAACAGCCGCACTTACAACAGGTTACACACAATTACAGCCACACTTACACACACTTACAACACTTACACACACTTACACACACTTACACACACTTACACACTACACCACTACACACATTACACACACTTACACACACTACACCACACTTACACACACTTACACACACTTACAACACTTACACACACTTCCACCACATCTTACACACACTTACACACACTACTACATACACACTTCCACCACACTTACACACACTTACACCACACTTAGCAACACACTTACACACACTTACCAACACTTACACACACTTACACACACTTACACACATACTACACACACTTAAACTACACTTACACACCACTTAACACACACTTACACACACTTACACACACTTACACACACTTAACCACACTTACACCACACTCTTACACACACTTACACACACTTACAACTAACACACTGCACAACGTAACACACTTACACACACTTCCACACACAAATACTCTTAACACGTTTGAGTTTTTGTACACGTTTTTTTTGGATTTTACTTGGGTATTTCTTAATGAAGTTCCCTATTGTAAATCACTAATGGGACATAGGGTTTACATGTCGAAAGAAAGAAATATATTAGGTACACTCTGACACACACGAACACCCGCACTTACACAAAAACTTACATGCAGGTACAGTACTGTGTAAAACGTACACACGTACACACACTTACATACATTTACACACACTTAAACCACGCACTTACAACACTTCCACACACATTACACACCACTTACACACGTGTGGTGGTGCAGCCTTACACACATTTTTCTTACACACAATACACTTATTACACACACGACACACACTTACACAACGTGTACTACACACTTACACACACTTACACACACTTACACACACTTACACACACTTACACACCCACTTACACACACTTCACACACTTACACACACTTACACACACTACACATCACTACACACATTACCAATTACACTAACACAATTACACACAACTTACACATCACTTACACACACTTACACACAGCTTACCACACCACTTACACAACTTACACACACTTACACACACTTACCACACACTTAAACACCCTTACACCACTCTTACACACACTTACACACACTTACGCCACATTACACACACTTACACACACTTACACACACTTCACACTACCAACTTACACACACTTTACCCACACTTACACACACTAACACACTATTCCCACACTTACACACACTTACACCACATTACACACACTTACACCACACTTACACAACCTTACCACACACTTACACACACTTACACCCCACACACATACTCTACACACTTTTGCTTTTACACCGTTTTTTTTGATTTTACTTGTGTATTTCTTAATGAATGGTCCCTATTGTAAATCACTAATGTGACATAGGTTACTGTCGAAAGAAAGAAATATATTATTTACACTCTTACACACACTAACAACCCGCACTACACAAACTTACATGCATTTACATTTACTTTTAAACACGTACACACGTTATCACACACTTACATACATTACACAACCTTAAACACGCACTTACAAAACACTTCCACACACACTTACACACACTTACACACTCTTACACACACTTACACACACTTACACCACTTACACACACTTACACACACTTACACACACTTCCAACACTTACACACACTTACACACACTTACACACACTTACACACACTTACACCACACTTCCACACACTTACCCACACTACACTTACACACCACTTCTACCACACTTATCACACACTTACCACACACTTACACACACTTACACACACTTACACACACTTACACACGTACACACACTTTACACACACTTACACACACTTACACACACTTACACTACACACACTTACACACACTTACACACACTTACACACACTTACACACACTTACAGACACTGACGCCACACTTACACACACTTACTACAACCACTACACCACACTTACACACACTTACACACTACTTACACACACTTACACACCATTACACACACTTACCCACCACACTTTACACACACTTTACACACACTTACACACACTTACACACCAACACAAACTTTACACCACTACACACACTTACACACACTTACACACACACACATACTCTTACACACTTTTGATTTACACGTTTTTTTTTGATTTTATTGTGTATTTCTTACTGAAGTTCCCTATTGTAAATCACTAATGTGACATAGGTTTCCTGTCGAACGGAACGAAACTATTATTATTTACACTCATTAACACACTCAACACCCGCACTACACAAACTTACCATTCATGTACATACTTTACAACACGCTACACACGTTACACCCCACTTACATACCATTAAACTTAACGCACATTACACACAACTTACAAACGCACTTACACAAACCACTAACCACACTTTACAACACACTTACACACTACTTACACACACTTACAACACACACTTACACACACTTACACACACTTAGCACCATGCTTACACACCTTACACAACACTTACACACACTTACACAAACACGTACACACACTTACACACACTTACACAACTGAACACATTTACACACACTACACACACTTACACCACACCTTACACACACTTACACACACTTACATACACACACTTACACCACACTTACACACACTTACAACACACTACATTACACCACTTAACACACACTTAACACACACTTACACACACTACCACCACTTACACACACTTTACACATCACTTACACACACTTATGGGGTCTACACAACTTACACACACTCTACACACACTTAACACATACACACACTTACACACACTTACACACACTACACACACATACAAACACCTACACAACACTTACACACATCTTACACACAATACACTTACACTACACACACTATACACATCACTTATTATACCAGTTTACACTACAAATCTACAACACTACACACACTTCACACACACTTACACACACTTACACACACTTACACACACTTACACACACTTACACACACGTAAACACACTTACACACACTTACACACACTGACACACACTTAATCACCACTTACACCACCTACACACACTTACAAATACTTACACCACACTTACACACATTAACACACTTACACCACCCACTTACACACACTTCCAAACACTTACACCACTTACACACACGTTACACCACACGTACACAATTAACTCAGCCACGGACTCTCACTTAAACAAAACTACACAAACTTACACAAACAAATTAACACATTACACAAACGTACACACAATTACAAAAACACCACTTTACCAAATTTCACCAATACCCCACACTTTCAAAACATTTACCCACCTTACACACATTACAAACACTTACACAAAACTCAACACACACTTTACAAACACTACACCACTTACACACACTTACACACACTTACACACACTTACACACACTTACACACACTTCACACACTTCAACACACTTACACCACTTAAACACAACCTTACACACAACTACACACACTTACACATCCTATCCTCTTACACACACTTACACACACTTACACCACACTAACAAACTTACACACTTACTTAATGCCACACTTACACCCACTTACTACACACTTACACACACTTACACACACTTACACACACTTACACACCCTTACCACACACTTACACACACTTCCACACACTTACACACAACTTACACACATCTTTACACACCACTGACAACACACTTTACACACACTTACACACACTTACACCACATTACACACCTTATTCACACACTTACCACACACTTACACCACACTTACACACACTTGCATCACACACTTACACACACTTACAAACACCTAAACACACTTTAAACACATTTACAAACACTACACACACACTTAGAAACTCTTATATACATTTACGCTCAATTACACACACACTTTCACGCACTTACTTACATTTATACACACTTACAAACACTTACACAGATTGCGCACACACTTACACACACTTACACACACCTTACACACACTTACAAAATTTACACACACTTACACATATTAACACAGCCACGGACTCTCACTTAAACAAAACTACACAAACTTACACACACAATTTAACACATTACACAAACTTAAACACACTTTCAAACATTTACACACACTTACACACACTTACACACACTTACACACACTTATACACACTTACACAAACTTACAGACACTTACAGACACTTACACTCATTTACACAAATACACACACTTTCAATCATTTACATACATTTGCGCACACTTCCACACACACTTCCACAAACTTACTCACATTTACACACACTTTCAAACAGTTACACACACTTACACAGAATCGTCCACACCCTTACATAAACTCACACACGTTTACACACACTTATAAATACTTACACACACTCACACACTCAAACACAAACTTACACGCACGCTTACAAGCACTTCCACACACTTACTCACATTTACACACACTTATAAACAGTTACACACACTTACACATACTTACACATACACTTACACACATTTACACACACGTACACATATTTACACACACTTACATACTCTTACAGACACTTACACGCACCCCTCCACACACTTACACAAACTTACACCGTTTACACACACTTACAAACAGTTACACACACTCACACACTCATACACACTTACACGCAAGCTTACACACACTTACACACACTTACACATACACTTACAAACTTTTACACACAATTTTACACACATTTACATACACTTACACACATTTACAAAAACTTACACACACTTTCACAAATTACACACACTTCCACACACTTACTCACATTTACACAAACTAAAAAACAGTTACACACGCTTAAACAAAAACTTCCACAAACTTCCACAAACTTCCACAACTTCACACGTCTACACACACTTACACAAATTTACTCGCACACTTACACACATTTACACACACTTACATATACTTACACACACTTACACACTCTTGCACACAATTACAAACACTTACACACAAACTTACACACAATTACACACAATTACACACACTTACACACACTTAAACACACTCACACACAAACGTACACACACTTACGCGTACTTACACACACTAACACACATTTACAAACACACATACACTTTCAAACATTTACACACACTAACACACACTTACACCCACTTACACGCACACTTACACACACTTACACACACTTACACACACTTACACACACTTGCAAACTCTTGCACACATTTCCACACACTTACAAACACTTACACACATTTAGACACACCTACATACACACTTTCACACAATTACTCACATTTACACACACTTACAAACACTTACAAACACTAACACACAAACGTACACACACTTACATATACTTACACACACGTACATACTCTTACACGCAATTACAAACACTTACACACACACTTTCACACATTACACACACCTACACACACTTTAAAACATCTACACACACTTACACACTATTACACACACTTACACACACTTACACACACTTACACCACACTTACACGCACACTTACACACATTTACACACACACACACACACACACGTACACACATTTACACACACTTACACACTTAAACACACTTACACACACTGACACACACTTACACGCACACTTACATACACTTACACACATTTACACACACTTACACACACTTACAAACACTTACACAAGCTTACACACATTTACAAACACTTACACACACACTTAAAAATACATTCATTTTCACACACTTAAACTCACATTTTCACACACTTACATTTACACACACTTACAAACACTACACAGAGTTGCACACACACTACACACACTTACACACACTTACACACACTTAAACACACTTACACAAACTTACAGAAACTTACACAACTTACACACACTCACACACACTTACACACACTTACACACTGTTACACACACTTACACGCACACTTACACTTACACACACTTATACACACTTA
The DNA here is from genome assembly GCA_011057435.1 of Actinia equina. NCBI lineage: Eukaryota > Metazoa > Cnidaria > Anthozoa > Actiniaria > Actiniidae > Actinia > Actinia equina. Next base: position 9,183 of record WHPX01000069.1, read on the forward strand.
CGCACATTTACACACCCACTTTTAAACATTTGCACACACTTACACAAACTTACACACACTTACACACACTTACACATACTTACACACACACTAACACATACTTTCACACACTTTTCCACACTTACGAACTGAATGATAAAATTTACATTTTCAAAAAAAATTTCGCTACTGGTTTTGCCATACTCTGCGTGCAAAGGTCTTCATTTCTGGCCTCCCTTCTGGCTTAGTCAGTGCGGGACTTGTAGTACGTGCATACCATCCGTTTCAACTTTTAAAAAAACAAAGCAAATTAAGAACACTATTATGGCCTTGTAACCCTAGCAGTACTCATTAAAGGTTGAGTTGAACTTGAGTTGAGTTCACAATTAGCTTCCATTGAGTTAACATAGTTTTAAAGCTTCGCGTTACGTCAGTATTCATGTACAGCAGTTTATCCTGCAGTCTGCGCATGCTTCTTATGTTGGTAAGACAGTAATTTCCTCTGCTGCAATTTTCATTTCTTTAGCCTACCAATCATCTACACCAATCATATATGCCAGGGCACTTGTGATAGGGATGTCTTAAAATTCTTGATGTTACTGTTTTTCCAATCTCAACAAAAGTTGATTGAAGTTCAGTCATCTTCTCTATGTAATTAGTTTCGAAATCGAAGCAGTCCTTTTGTTGACTAGACTGCGGGAATGTGAACACAAACTCTAGTTAGGTTATCTGACCAACAGTTCGGTGTCCGGATGCACGCAGGCTATTCGTTGACTTGCAGTGGTTCATTCTCTCCCGGGTCAGGTTTTGAACAACTGATTTTATCTTCACTCTTTATTGGGATCATTAGTAAAGAAGCAGTCATCAAATAGGCAGCTGTAATCCACGGTTCTCAAGGTCAGTTTGGTTGGCTACCTGCAAAGCAATCCACACTAAACGTGCTTTCATTCTGTCGTGCACCTGTGAAATGGCTGAATGAAAAGATAGTATTCCAGCTTTATGTTTTTCTTTGACTCTTCCTTACGTTCTTGGCTCCCCTCCCAGCCCCGCAACCATGAAAAAAACAAATCACATAACTGGATGAACTACGCCTTTGCTAGCTGTAATGCTTCACTATGCACGGGAGGCTTATACCTTCTCGTATGTGTTATAGGAAATCGCTGCGCACTCGCACAAATCCGGCCGAGCGCCCCAAACTCGGGCTATCCCGTGTGGATGCTGTGTCTTCATCCCGCCGCGTCGTTTCTTTTTCGCTCTGCTTTGGTATTGCGTATTTTCTGTGTGTCCCTTTGGCCGCCTGTGTGTGCTGCCAGTGTCCGTCCGGTGTGTCCCGCGGGTGTCCGGGTTGGTCCGTTGTGCGTGTGTGTGTGCGCGTTTGTCCGTGTGTGCCGTGGTGTCCGGGTGTGTCCCTGTGTGTGTGTCGTGTTGTCATTGTGTGTCCGGGGCTGTGCCGGGCCGTGTGGTGGTCCGTGTGTGCCCTGTGTGTGGTTGCCGTGGTGTCGGAGTGTGTCCGTGTTTGTCCGTGTGTGTCCGTGTGTGTCCGCTGTTGTCAGTGGGTGTCCGTTGTGTGTCCGTGTGTGGTCCGTTGTGTCGTGGGGTAAGTGTGTTGTCCGGTGTGTACGTGTTGTGTCCGTGTGTGGTCCGGTGTGGTCCGCTGTGTGTCCGTGTGTGTCCGTGTGTTGGTCCGTGTCTGTGCGCGTTTTGTCCGTGTGTGTCCGTGTGTTGTCCCTGTGTTATCCACCGTGTGTAGTGTGAGTCGCGTACGGTTGTGTCCGGGTGTTGTCCCTGTGTGTCCGGGGGTGTCCGTGGTGTCTCACTGTGTTTTTGTTTCAGGTGTGTAAGTGTGTGGCATTGTTGTGTCCGTGCGTGTCCGTCTGTGCCCGTGGTGTACCAGGTGTGCACGTGTGTGTCCGGTTGTTGTCCGGGTATGCCTACTGCGTTGTTGTCGGGTTTGTCAGTGTGTGGTTTAAGTCGTGTGTCCACCGTGTGTCATGTGTGTACGTGTGTGGTTCAGTGGGTTTGTTGTCCGCGTGTGTAAAAGTGTGTAATTGGTGTAAGTGTGGGTAAGTGTGTGTGTAAGAGTGTGTAAGGGTGTATGTGTGCGTGTAAGTGTGTTGTAAGGTGTGTAAGGATGTGTAGATGTGTGTAAGTGTTTGGTGTAAGTGTTGGTGTAAATGTTTGAAAGTGTGTGTCATTGTGTGTAATTTGGATTGTGTGTAATTGTGTGTAATTGCTGTGTAAGTTTGTGTAACTGTTTTTGTATTTGTGTGTGTGTAAGTGTGTGCCAGGGTATGTTAAAAGTATTTAACTGTATGTAAGTGTGTGTAAAGTGCGTGTTAAGTGTTGTGTAAATGTTGTAAGGGAGTGTAAGTGTGGTGTTGTAAGTGTGTGTGATTGTCTGTGTGTGTAAGCGTACGTGTGTGCAAGTGTGTGTGTGTGTGTGTGTGTGTGGGTGGTGGGTGTAGTTGTGTGTGTGTAAGTGTGTTGTAACTCGTCCCTGTTCTTGTATTGTGTGTGTGGTAAATGTGTGTGTGTGTGTGTGTGTAAATGTAAGCAAGTTGTTTTAAGTGTGTGTAGGTGTGTGTAATTGTAAGCAAGTGTGTGTAAGTGTGTGTGTGTGTAAGTGTGTGTAAGTGTGTGTAGGTGTATTTTACTGTTTTTGTATTTGTGAGTGTGTGTAAGTGTGAGTGTGTGTAAGTGTGTGTCACTGTGCGTGTGTATAATTGTGTGTAATTGTGTGTAAATGTGTGTAAGTGTGTGTAAGGGTATGTGAGTGTATGTAAGGGGATGTAACTGTATGTAAGTGTGTGTAAATGTGTGTAACAGTGTTTAATTGTTAATGTGTGTGTAAGTGTGTCTAAGTATGTGTGTAAGTGGGTGTAAGTGTGTGTAAATTTTCTATTGATTCATTGCGTGGCAGGTGGCCATGGTGGAAGGGATTAGCTGATATGGTCTGGAAGCTTGCTAGTCTCTCTCCTGATGCTTCGGCTAGAACATCATTCTGCATAATCCGTACAAACAAGGGCAGAAGGACATAATTGCCGTCAGGTGCGAAGTCCATACGACGCCTCAAATGTGCGGATGTCTCTCGGCGTTATGGCACAGTGGGGAATTGTTTATTTTTGGAACTATTTAGTGAATTTTTGCTAAGAGAAGCTCGAAATCGTCAGAAGTTTCTATAGTCGGTATTTTAGTAACGTTAACAGCTGCCGTTGTGTAATGATCAAATATTCAACGATAATGCAAAAACAAATAAATAAATTAATAATAATAATAATAATAATAATAATAATAATAATAATAATAATAATAATAATAATAATAATAATAATAATAATAATATAGCCATGAAGTTATTTTACAACTTGCTAAGGTGGACAGGTATGGGGAATAAAAAAGTTTGTGTTGTCGATTTATTAGTAAAGTTAACAGCTGGTCTTCGAGACAATTCTATCACTGCCGTTCAAGCAATATTAGTCCTGTCTTCTATTGGCCGTCGTTAAAGTCATACATTTCGCTGGCTATAAGTAATGTTTTAATATATAATATATAATAAGTAAAGAAGCAACTAACAGAAAGCTTCACATGACAATCAGTCTTGTTTTAGTTTTTATCTGGAAAAACAATTTACATATTTTTTATTAGCATAAACCTACTAGCATAATATCACAAATTCTGCAATCTGATTGGCTAACGTACTCACTATTTATCCTGTGATAGATAGCGAGTGGCGAAAAACGAACAAATGCATGCTCAAGTTTCGACGAAATCTCTGCTTATTCTCTAAAAAATCTTTAACAATCGATTATAGAAAATACAAGACTGTATCAAGGAAAGGAATGGAGAGGTATTGGACAGTACAAATAAATAAAAACTGAAGAATTATGGCAATTTTAACACGAAAAAGCGTCCGTCAGATTTCATTGAGATATTCATGAGCAAACAACTGACAAACAACTGACTTAGTACTGAGATAACGATGTTACTTTAAAATGATTTCCTCAAAAAACAGATCGAAGAAATCTAAAAGACAACTTATCCGCATGTATTCAAGAAGAATTTTAAAACAGTAAGAACAGCCGAAACACTAAAGAAAGTGCAAGTTAACTGACAAGAATCTAACAAGAAACGGCTTTAAAATGATGTGACAACTAATTATTTTTACCGCGCTGAAATTAGCAGCCAACTCAGCAGCCAACTCAACATTTCTAAATATAATATTGCCTCGAATGCTAAAAATTACGAATGGTATATCCAAAGAAAGGCTTTTGATAAAAATTAAGATACAACTATCAAAATAATATTAATATCTTTAATATATTACTGATAAAGAGATAATTCTTTTCGTATTCGAGCGGTGAGCGCCAAAAACTATTTTCTTGAAAAAAGGCTGTTGTACAAGGCTAAAATCTTGTTATTCAGAAAGTTTAACTTGTTTGGAAGTGAAGTGGATATGACCGATGAAAGTGGAAACAAAGTGTTAAACCCAAAGCAAAATTTTTGAATCGAAAATGAGGTTTAGGTCTTCATTTGCTTATTTCCCATACATTTTCTATAAAAAAACTTGAAAGCTACATTCTAACACAAATGCAACAAAACATCTTTGTACAATTGAAAATACCGCTTCAAACAAGCATTTTATCATAGTACATCAGTTTCTAACTGTTAAAAAAAAGGTTTTGAGTGTTAACCCAAAACGAAAATTGGGATCAAAACTCATACGAAGGTCTAGTTTTTGGCGCTTTTTGCCATTATTGCTTGTTATTGAAAAAAAATCCCTTAAGTTTTAAGCCTGGGTCTTTCTCTATATCACACACTGAATAAACTCAAAAAAGAAAAGAAACACATCACAGCATTTATTAATGAAAAATCATCTCAACTAACAATGTCCAATATATAAATCTCTAACGAAGTTGATTATTAACTTTTACAATTGAAAAAAGTAACATTTATAAACACACAAAATTACGAAACTCAAAGAACGTGTAAACATTGAATGAAAAGTCACTTAATCAAAAAATCTTGAAAAAGAATATACAGGGCACCCACTATAGAATAATATCTAATAATAAGTAGTAGGTTATTTGTAGCTAATAATTATGAATTCACAAATAAACTATATAAGATAGAAGATCCGGAGGCTGGTTATATTGAAATATGTGTTACTGTCTTCTTGCACACTCAGAAATAATTCAAAACCGAAAAACACACAAGCACAATTAATTCATTTTAAAAAATCACACACATTTTAAGTACTCCTCTAACGAATATAAAAATTAGCTTTTACTAGTAATTTTACTATTACTTTTAAAAGTGAATAAGCTTAAGGAGCTCAAAGAAAAATTAAACATTGAACGCCGGTCCGAAAAAGTCATTGAATGGAACACATCTTGAAAAATTCATAAGCCACCTATAAATATTTACCAATTAACTATAGGCCATTTAATAATTCAAGATAGAGACCTCACAATATATAAATAATTTATGGGGCTCGCTATAGATGTTGAAAAAGTTTTCGTCTTTATTTTCCATAAACAAAAACAAAAACAAACATTTGCCAAGATCAAAAGCTGCTGTATTGCCCTTAAATGATATAACACCCATAATTGTAATACGCACCATAAATGTAATAAAAATCAACCATAAGTGTAATAATAACCATAAATGAAATAACAGTCAACCATAAATGTGATAATCGACCCCACCATAAATGTGATACAATTTAACCATAAATGTAATAATCAAAACCCAAAATAAATGCAATAACGCCTCCAACCATAAATGTAATAACCAAGTATTCCGGAGAGTCAAACAAAGTGTTCAATCAACAAACATATTTATAAAAAAATATATAAAAATATCAACAACAACAACGTTAACAACAAACAACGTTAATGACATTGACTGTATAAGCTTAAACTCCAAGTAGTGCTCTATTTGTATAACTTTTTGACTCTATTTTTACGGTCAAAACTATCTTTCCAATATTTTCCACCTTTTTATCTGTTCTTGGGAACTTTTCTAATTGAATGAGTGATAAACTGAACGGATTTATTCAAAAATTATACCGCGCTGAAAATATTGACTGTATGTTCAGATAGTCGAGTTCGCAAAGATGAATGAAAACCGGTGCCGCCGGTTGACCGTCGTTTTGTTCAGTAAAGTTTTCAGTGTCATTCTTTGTTTTCAATGCTATAATATTAGCTAGTAGGTTTATACTAAAACAATTAGATTACTCGTTCTCGTTTTCTATGAGTCAAATAGTCGATTCGGCGCTACGCGCCTCATCGACTATCTATTGACTCATAGACAACTCGACCTCGTAATCTAATTGTTACATATGATCAGTTCAGTGGCAATATTTGTATATCTGAGAAACCAACTTCATGGAAATGTCTTTGATTGACGTCCACCAAGTTTGCATCTGGAGCAAGACATTTTGTTTGGAACTGGCACGTGTGCAGGAGTGTCTGAGAATGGCTGTAATGATCATGTTCTTTAACGATACATAAAAAATGAATTTTAAATTTGAAGTATTGTTATTAGATATAATTCGGAAGAAGATAGGTCATGAAAACGGCTTGTCACTTTTGCAACAAAACCTGGTCCAGCAAAGTTGTATCGTTTGCACGTATCCACTGCCATAGCAACGTGGTGTGATTATAAGCAGTGACACGCCCATAGCCATAATCATTCATATGAAACATTGACCAATCCATCTTCAAGTAATTTGCTAGATCAAGCTCTTTCCCTCCTGTTCCAACCACGATATGGACCGGTGCACCATGTTGGCATTTTCCCTTGTATACTGGACAAGTTCGCTCATAGCTGTGGTAGTGAGCCCATAACGCTAGGTCTACTTTGTACTTGTAAAGAAGATCCTCAATCATATGCCGCATTCCAATCGACACTAAGTAATCAACTGAAAGAGAACAGTATTACACTCACAATCAGGCACCTATTTCAAATACGGTAAATGGTTTTATGGGAGACTGTCTATGTAAGAACATCAGGAAAATAGCGAGCTTGACTAAAAAAACGTATTTCTTTTTTTTTTTTTTTTTTTTTTTTTTTCCGTAAATCAGAAATATATTATCGATTTAATAGATGTATTAAATATGATTATACGAGTTACTAATTTGCACCTCGCATTTCGAAATTTCATCCATCCATTTATGCGGTGTGCCAGTATACCCGTGTGTATTGGCGGGAAAATGGTATACTTGACCTTGATCCGAATTTGTTTACTCCCTCCCCCCTATGGCCTAGACTTCCTTATAGGTACTCTTTTTGATAATTTCTGCCATGTTTTCATCATGGTTGGTTTTTTAACCAGGTTCCAAATGCGCTAAAGGCTTATTATATATCCGTTAAAAACTTTATAAGAAAATCCACAGATTTCCACAAATTATTAAGTTCAGCAAGCTGTAGAAAACTTTGCACTAATTTATACAATTCCGATAGTTAACTTTTTCATGGATAATAATATGCATACTAGTTTGTTTATTCTATCTTAAGAGTTTCTTTCTTTGACGTTATAACATACTTAGTATTTCCTGGGAGGTGTACATCGGGCGATGTCCAGCCACAATCAGCCAGGGAGTTTTTTGTCGGTCGACTGAGCGCAAATCATTCTCTAACCACGTATACTGAGTTGAACCAATAGTGATATTGTGTTCTGTACTTATCATTATAAAATGTACATTACCGTAGTCATAGCTGTACCTGGATAACATGAACAGATATAAGATACAAATCAGGGACATACAATAGAGAAACATTGTGTCACAAACATTGCTCATACTGCTTCGCATTTACTACATGTATCCCTTATTATTATTGGTTATTACATACAATCAGGCTCGGAGGAGGGGGAGGGGGCAAAAAAAATTAAAGTGGTGTAGCACTTCTTAAAATAAACAGAATGGAAAATAAAGGGAGGGACCCTTTTCTAATGCAACAACAGAAAGGAGGTCAGATTTCTTGTATGGGTTGACAAGCTAATCCCACCACCAACCCTACTATACTAACCCCTCTCTGATGAAAAGTGAGCCATTCCCTATAGAGGCTATTCTGTATATCCAAATGTAGCCAGTGACCATAGCGACTAGAATAGTGCATTAAAAGTGCAAGACATCCATGCTTCTTTTGTATCAGACTTAACTAGCCAAACCTACCAGAATACAGCATTGCCATTGTCAGGCATGTGGAATCTGTAATACATCGGCACACCACATTCACCAAAAGAGTCGTGTTGAAATTCAAAAGGACCAGCCCACCATGGATGGAATCCATTCCCGGGTGCATGGCTGGGGTCTTTTTCACCACCTTCAATATGATCCTGTTCATGATTACCAATACCCACCATATATGGTACCATGGTAGCAAATGGTTCCACAATGTGGTGCCACTGGTCCCAGATGTATGCCTAGAAAATATATCATGCAAATATACAGTAGTTATGACAGGCATGGCATAACTAAACAAGTTAAAAAAGGAAATGGGAGAAAAGTTACTTACTGCCCTAAAGTCAGCAAGGATAGGCCTGGATTAACTGTGCCCTCTGCCTTGAAAACAGACCTCATCCTAACAGTCTCAGTCTATATGTTCAAGACCTCAGGCCAAAGTTTTTACACTAGTATATGGAATGCCTTGCCAGTAACTATAGGTATGTTTAGTATATGGGTAATATACTTACAAATCCTCTAGCATAAGAAATATCTCCATTATGAAAAACAAGCATTGATCCTTGCTTGGCTTCTTCAACTGTCAACTCTGCAACTCTTTGAGCTGGTTCAGAAATTCCCATGTCACCAAATGTGATGAATTTGGTAAAGACATCTTTCCCTGTATTAGGAGCTGCTTTGAATTTATGAACTGCACTTTGAACCTACGGAGGTTGCAATGTTTGTCATCAGAATGAATTAATACTTGACATAATTAATTATACATAAAAATAGTATAAATTTAATAAATTAAATGTCATTCTTTTTTTTTTTTTTTTTTTTTTTTTGTACTTGAGTGAGGGTCATGATTTATGAGAACACTTAATCATAACCACATAAAAATAATAAATTAATAAAATCTCTTTATTTAAGAGTCTAGTGATTCTTATGCTTTTGCATTAAGCTGGGATGACACCTTCCACTCCATAATAATGTTCTATACAGGATGCTCAACTCACATATTGATTCTTATGGAGGGATGAAACTGGAGAACCTGAACAAACACTAATATTGTAGCATAGAATAACAAACTCGATTCACACATGGTGTCAACAGGACTTGAACAAGGGACCCGAACCTTTAGAACCACAGACATTTGTGGTAAAAGACAATCCCAAACCCTTAGCAGCAAAGTATACCCATGCTACCCAAAATATTAATTCACAGCTAAATTAGTGCCTTATAGAAAGAAAAAAAATTTTTTTTAATGTTTGCAGATTTGTGTGCAGTTATACTGTAAAGTACTTGGATATTGGAAGAACACATGAGAAGTGTTGTCAGAAGCACTCCACACAATGTTTAATGCTTCTCCCAACACATTTTCTTGTGCTTGTTTTTTATATAACAACATTACACTACTACAGCTAACCTCAAATGAACCATATGAGTAGAAGTATTCATGGCCTGGCTCAAGATCTGTCAGCAAAACATCATGAATGTATCCAGGGTCCCAGAATCCTACAGTAGAGGCAGGGGGTCCACACATGTCACTTCCATTGTAAGTCTTTGTGGTTCCCTTGGCAACGTGACTAATAGAAGTGTTCTGACCATAATGAACTATGGGGGTTTCATCTTTCAAGAAAACAATAAGTGCAATAATTAATATTAGTATTTTTACACAAGTTAATATTAATAATAAATCCGGCATGCTCATTGGTCACAATCCATGTCTTTTGCCACTATATTCACCTACAGGTGAATATAACATATACACACGCGCATTCTCATTTGTCGATTGTGCTGCTTGCAGAGATAAATAGAATTTGAAAAAAAAACTCTTTCTCCGTTATTTATTAGATTCACATGTGTTAAAAATACTAAAACAATTTATGGCCTCAGGGTCAGCGAATATCGGGGAATATTTACCTTGCATTTGGAAGACTTATTTCTCAGTAAATATTCCCTGTTATTTACTTCACCTTTGGTGACTATACTGTATTGTTAATTATAACATAACACTTATAATGACTAGTACCATACACCCTTCTCATAATGGCTGACAAGCGCACAAAAACGAGGTCACCCAGTCATCTTGCAAGGCTGAGCAAGACTGCTCATTCAGAATAAAGGTGGATAGCGTGAATACAGGTCAAAACAAGAGTTAAATTTCTATACTTCTCTCTTATAAACTCATTTAATGTACTTTTATATCTTGTATTGTGAACTAATGACTGGGTGACCTCGTTTTCGTGCTGTTTTCAGACATTATGAGAACGGTGTATAACAAGTGTGATAATTTTTGTACTCTACATGTACACCTACTTGCAAGAACGTTGTCATAAGATATTAGAACATTAGTAATTTAGTGAGAAAGGAATACATTAAAAGACAAAAGAAAAAGTTCAGCTCCAGTGATCTTTTGTTTTTTAATATAATTCCTATCCCACTAAATCACTAATGTTCTATATTCATATGTCAACGTTCTTGCAAGTAGGTGTATATAATTATGTAAAAATATTTTATAGTACTCTTTTATGTATGATGACAGCATAGCTGCCCTGGCGAGGCATTGGTGTGGTCAGTACTTCCACCACAAAAGATAAGCAATTCAACCAAGTTTGGGTGAGAAAAACACAAAATGGGCAAAACAGATTGAGAGGTGTAGCCTCCCTAAATGGACTATGCTTGTCTTTTAAACAAATCATTTGTGTCTATTACATGTATATTAGCCCAAGAAATAGAAAGGCACAAAGTCACCATGAGATGATTCATATCATTATTTCAATGAGGCATTTTCCCACATAAATCATTATGAAATACTCAATTTTATATGTTGTCTCATAATATAATGCCACTTCTGCTACTGTACACGTCTTACATTTAAAAAATGTATTAACTAAAATGTAATAAGGTGCTCTTTCTTTTACTGGGGCTAATTTTGCCACAACTGCTTGGTTTAAGAAATTATTGGTCATGTGACCTATAAAAGCTGTAGCTTACTTGTTCCAGATACCCACATAACTCTCATTTGAGTTGAATCTCCTGTTAAAGCAAGATGGCCTTGAAGAGGGATTTCTGCTCCACCTTTAAAGGACACCTTATTACTAACAGCTACCAACACCTTGTTTCTCTGGTAATATCGAAACTCACAAGAGGTCCTCATATTTACCAAAGATACATTGCCAACGCCAAATCCTTTGACATAGTAAGGGGACACTGTGACATTAATGAAGTCTAAATAATGATCAGGAGGATCATTCAATGGACAATACAATGCTATCATGTCTGATTTTGAAGCATTATGTACCCCAGACCAGATGACTGATACTTGTTCACCACTTTGTATAAAGTAAGGTTCGACATGCAGTTCTCCACTTGCACCTACTTCTTCTTCAATTGGAAGCTCGAATGTCTGTCGAATTTTTGCATCCACCAAGCTGCCATTCTGATTTCGACGACCAAAATATGTTTGTATGACAAGATCGGGGGTTTTAGCCTCAATGAATGATACAAAAAGAGGAATGAAAAGACAGGAAAAAAGAAAAATACGCAACATCTTTCCGTTCTGCTTATAGCACGTCACAGCTCATCCATACCACAGGAAACCCATTGTCGAAACATTTTCTCAGCTTCAAACCGCATCATTCGCACTATTTCAGAATATTCAACTTCCTTGTTATTTTTTTGCCTTTCATTCTTCTCTTTCCCTTTATACTGTTATTTCCAATTTTAACTATCTATGATGAGGCACACAAAATCAAGCAAAAAAGCAAGCTTACTAGATTATAGGAGGCCTGTGCATGTGTCAAATATGAAAATTCCACAGGAAGACCAGAAAACAGAAATATCTTTTTTTTTTTCATTTTGGTTTCATATCTATATTATAGTTTGTAAAAATGTTATGATTACCGTTTACAATGTAGCTGGCGTAGCGGCCCTCCGTGGTGTTGGTGTTGGGTGATTACTGCCGAAGGAGCACAGGTTGATCAAACATGGTAAGTTGGGCTCCCTGTGTTGCTCCCTGTGAATCATATATCCCAGGCGGCTCTGCAGATATCCAAAGTCTTTGATCATTTAGGAGTTCATTGTTGATCTGTTCATCGCAAGTGTTGTTACTGTATTTATTCAAGGTAATTTTGTTTTATTTATTTTTATGCACATTTCAATGGAAGTGTCTTAAAAGGTCGCTGTCGTTGAATCTAAAAAACGTTTCCCTCTTTTTTCAAGGAGGCTTGAAGTAGCTAAAGTGTATATGATATTCAAACTATGTCGTGCTGTGGAAAACAAGCTGACAAGCCTTGTGACAAGGGAATTAAAGAAAGTGTTAAAGAATACTATGGAAAACGCTTGAAGACTACAGAAGACCTGCAAACCAATGTGTGCACACAACCATGCGGTAAAATACCACAGCACGTTAAAGATGCCTTGAAGATGTGCCATGATGAAGTCATTTCCAAGTAAGCTAATATATTATTGAGCGCTAATAAGGATCAGGCTTACTTACCCATACAAATACAAAAATAGTGTTGACCCTCCCATTTTGGGTGTATTAAAACTGGATTATCTTCGATCCCCTTAATAGAGCACTCAGTCTATGATGTCACAAAAATTAATTTTCACTTGATCATATTCAGGGCTGTCAACCCCCGAGATATTCAAATCTGAAGAATTCATAGGGAAGGAACATGACGTCATAGCGCGTCAAAAAGCTCAAGAAAAGACGTCTTTCGCTTTGTAACATTTGATGTGATTGGTTTATTTCTGACCAATCAGATTATCGCATATATTACAATGGCCTGCTTGCAAGAACAGTTTATGAGGAACGTTTTGATTTTGTTAGCGATGTAAAATAACACAAACAACATGAAATAATTGGAATTTTATGGTTGTGAAAGTCTAGTCTCACAAGACAAGAAATGGTCAGCTTTGGGGATTATGCGGGAGATTTGATACTCTAATCTGGAGACCAGGAGACGGTCCAAAATCTGGAGACTCCCATTTTTTTTGACAGCCCTGCATATTTTTGGTTAAAAATTTCTATTAGACAATCAAAAAGGACATTTACACACCAAATTTGACGAGAATCGGACAAATATCATCTGAGACATGACCATTTGAATATATAATTACCCCATACAAATATCACTGTATTTTCAGCTTAATTCAAAACATTTTGAACTAAGCCGAAAATACAAAGATTTGTATGGGGTAATTATATATTCAAATGGTAATATTGTGTCTCAGCTGATATTTGACTGATTCTCTTCAAAATTGGTATTTCAAAATGTCTGTTTTGATTGTCTATAGAAATTAGAGATCTGAAATAATTAAAGTCAAAATTCTTTTTTTTTTTTGACTTCACACTTGAGTACTCTTTTCCTCTCTAAAAGATGAATTCTAGCTCCCTTACATTTGTGGTATAAATGCAGTGCATTCATTCACCTGAGAAATTGAGTTTATAAGTTTTGAATTTGGTATCCATTCAATGTATTCCAAAATTGTTTTGGATCTTTGCTTTGGTTTGATAGTCTCTACTGGTTTTCTTGTTGCATGCTTTTATTAATTCCTCCACGAAATCAAACACATTAATGTAAAGTCCAATTAACTCTGGCTTATAATTGTACATGTACTGTATGTTTGACTCGGAACAGGCAAGAAGATGTTTCAGGGTTTATACTGTAAGTTAGCTGTAATAGCCCAGAGGCCGTTGTTTCAGGGTACGGTTCAATCCATATCTGTGAGTTTATATATAACTGTGGTCTGACTTAGATCTGGTAGCCAAGAGGTTGTTTCAGAGTTCAATAAAATTGAGGCTTGTCAAGGTTTTCATGTTTGATACCAATAAATTAAGTCTTGTTTTTGGTTGTTTTTGGTTTACACTTTACGTGCAATATTTGCAGATACTATGGTTGTGGATTGGTGTTCCCAGAAGTCCTTGAAGGCACAAATGTCCTTGACCTTGGTAGTGGATCTGGTCGTGACTGCTTTGTACTCAGCAAGATGGTTGGTGAAAAAGGTCATGTGGTAGGGGTTGATATGACACAAGAGCAGGTAAAATTGAAATAGGAAAAAAGGACATAATAAAAACCAGCTACAGGCCTCAGGGTTCTAAGCATCAGTATATACTGTATATATTTAACTTTAGGTACATTTCATCTTTAAGATTTCCAATAAGTGATGCTTAAAAAAATGCTGGTTACATATGCCATCTCCAGTTAGGAACCCCACACAGTCATAGTTATCATATCCCTCCAGTCATGCATTGAGCCCACTATATATATCATAGGATTCATCTACAAGACAAGTATTTTTAACTTGCTGATCAAAAGACCTTATTCGTGGTGTGACAATGTTTTCCCAATTTAGCTTGGCACACCTCCAGAGGATTCATTTTCTTTTGTTTTTACTCTTCAAAAAATTCATGACTATCCTAAGGGATATGAAACAAATAATGATGATATCCTGACAAGTTTCAAAACAATAGCTGTTTATTCCCTAGAGGTTTGTCATGTTTAACTGTGAAAACATTGTCACACCATGAATAAGGAAATGGAATTAATTGATTATTTAAAATGTCTTTTTTTTCTTTTCTTTTTTTGCTCTATAGATTGATGTAGCCAACAAGTACCATGATTATCATGCAGAAAAGTTTGGCTACTCCAAGCCAAATACTCAATTCATATTGGGAGACATTGAAAACCTGGGTGAAGCTGGAATCAAGGATGGTTCTGTTGATGTCATTGTGTAAGTAGCTCACCTTAATCGTGGCTCAGGATTTTGGTTCTTTCTTGGTGTAATTCTCCCAAATTTTGCCAGAAGATTTATATATATCAAAAGGTTTGTCTTAATACCAGGTTTAAGCCCTAATTCAGCATTTTAACCATTTTAAATTAATCTTCTATAGATATATGCATGTCTTAGAAGGTTTAATCTTAATACCACTTGGACACTAGGACGCTTGAACACTAGGACACCAAAGGTAACCCATATGCAACACACTCTACCCTTTTCAAGTATACGCTAGGACACTAGGTGTATATGGGTTACCTTTGGTGCCCTAGTGTCCTAGTGTCCTAGTGTGTACTTGAAAAGGGTAGAGTGTGTTGCATATGGGTTACCTTTGGTCCTAGTGTCCTAGTGTGTACTTGAAAAGGGTAGAGTGTGTTGCATGGGTTACCTTTGGTGTCCTAGTGTCCTAGTATCCTAGTGTGTACTTGAAAAGGGTAAAGTGTGTTGCATATGGGTTACCTTTGGTGTCCTAGTGTCCTAGTGTGTACTTGAAAAGGGTAGAGTGTGTTGCATATGGGTTACGTTTGGTGTTCTAGTGTCCTAGTGTAACCGGCGGCAAGGCGCTCAAATCACTAAACAGATTGCAAGTGTGTTGGCAAAAGAGTTTATTCACAACTCAACTTAGTACATCACAAATCAGTACAAAACGAGAACAAGATTACAGCTCTCTGTCTTCTAACGACACGAGTTCTTTGTCTTGACTCTGTGGTTCGACGCTCTTCCAAGTTCTCTTGCTATACTGACTAAATTTACTTAAAAAGCTCTATTTATGTTTGAGTCTACATTCCTCATGTATTACAATAATCCACGCGCAATACGCCCAAGGCGCACTTGTTCCGTAGAACGTGGCTTATGCTAACATTACTCATGTAATCCCAGGAAATTAATTAACTACTTGTTTGCAGATTTCACTTGATATAGAGGAAGAACATTCCTTAGTATCCGAAATTATAATTAAACTAATTAAAACTAGGTTAAAGTCCGATTTACTATTGTTCAAAATAACGTTCTTTTGACTCTGTCACACTTGCCCCTCCTTTTTCTTTGCTTCGTCCTCGAGCAAATCCAACAATGTCTATGCACAGTTGATACGGTTGCTGTTAATTCTGAAGTACTGATCTCGGCAGGTTGTAACGGTTGCTGTGTTGTCCTGCTGTCATCCTTGAAGATCTCCGTAATGGTGCTAAATCTTGTTCCTCCTCTGGGGTGTCGCTCTCATCATCGTTGTTGATAGGTCGGCGCTGCCTTTGTTGTAACGCTATCGTCATCCAATCAACGTCTTCTTCTTCATCAGATGAACTGTCTTGTCTGTTTCGATTGGTTTGTCTGCGTGCTGGTCTTCTCTGGTTACGCATCTCTAACATGGGTCTAGGACATACTTGCATCTCTGCCTGGCTCACAACCTTGTCATTTCCTTGTCCATCCGCTCGTTGTACAACATAGGTGTTGTTCTCTCAACGTTCGACAATTTTGTATACCTGATCTTCCCAGTTGTCTTGGATCTTGTTTCTCCCTCTCACTTTTCTGTTCCGCAGTAGTACTCTCTCCAACTCTAAGTGGGTCAGCGGTTGCTCGACCTCGCTTATTATGGGCTTTCTTTCTGGTTTCTGCTGCTTCTTTCATTCTGTTGCTGGTGGTAGTGTAGGCCTCGCGAAGACTGTTTTGATGTTTCGTGATCCACAATTGGTTATCATTTTGGTCCATCCTCTCTTCTTCAGGAAGTAGAATGTCTAGTGGTAGTTTAGCATCTCTTCCAAACATCAGGTAGAATGGTGAGTAGCCTGTCGTTGAATGTGGTGTGGCATTGTAGGCATAGCACAGTTCTCTGAGGTGTTCTGGCCAGCGTCTCTTTTCTCTCACAGGTAGAGTTCTGAGTAGATCATGTAGGGTGCGGTTGAAGCGTTCGCATTGCCCATTTCCCTGTGGGTGGTAGGGGGTTGTTCTTGACTTTCGAACTCCATACATCTTGCACAACTCCTGAACAAGTTCACCTTCAAAAGATCGTCCTTGGTCGGAGTGTAGTCGTTCTGGGACACCATAAACCAAGAACCATTCTTTGATCAGACTCTTTACTACGGTGGTTGCCTTCTGGTCTCTGGTGGGTATTGCCACAGTGAATTTGGTAAATACATCCGTCACCACGAGCACATTCTCTCTGCCATCCGACGCTGGTTCTAGTAGGGTGAAGTCCATGGCCAGTACTTCCAATGGTCTCGTAGCGAGTAAACTACCAAGTGGGGCTTTTACTGGGAGATAACTTCCTTTGGCCACCACACATCGTTCACATTGGGTTAGCCATAGCTTCACATCACCTTGCATGCCAGGCCACCAGCATCTCCTTCGTAGCAACTGTTCAGTTCTTTCTAGTCCTTGGTGTCCACACTGGTCATGTGCTCCTTTCAGTACTTGTGGTTGCATTGACTTTGGGACGAGTAACAGAGGCAACTCTTCCCCCTGGCCATCTCCTGTGCGTCTGTAGAGGATTCCCTTCCTTTCCTCAATTCTTTTCCAACTTGCGGGTTGACCTTGTTTCTAGTGCACATTCTCGTCTTGATGGTTGGCTTCCGCGATTACGGTAGTGTAGGAGACGGCTGATCGCTGGGTCTTCCTGCTGTAGATGCTGAATCTCACTGAGGGGTATGGTGGGGAAGTGGGTTGCTTGATCCTCCTGGTTGCTCATTTCTGTGTTGCTGATGAATGCTGCTGCTACTGTCAGATACTCACGTACTTCCTCTGGTACATCTGTTGTGTTGGCACAACTGGCAAGTGCTTGTCTTACTTCAACTGTTGGTGTCTGTTCATCTCTGCTGATACGGCTGAGGGCATCTGCGTTCTGGTTGTGTCGTCCAGGGCGGTACTTGATGGTGAAATTGAAGTTTGCTAGCTCTGCAGCCCATCTTTGCTCCACAGCCTTCAGCTTACTTTTGGATTGGAGGTATGTTAGTGGGTTGTTGTCGGTGTGAACAACAAATTTTGCACCCATCACATATTCTCTGAACTTCTCACAGACAGCCCACTTTAGTGCTAGTAGCTCTAGTTTCCTGGAGGAGTAGTTGTCCATGTTGCGTTCCCCACCTCTCAGACCTCGGCTGGCATATGCAATGACTTTCACTTGTCCATCTTGTTCTTGGGATAGCACGGCTCCTAATCCTTCATTGGATGCATCTGTCTCTATGATGAATGGCTTGTTGTAATCTGGATACGCTAGTATAGGTGCTGAGGTTAGTAGGGTCTTTAACTGGTCGAAGCTGCTTTGACACTCTGGAGTCCACAGTTCTCGGATCTGTTTCCGGGTTGACCTTTTGCCTCCTCCGCTTCCCATCTCTGCGACAACCTTGTGTAGAGGGCCTGCAATCTGGGCGAACTTCGGGACAAATCTCCGGTAGTACGAGGCGAACCCAAGGAACGAACGTAGGTCACGTACAGTTGCTGGGACTGGCCATTCGCTGACTGCTTTCGTCTTCTCAGGATCTGTAGCCACTCCTTCAGTTGATACGACATGTCCCAGGTAGGACACCTTGTTTTGGAAATATTGACACTTGGTAGGTTCAATCTTGAGTCCATGGCTCCGTAGTTTACTGAAGACTGTCTCTAAGCGCTCCAGGTGCTCCTCTATGGTCGCTGAGAAGACAATGATGTCATCTAGGTAGACCATCATGGTACGTAGGACGTCATCCCGGAAGACCCCTTGCATCAGTCTCTGGAAGGTAGCTGGCGCATTCTGCAGTCCGAAGGGCATTCGATTGTACTCGAACAATCCCATTGGGGTTGTGAAGGCCGTCTTGTGCCGGTCACGGGGGTCAACTTCAACTTGGTTGTATGCCGAGGCCAGGTCTATGGTTGAGAAGTACTTTGCGCCAAGCAGTGCTTCCAGTGACTCTTCTATTCTGGGTAGCGGGTACTGGTCTCTTTTGGTCTTCATGTTTAGCTTCCGGTAGTCAACACACATCCTTAATGCACCAGATTTCTTGCGCACTAGTACAATGGGTGAGGCATAGTTGCTTTGGCTTGGTTGTATAACACCTTTCTGTAGTAACTCTTGTAGATGCTGTTGTACCTCTTGATATTGATTCGGGGGGATCCTTCTGTATCTTTCGGTGACCGGCACATCATCATCTGTGTAGATGTGGTGGTATGCTGTCGTCGTACAGCCAAGGTCCTCCTTGTCTTTGGTGAACACTTCTTTGTTCCTTACAAACATCTGGAGGGCTTCCTTCTTCTGAAGTTCAGTTCCAGGGAAATCGTCTAGGGTGATCCCGTGAGGGGGCGCCTGTATCCTCTGCCTTCGTACTTTGCCCACAGTTTCCCGTTTGGGTGGCGTCTGAGGGTCAGCACTGAGACTACAGCACACTGTCACCATGTTATTCTCCTGATGGAACTCCAACTGCTCTCCGGCCTGGACCAATTCTCCCTCTCGGACGATCCCCAGGCGTGTCCTCGGCTTTAGCCATATGTCCTTCGCAGTGTGGTTTGCGACACGAACAAAGTATGACGTCCGGGTGGTGTCTACAAGAGTACTGGCCACGGTTAGGTTTCCTTCTATTGGTACGTTTAGAGGTTCAATTACAGCATCAGTGCCCCATGAGGGGCCTGTTACTAACACATCAGATTCTGTGAAAGGCGGCACCCAGACGTTGTCTGAGCCTGCTACTTTCACGAACCCAGTTTTTGGCTTTATCTTCTTTCTCTTTTCTTCCTCTGCTTGCAGGATCTGTTGGAATTGAGGTACCCGCCCCAGAACGTTAGTTCCAAGTAGGCATGGTACTCTCCTCTGCAACACTGTAGTGGCTGGTGTGTCTTTGGCGATGAAGATGCCGCGCGCGGGAACCCTCACCCCATTTATCTCCACCGTTGCTGTGATGTGGCCTGTGTAGGGAATCTCCAATCCGTTGGCTCCACGTAGCTGTATTAGTTGGGTCCCGACTTGCACGTCTCCTAGGGTTGGCTGTAACTTTTCGCTGTAGAACGACTCGGTGACAAGGGTAACCATGGAGCCCATATCCACAAGACTTTTAACTAGTACTCCGTCGATCCTTGCCATCACAGTGGGACTTGTCCCAACAAACTTGTCATTCTGCAAAATAAATTTAGAGCCACTACAGTGGTCCTCTACGGCATGGCTCACTGCCGCAAAGGGTTGGAGTTTGACGCCTCCTTTTGTGGCTGAGACTGACCTCCGTTGTCAGGTCTCCTTCCTTTGCCAGGTGCCTTGAAGCAGTCCCGGGCAAAGTGTCCCTCCTTGCCGCAGTGGTAGCAGGTAGATGGGCGTGGCTTGACTGATAGGGTCTCCATCAACTTGGTTAGAGTGGCCTGCTGCTGTTGTAGAGTCTCTGCTAGAGTCCTCTGGCCTTGGATGAGGTCTGCAGTGGCTTTCTGGTGCTTGACAGTGACTTCATTACAGTCTAGGGCTCCTTTTGCTCCTATTTCTCTGGAGGCTGCATACCTGGGGAGACGGTCTGTCTCCTCCATGATACGCCGAGCTTCCTCTCTGACTGCCTGGAAGGTCTTGTCTGGGTGTTCACGGATAAGTCTCCTTAGATCCCTGCGCAGCATCCCATCTCGGCCAGCTTCTCCTGCAGCTCAGTCAGCTTTGCTTCCAATTCTTCCATCTTGCTGGTCTCGTTCTCGTTGCTAATAAACCTTAAGTCAACTTTACTTGCAATCCCACTTCTGACACCAAAAATGTAACCGGCAGCAAGGCGCTCAAATCACTAAACAGATTGCAAGTGTGTTGGCAAAAGAGTTTATTCACAACTCAACTTAGTACATCACAAATCAGTACAAAACGAGAACGAGATTACAGCTCTCTGTCTTCTAACGACACGAGTTCTTTGTCTTGACTCTGTGGTTCGACGCTCTTCCAAGTTCTCTTGCTATACTGACTAAATTTACTTAAAAAGCTCTATTTATGTTTGAGTCTGCATTCCTCATGTATTACAATAATCCACGCGCAATACGCCCAAGGCGCACTTGTTCCGTAGAACGTGGCTTATGCTAACATTACTCATGTAATCCCAGGAAATTAATTAACTACTTGTTTGCAAATTTCACTTGATATAGAGGAAGAACATTCCTTAGTATCCGAAATTATAATTAAACTAATTAAAACTAGGTTAAAGTCCGATTTACTATTGTTCAAAATAACGTTCTTTTGACTCTGTCACACTAGTGTGGGCTTGAAAAGGGTAGACTGTGTTGCATATGGGTTACCTTTGGTGTCCTAGTGTTCAAGCGTCCTAGTGTCCTAGTGGTATTAAGATTGAACCTTCTAAGACATGCATATATCTATGGAAGATTAATTCAAAATGGTTAAAATGCTGAATTAGGCTTAAACCGGGTATTAAGATAAACCTTTTGATATATATAAATCTTCTGGCAAAATTCGGGAGAATTACACCAAGAAAGAATCAGGATTTTTATATAACATGTATATTAGTAGATCTATATATTATCGAGTCTAGCTAGACAAGAGACTGGTGTTTACCACTGTTTTCATTGCTATGCACTGATCAAGACAACTGCAAAGACAGCAAAATTCGGCAATACACTACAGCAGCAATCAGAGTATTGTATGTAAAGGATTTTCCTGATTCAACTGTAGTGTTGATCAGCATGTCTCAATGACAACAAGAGTAACTTAAATATTGAGTCGTAATTTAGCATCGCATAGATTCATTATTAACTGTTGTGAATGAGGGGTAAAACACTCAAAGCACAGTCTGTAGCCAACTTTATGGTCTTCTATATTATAATCCTCTATTATAATGATTTTAAAACATATTTAGTCTGAATTTTAATCTATTTATTATTCTAGTTGTTTTAATGTTGTTTTTTTTTGTTTGTTTGTTTGTTTTGTTGTTGTTTTTTTGTTGTTTTTTGTTTTGTTTTTTGTTTTTATCTTTTGAAGCTCAAACTGTGTTGTCAACTTGACTTCAAACAAGAAATCAGTATTACAGGAGTCATTTAGAGTACTCAAGGTAACTATAACAAAACTGTATTCAAGTTAGAAATTCCAATTTCCTTTCAGAGGAGAGCTGCCAGGCCCATCACCAGAACCTTAAAAGAGAACATTCCTTTTTTTTCACAATCTTAGTTGGGCCATTTCTTGAAAAACTAAAAAAGCACTAAACATTATTTTTGTACTTCTACATTGTACAAAGATCAAGAGGGGGGCTCATTCAAACAATTCAAGCACTGGCTAGCAACCGGCCTGCCTTAAATTCTAGTATAATTCTAGATAATAGCTACTGATGTTGATGCAGGTCTGCCTTTTTTTGCCATTTGTGATTGATTGTTACATGTACATGGATCAATGTTTTAGATAATTAACCGTACAATCATTTGAGCAGGGCTTGATGGTCTCTTCCAGAGTATTTATCTCCAAGTAGGTTCTCCAGTTTTGACATTCCTCTGCAAAACCAAATACTGTATTTCATGTGTATGTTAGCCCACATTACATCCCTTCATATACTGACAGCACAGTAGATCAGCCCAGAGGCTGAGTAACACTTCATTTTTACAGGGTAGGGTTGTTAGCCCTATCCCTAACCCCAAACCTGGAGGAGCATGGGATTGCTCTTTGTCTAGACTATATCCTTCAATATGTAGCTCTAGGGGTCATAGTAACAGACATTAACTACTTCACCATGAGAAGGTGGTGATTCCCTTGAGGCAGAGATGCTGTTCCAGGGTTACCTAATCAAGAAAGTAGACTGTTAGCATTGAGGAACAAAGCGGGGCTTAAAATATAATATAAGGTTGACTGAATTAGGAAACCCAAAGCTTTTGCTTTTGCTTTTTTTGTTACCAGGAAGGTGGTGAATTGTATTTTAGTGATGTTTATGCTGATCGCCATTTGTCCGATGATATTAGAAAACATGAAGTTCTTTGGGGTAGGTTTGGCCATGATCATTAATCTCATTAATTACCAGGCTACTCTCTTTGCTTTTAAGCATGACATCAGGCTCGTGCCTCATGCATGTGGCAGTTTGATTAGCTGGCTTTATTATCTACACCCCTTATTCTTGTCGCTTGTAGCATTCTACATGACAATGCTATATATTTTAATATATTCCATCACCAGGAGAATGTATTGCTGGTGCACTATGGTGGAGAGAACTAGTGGATCTTTGCAAAGAGGTTGGTTTAAGTGGACCATACCTTGTGGATGGAAATAAAACTGTTGTTGAAAAAGAGGAACTGAAGAAAGTACTTGGTATGTCAGCTTTTCATATTTATTTGAGATAAAAATGTAATTGTTTTCTAAACTGAAGAGTTGTTCATGATTATTTAAAAGCAAGAATTAATACCAAGGTTTTGTGGGTTATGCAGCTAATAGTCTTGGTGCTTATATTACTGCAAGGCCATCTGTTTCAGCATTGTATGATTTGTCCTGGAAACCTTTGTTTTAACTAAATTTTGTAGCTACTGTACTGTAGATACTGCTTAATTCCATTGCCAACTGTATTTTTTACAATAAGTTGGTTTGTTTTTTTTATCTCACTGTAAAAATTACTGGATGAATTGTGTGTTTGTTTGGCCATAAACGTTTTGATGTGTGGGAATTAAATAGAAAGTAGGAATTAAGTATCAAGTTTCAAGTTTCAAGTTTATTTTACAAAATAATGACTATAGGGTTCATGTCATTTTTTCAAAGGCTGATGCTTGTTTTCTGGCTGTTCTACAACAGTGTACAAAATCTTTCATGACCCGTTATATTCAAGCGATAATAATATAACAGTTTGTCATCAGTCTATTTATCTGGAGGCAACGTCATAGTTGTCAGTATGATTTTTATTTGTTCTTTAAAAGCAGGTTTACAATCATATAACATTGATCATGAGCTCAGTCAGTTTCTTCGACTGAATGAAATCAAATTATTAGATCATTGAAGCTTTATTTTGATATCAGTCACTTAAAGTCAAGAAATATGAATTTGCCGGTTTTTGTTTTTGTTTTTTTGTTTTGTTTTGTTTTTGTTTGTTTTTGTTTTGTTTTGTTTTTTGTTTTTTTTATTTGTTTTGTTTGTTTGTTTGTTTTTGTTTTTTTTTTGTTCAAAAGAGTATTTTGTGTTTATAAAAATGGTTTAATTTCAGTGATACAGTGAAACAATGTTATACAAAGGTTTTCCAAGCAAAATGTTTATTGCCAAACAAACGTCAAATACTTCATCCAGTAAGCAAACTTTCGTATGAGAAAAGAAACCCAGGAAACAGGTGAATTATTACTATTGGATGTGAGGCGTCTGGGTTTCTGGTTCAATTTATGTTTCCTGGATTTTTCTCATACAGTACATGTACAATGGCTTTTCTCGAAATTGGACATCCTCGGGAAACCTGGAGTAAAATGCTGTCGCGTATTTCTCGCTTCTGGAAGGGACAGAATTGTAACCCTGGGTTCTCAAGGTTGGGAGTTGGCTTCCCAACTTCTAATTATGTCGTGGAGAAAACCAAAGCAAATGTTGACCAACTTTCATTAAGACCATATATCTAAACCATTTGACGGTTGCTCTTAGTTTGCTTTAACATTACACCATGAAAAAAGCCCCCATGAATACCCCCGCCTCATGTACAACTCCCCACATGTACAACGTCCCCTCTCCCCCTCTGACTCATCTGTCGATTGGAGAAAAAAACAATCATTTGGAGCTCTGCCTGTCGCATCGTATGAGAATGGGTCTATTGATACGAAATATAAAATGAAGAAGAAAATCCATCTTTACAAGGCTTCCTGTTCTTTCTTAGGTGATGCTGCTTTTGTCTCAGCCACCTACCGACTTTTCAAGGTCCCCAGATTAGATGACAACGAAGATGGGTTTGAAGCTACGTATAAAGGTAAATAGTTATCTCGAGGGAGGCACGAAAATGATCAGCCATCAACAATAATACGATGTCGAATTTGCGATTTTATAATTTTAATGCAGATATTGTTGCTCGTTGTTTCAGGATCTATTGAAGGTTTCCCAGAAAAATATAAGTTTGACGTTTTTCACACTTTTGAGGTAAGAAATAAGTCACGATAACAACGGGAAGAAACCCTTGAAGCACAGGTAAGAACAAACAAGGAGCTAGCTACTTCATCACATGAATCAATTCTGTGTGGTCGCTTTGGTCTTGCCGCTGCCTCACAAATCGCTCATTGTAAAACACGATGTTACTTTGATTTTTTATCATTGAACACTCTGGATAAACCAGCCATGCTAAAGAAAGGTGTATTTTTTATTAAGGATCAGGCGAGGGATTCACAATAATCATTTTTAAATGATTGTAGCCCTCATCCTTTCATTCAGTAAGAAATTCATGACCCCCTATTTTTTATGTCAATAAGGAAACAGCTTCCGTCAATTGCAACATAAAAAGGTTTGACACTCCACGAAAGTTCAAACTTTCACTGATAACCCTCCTCAATTAAAAACGTACCTTCCCTAAAGGAAGCCTGTTTGCTTAATTATAAACAATTTATTCCCAGACTGGCAAGCCACAAGACATCTCAGCCAACATGGCTGACATACTTCGACAGTCACGTTATGCAAGCCATTTTGACGTCACTTCCAGTTCTAGTGCCCCAAAAGAGCCTGTTCGGGATGCCTATGCTATTGCTGATCCATTCAAAGGTCTGGGCATCGAGATGACCAACAACAAAACAGCCAAATCTTGCTGTGGGTCCAAGCCTTGTTGCTAGGGAGTTAGAGTCACATGCAATTCCTTACTGACCAGCTTGTTTTAAACACTTTAGAAAAGCGAATATAAAACTAATTGCTGTGCCAATCCCCACCCGACCCTAACCTACCTAACCCTACCCACCCTACCTAATGCACCCCACCCTACCTAATGCCACCCCACCCTACCCTACCTAATGCACCCCACCTTACCTAATGCCACCCCACCTAACCCTACCCACCCTACCTAACCCCACGTCACCCTACCTAATGCACCCCACCCTACCTAATGCCACTCCACCCCACCCTACCTAATGCCACTCCACCCCACCCTAACCCTGCTAACCCTACCCACCCTACCTTATGCCACCCCACCCTACCTAATGCACCCCACCCTACCTAATGCACCCCACCCTACCTAATGCACCCCACCCTACCTAATGCACCCCACCCTACCTAATGCCACTCTAACCCACTTAACCCTACCCACCCTACCTAACCCCACCTCACCCTACATAACCCCACCTCACCCTACATAACCCCATGGGAACCATAACTTACCTAACCCAAACCTACCTATTAAGTTAAGTTTATAAAAGTGAGGAGGAGAAGTCGATATACTTTGATTGTCATTTCTTTTTCTGGATCACTGACTAGTAATCTACAAGATATACTGATTACTTATCAGTGATTGAAATGTCCAGTAAAAATGGCAATCAAAGTATGCTCCCTTCTTGTCATCACTTTTATAATAAAATTATAAGCCCAAATTAATATCTTTAATCGAATTACTTAAGAATAAAAATATTTCGTATTTATGTAATAATATATGCTAACGTATTAAAAAGCTGTTAACTAGAATATTCAAGTAAAAGCTGTGCCATGAATGTGCAATGTACTTCGTTCAAGGAAAAACACAACGGGATAAAATAAAGAACCACTGGGAATCTACTCAATTTGCACCTTAGAATCCAGATGGCGCCATCTTGGTTTCACATCCTCTAAACTGGTTGTTGGCACGTTGTAAAAATGGGTAAAAATGACTTTTGCTGCGCCCATGGTTGCTCAAATAGCCATAAACGAAAAGAAGAACGGCGAAGAAAAGCTTGGTTTCAACAAATTCTTGGCTTTCACGTGATGACGTCATAAAAAAACTAAAATCCAAAATAATCGCCCCACGAAACTTTTTGTTGAATATGTTGTTTATGCCGTCAAAAGAAAAGCTTTGCAAAAATATATCGATGTTTGGTTTTCGATTTTTACGAGTCTAATTCTGTCACGCATTTTCAAAGCATTAGAAATAGGGAAATTTGATGGAAATATGTTTTAACTGAGTAGATGATTGGTAACTTTATTTTGATGAATATTGTTATGAAAATATTGAAGTCGTTGCAATAAATAAAAACAATATTCAACCTTGGTGATTTGGCCGACACCTTTGTGCCCCTCAACTGTATACAGATTGCGGACCCATACATTTCTACTAAGTTATGAGTGATAATCAATCGCTAGAACTTTGTCTGAGATATAGTTTTCGTTTCTCTTTCGATCTATGGAAGTTTTGATGTATATCGGTGTAGGGAAAATTTTCGGGACGTAAGTGAAAGCCAAGAATACTCCAACTGACACTCGTCGCTGGAAATTTCGTACCGACATTTGTATTAAGGTTACAGACTGCCCAGGCTATTATCTTACAAATTTCTCCTTTTGACTTTAAAAGCTTATTAATAAATGTTTACAGACCTTTGTGTATCCACTGTGAGTTGATATCAAAAAAGCAAACACGGCATAAATAGCTCTGATATCAACTCCTAGTGGAACATAAAGGTTTGTGCAAGGTGAAATGCTTCAACTACTTTTTTCCAATTTGCTGGTATATGCAAAAGACTGGGGTACGTTCGATACTTGCTTGAAGGAACTAATATTCTTCCTAACAAAAATATAGACCCTTTGCATATGACGTCGGTATATACAGAGAGTGCGTTCTACGCCGGGCGAATCGCGGATCAGCCCTAAAGATGACGTCATCGTACTAGGAGTAGTGACGTCGGAACCTGAAACGTGACGTCATAGGATTTAAGAACCAATCAGAGGGCATTCCGGTAACGATAGCAACTCCAAAGCGATCTCCCAGACCCCCCTCCGGGCATCTGGAATGGCCATATCTATTTTTAGAACAGCCCAAAGTGTGATGTCATAGGATATGAAATCTCCCCGGACCACTCCAGATAGCTGGATAGGTCATATGATTGATGATCCGCTAGTTATTACGATAACGATAACACGGTAATCTAGATGTTTCTATGTAAGTAATTTAGATATTTCACTAGTCTGATGCAGGATCGTAGCCACCGGAACGGTTAGTGCGGTTATAACCGTACCACTTTTTACAACCAGAACTACTTTCCCTCCTGAAAGAAAAATATCTATCATATCTATTATCTGAGAAAAACCGGATCAATTTTTAAAAAACCGGACCACTTTCCAAATGGCGGTTACGGCCCTGTGATGTAGCCCATGTAAGTCCACATTGTTCATGCTGGATGCGAAACAACATTTGTATTATAGATAGGAATTTTTTTTTTTTTTTTCTCGTTAAATTAAGTGCAAACGTTTTTGTCTGGAAAGAGAACTGCTATCTGTATTTGTCTTAGAAAAGTGTTTACACTACATATTTTAAATGACATTCTTGATATTAAAATTACGTTATTCTCATATTGTTAATTTCGTTTTCGTTTAATTACGTTCATTCACCAACAATACAATTAGTCCCTCACACCAAGGGAGCACGACATAATTTAGTTGCTTGCAACTGCTGATCAAATTTATCGCGGTCAGAAGGAATCAAAGATGGGGCGATAGAAACTAGAATCTACACTAGAATATTCACCTAGAAACTAGAATATGTAAAGATTCATCTACACCAGAATCTTCACTAGAATCTTATACACTAGAATCAGGCCCCGGGGGGGGGGGGGGGGTGCTCTTGCCCGTTTAGGGTAGGGATGTGCCGCCGAGCCCTCTGAACCCTGATCCTGTTCCAGAGTAAAATCGCTGAAATTCATACCCTGTTCCAGAGCAAGATCGCTGAAAACCATACCCTTTTCCGGTAGTACCAAAATAGATACCCTGTTCCAGAGAGTAAGAGAGCGTGATTTCATATACCCTGTCCCAGATCGAGCGCGATTTCATATACCCTGTTCCAGAGTAGAATCGCTGAAAACCATACCGTGTTTGACGGCACGTACCCGTATAGTGAATATAGAGGAGTATCCCCCCCGCCCCCGCCACCCCTCCTCCCCCCACCCCCCCCCCCCCACCCCCCACCCCGAGGTTTTCATGTATGTACTTCCATATTAACGTAGTGCTTTCCATTCACAACAAAACTTTGTTTGTTTAATTCAATCGTTGATCTCAGTTTTTCATTCGATTCGCCTCTCTTCCTCCCTTGCAGCGCTCTGAAGTGGCAGTCTTGAACAGGAGTCTAATTACTGCTCGGATTACTGAGGCTCAAGGCTGTCATCCCCTTAGTCCCTTCCCTCGTGCGCAAGTTTTTCCTTTCTTTTTCATCGCAGCCTTCTTTCAAAACGCAGGCGCGTTGATTTTTCTTTCCCCGTCTGGGAAAAAACCTACAGTTTTCGACCTGTTGATGTGAAGTTGAAAACTTGGTTGAGTTGACGTCAATGAGGTTTGCAGTTTGATAGGGCATCGCCTTTTCGTGTGCCGCCAGACCTACACTACTAATAGAAATACGGGTAAGAACGGTGTAAATAGTGTCTCTACGCCACAGGTAGCCCGGCCCAAGAAACAGGAGAGAAGCCCCGCCAAAGCAGATAAGCTATTAAACTGCGGAGGAGGCTACGGTGAATGAAGGATGCAATAATTCAATAATAAAATCACTTTGAAATTCTACATACCCTCAATGCAACACGTGAATATTCTACAACAAATCGAGGCTAACACTCAAAAGCAGCATACGGCATGAGATAAATCAAAACTGGAGTTATCTTTTTTCTCTCTTAGGAATGTGTCTTTAACAAGAATAAAGCCGACACGTCACTTCGTGTATTCTTTGACGGCACGCTACGCATTGAGAGCTGTACAGCCTGTTGCAAGAGATGGTACTTCACATTCAATGGCTCAGAATGCAGCGGACCAGCAACAATAGAAGGAGTTACATACATGAGTATCAGTCAAGATCTTCACCGTCATCGCCACATCGAGGGATACTGCAATAACATTGCAGTCAAGGGTCAAGTACGCGTTGGATTCTGGGTGGGTAATTGTGCTGATTATGGGGACGCCAATGCGTATACTGGATGGAACGCGTACTCACGTATTGTCATCGAAGAGACGTTACTGGGACAACCATATATCGAGTGCTCATCACTTTTGCAAGAATCTGGATTATTTTAGCATTCTACTCTCTATTTTGTTGAGTAACCAGGTTGTCCCTTCACCTGATTTAGGAGTATCCCTTTACCTGATTTAGGAGTATCCCTTCACCTGATTTAGGAGTATCCCTTTACCTGATTTAGGAGTATCCCTTTACCTGATTTAGGAGTATCCCTTTACCTGATTTAGGAGTATCCCTTCACCTGATTTAGGAGTATCCCTTCACCTAATTTAGGAGTATCCTTCCACCTGATTGAGGAGCATCCCTTAGCCTCATGTAGAAGTATCCCTTACCTCAACCGATCCACACTTGATCCTGAGATGAGTCGTACTTTCGAGCTCGAATTGCGCAATAATCGTTTCAGTTTCATAACAATGGAAATAACGCACCACACTTTTTATGGTGGTTTTAATTGCGTCACTGTCGTGAAAGCAAACTCTATGTGTCCCATTATAGAAATGTAAAGAGAGGATTCGGGATGGGTTGAGCAATAATTAATATTTTGTGTAGTTAATTGTTAATTCTAAATTGGAATATGACAAAAACTTAATAAGATAATCACTTTTTTTTTTTAAATATTCAAATTCATGATGATATATTTTTTTAATGAAAAATATTATCTGGATCCAATGGGGTTCGAACCCCCCTTCGAAAATTGTATGAAAGAAGATTTTAAAAATGATTCTACTTTGCCATACCCCCGAGACATCCGCAGAGCTGAGGCGGCGTATGGACTTCGGACCTGACGGCGATTAAATCCTTCTGCCCTTGGGTGTACGAATTACGCAAGAAAATGTTCTAGCCGAAGCATCATATAGTTGGAAACTGGGCGAAAATTAAAAACTACTACCATCCAATCCCTGCCCAGCTCGTGCGTATCTTAATAGAAGGCTTTCTAAAACACAACAAAAAGCGTCGTGCTTTTTTTCAAATGACCATATTTAAAAGTATCCTTTTTCCAAAAGACCGTATTTAAGAGTATCCTTTTTTCAAATGATCGTATTTAAGAGTATCCTTTTTTCAAATGGCCGTATTTAAGAGTAACCTAATTATTTAGAGGTATCCCTTCACCTGATTTAGGAGTATCCCCTACCTGATTAATTAGTATCCCTTAACCTGATTTAGATCCCTTTACCTTATTTAGGAGTATCTTGGGCTTCCTGTGGTATTTCATCTTCCGTTACACCACAGGTAGTACTTAAAAAATCTGTTAACATTTGGTCGGCTACGATTTCAAGCTCACGCCCCCTCATGTGAGCCCACACAAATTATTTCTCAAAAACACGGTTTTTGGATCTTTTCTCAAAATAATGACTATCTGTAGCGGCAAAAAACAGAAGTGGATTCAGTTAATTCAGCTATTCACGGACTGTATTATATGGTTTAGATTGAATTCTATTGAAAAAAAAAACACCGTACTTTTTGAGTTGAATGTACGCTATTGGGTGTATTTTACGAGAGAAAACTCATGACATAACCGGGGTCAAGCTAGAAAATCGTCTCTCCTTAAAACAAAACAGAACCTGTCAAAAAAACAGAAGTGGATTTGAAAACCCCGGGCTTTCCTGAACATTTTGGTATATAATTCATAGGCATTTGGTAAAATTTATATTCGTATTTTTGCTGATTTTATAAGCTCATACTATCTGTTGGCCTATACATTCGCCTCTTATGGTTTCTTAGGTTTCGTAGCCTCGAAAACACGCTAACTAAAATAGTTAGCGAAAGAACAGAAGATTTAGGGTCATTTAGAATGTTGTGTCACGCAGTTTACTTGTGCTATATAACTTTCCTTTTCAGAACAACCTTTTGCTTTGGAAAGAGAGGAAAAAGACAGAAAAGAGCAAATATTCCAAATGTATGGGCAATTTTTTCCAATGCCATAAAATAAATCTAGTATTTGTGCACAATAGATATAATAAATCCGGCGCGCCCATTGGTCACAATTTACGACTTATGCAACTATATTCATCTACAGGTGAATATAGCGCGCACGCGCACGCTCGTTTGTCGATTTGTCGATTTGTGCCGCTTGCGGAGATAAATAACATTTGAAAAAAACGTAACAAAAATCTCTATTTTATTAAATTCATTCGTGTTAAAAATACTAAAACAGATAAATATTTGAACTCACGTAAAATCCTCTACTCACGTTTTATGTTTTCTTTTGAATGACATTGCTGCGGTGACACCGTACAAAAGATCCATCCCGAAATAAACATCTTTTTTTATCCCTTTGCAGTATCTATAGTTAAAGCTTTGCGATTTCAGAATCAAAGGATTTTGTTTCTTTGGAATTAAATTGTAAACAGCATAGATAAACTTATGGTCAGCAATTGCAAAATCCATAACATCAGCATCTCTAATTTTAGAGGAGTCACTGAAGTATCAAATCCAACAAAATATTTGTAGTTTCAGTTGTACGAGTTGGTTTCTTTATCACATTTTTGTAGCTGTAAACCGACGAAGTTTTTTCCCCATAAGTATCTGAATTTAGTAGTAAATTTGCATTAAAGTCTCCGGTAATAAGGACGTTCTTACGTGTCGTCCATAGTACTTAATTGAACTGACTGACCATCAATATTTAAAGCATGAGGATTTTTGCAAAGGAATTCAAGCATTGATATAGACAAAATTTCAATTTTCAATTACTGCAAAGCATGAAAATTAACCGTAAGCTGTGCGACAGCTGACTAACTAACCGTAGAGAGGCATTACTTATAAAGACCTTCTTCCAGAACATCTACTCAGAATATTTATTTCTAATATTTCAACGGTTACTTCAAGCCTAAATTATCAATAGTTTTGATGATCGCTTAGGTCGAAAAAGCTCGACAAAATTTATCGTTAAACTTAGGGTTGAAGTAATCTTTAAAACGTTAGAAATGATTTAAAACAACCCAAAAACACTTCATTGATTAGAAAAGTTCTGGAATATAATAAATAATAAATGAGAATTACTGAAAGAGCTGAATTTAAAACTCATATTTGTTTTTCAGAGAGTTTTCAGACTACTCTAGCAAAAATATATTACATAATGACTTTCTAAAGCTACTTTTCTACAAAGAACTTAATATTTGGCTCAAAAGAAAAAAGGCAAACGGAAGTTTCTTCACAAGTTTTCGAGATATTTAATTTTTGATATTACCATCTTGACAAATTTTCGAAAGAAAGATGGCAGTGAAAATACCCTCGGTTTTCAAAGGATCTC
This sequence comes from Actinia equina, assembly GCA_011057435.1. Lineage (NCBI taxonomy): Eukaryota > Metazoa > Cnidaria > Anthozoa > Actiniaria > Actiniidae > Actinia > Actinia equina. Next base: position 42,380 of record WHPX01000069.1, read on the forward strand.
TTTTGTGGATTTACTGGGGGCGGCAAGACAGCGAGAGGGAGACGGACGGGGAAAACAAGGAGAAGAAGCGGTGAATAGGTAAAAAATAACACTAAGAGAAAATGAACTAGCTAATTTTCTCTTGATAACAGTCATTAATATTTACAATGTTTTTCAAGACTCGGCGGTCAAGATGAACTCCAGTAATTTGTGCGTGACAATGCAGCTATTGAGAATATTTACTGTGATTTTTGACTTAAGTCTAGCTTTGCTGCATAAACATCAACCTTAGTATGGTTTAAGAGCGAATGTCTGTAAGATTCAAACATACGGTTTACAGACATGTACTCTTAAAAACTTTGCAATTATGACTGAAGAAAAGGAAAACCAAAATACATTAGCATTGAGACAAATTTATTTCAATTGAAAACTATAATTGCACACACTAGCTTTGCATTTCCAATTATGAATAATAATAATCATAATTATAAATAATCCATTATTGATGACTTTATATATCTTTCATACTATTAAAGTGCTGATGTACGAAGTCAGCCTCACTCATAATCCTTTACCTGCCATATCAAGGAATTCTCCCAACAGCCGCTAGGTGATGATGAGACGTTCTTTTTTCTTGTGGCTTGGAATTTATATCCTTCACGCTTCTGTTCTTGGTAAGTAGTTGTTTTGAAGACAAAACCATGTATCTTTATTAGTTTTAAAGAAACCGCGTTTGAGATTGGAAGCACGGATGGTTACGTACGGTATGCAATAGTTAGGAAATAAGAATTTTTTTCAATTGAACATGTATTTTCGTATGATTTAGCATGATTACATTACTTAGTGGTCGAGTAAGCAATCCTTAATGACAGCCACTGTACTCGTAATCATTTGGCTACTTTGTAGAGCAACCAATAAACGAGCTGGCAGACCAGAGATCCCAGCGTACCATGGTCTTACAGGTCTTATAGGTCTTATAGCGGTGTAGTGACTGAGAGCCCGCCTTAGCTATAGTACTTTTAACCGCCTCGTCGTTCGTGCTCCAAATTCCTAGGTCTAAGTTGCCTGAGGACTTTGTAAGGACCACCCTTTGAAGCAGATTTTCCATTGATTAATTTGTTATATTATCATCACTTTTATTATTAAAGAATGAGCGATATCTAGTTTTGCTACGATAACTACGATATATGGAAAGTGGTCTCCATTTAATTAAAAAAAAAACATTCACATGGAATTTTAAAGCAAAAGGAGATAGATGAGCGGACCTTAAGCTTTTATAAGGGTAAACTTCTTATTCTTTCCGGAAAAAATACAAATTTTGCCATCTGGGAAATGAGGAATACGTACCTAATGTATTCCTATGAAAGAGAAAAGTTCGTTTTGTTTTCTCAGAGATTTCAATCAAGACCAGTTGGGGGAAAACAGGGTAGTTTAAAAAATTATTAGGTTTTTCCCCTCAACGAACACTGGCCGCATGAATGGAACTGAAATGATTACATGGCTACTATGTGCAGATGATGTTGCAATTTTCTCAAAGGATCTTTCTAACTTACAGGCTATTTTGGATATTGCATACACAACTTGTTCTAGAATACACTAAATTTCATATAGACCAGTTTCGAATTGCAAATTACCGCTGTGTTCCTTGATTATAGACTCATTTGCACAGGGTTAGCTTCGTATCAGTGTTTAAATATTCACAAATACCAACGGCAAATTAAAGAATGCACAACTTCAACAAGACAACACTTTGAAATTCGATGGGCCTTGACTGGAACACGTGAATATTGTGCACAAACTCGAGGCTAACCCTGTGCAAATGAGTCTGTAATCAAGAAACACAGCGGTAATTTGGAATTCGAAAAGATTCTATTCCGGCTGCGTTACCAGCGTGGTTGGTCCTTGTAGTGTAGTGGTTAATTAACACATCGGACTAGAATACCGAAGACGTGGGTTCGAATCCTGCCATGGGCATTTGATATTTTTCTCTTATTCTCCCTACTTGTGTTATGGGATTGGAGATCGCAGAAACCACGGGTCTCCACCAATGTTATGGGATGGCTCGCTCTCGGTAAGAGCTACTTGGGATCTTTATTCTACTTTCTCTTCTTCTATACTCTATCTGCTCTTCTGACTTAAACTAATTACATGAGCTCTATTTATAATAACTTCATGACAGGTGTCATTCTACAATCAATATGATATTATCGCTGAGTCTTGATTGGCTAATGGAAATAGTAAATTCCTAAGTGTGATATCTTATTATAGTAATACGAGTGAAAATCATAGAACTAAACATAGCTCAAACTAAAGATATCATATGAGTATTTGGTAAATGTATAGAAAGGTCTACGAGGAATAATTATATCATAAGATTTAAAAGAATAGTGCCAAAATAACTAAGCAAAGGGGGGAAAGAGTGTTTAGGGTGTAACCAGAGGTGTACATGCTAATGGGAGGAGCTAAGAGGTTTACTTGTAAATTCAAAGCATACCATCATCTAAACGTGTGCGTGATGGTAGCCTTACTGAAATCTTATATTGATATTTTCAATAACTAATTCATCGTTCTTTATCTCGTTTTCATATGATAAGAAATAGTAATTAAAAAACTGATGTCTAGCTTAGTCTGTAAAAACATTCATTTTCTCTCTCATAACACTTGTTCTAGATATGGTCTACAGATTAGCTTAAAAAAAAAACAAGTTCTCAATGACTTAGAACTCATGGACAAAAGAAGTCTACTGGGCCGGGTTGTTCAAAGCTGCATTAGCGCTTATCCAGGATTATCTCTATAGCTCTTATTAAGAGTTAATCCAGGATTAGCACTAATCGGGCTTTGAACAAGGCATACCCCTAAACCCGGACTCGGACCCGGACCCGGACTCGGACTCGGACCCGGACCCGGACTCGGACTCGGACTCGGACCCGGACCCGGACCCGGACCCGGACCCGGACCCGGACTAAAAAAAAAACAACTAAAATGCGTATATATATAATAGGACCAAAAAATAAAATAAAATAAGATAAAATAAAAAATAAATATAAATGATAAATATTACACAAAAATATATTATGTCATCTACACCGTGACTTCAGGACACGACTCATTTGGCGTTATTCGTAATAATAGCTGATCTTTAGATGTCAGACTGTTTGAATATTTACCAACTGAAAATATCTTGATGTATATAAATCGTTGGATCGAGTTCACCAAGACGTGAAGTAATTTTCTAATAAGTCTTAATTTCAGTTCTAGATAAAAATATATCATCTACATGTTACTCATCTAGACATTGACCTCAGGGCACGACTCATTTGGCGTTATTCGTAATGATACTTTTTGGATATTTATTGCCACTGAAAATATTTTGATGTGTACGAATCGTGGGATCGATTTGGACAAGACGTGAAATAATTCCTTCGGGTGTTACATTTTACTGCCCTCAGTTTGGATTGAAAAAGCGTACGTAAACGGCTTAATACGTGACATCACCTAAACAAAACGGAATTCAACTGAATCTTTGTAGCTTGGATATTTCTGGCTCGGGACTTCTTTAACTTTCAGATCTATACCCACGTCACCGTTTAAAGTTTTAGATTACAACAGTATATTCTTAAATATATGCTTTATAGGGTATGGGTAAATCAAAATTTTCGATTATTTTATCTGAATTTCTGCAGGCATTTCTTAGTGTTTGAATTAAATTTCCCGTGACATTTAATCAGTTGTTTACGTTAGGGGTCTATAATATCTATGGTTATTTCGCTCTTTTTTCGTCCAATGTTATAGTCTAGTATCTTGAAATAAACCACGAAAGCATTAAATACTGTTATTTTACGAGATGTTTCTTGAGGATTTCCCTAATATAGTCCTTTTTTAATTTCCGAGATTCAACACCAGTTTAAAAAGCCTAATAAAGACAAGATTAATAGCATTTCCGAAGGAATTATTTCAAGCTTGGCCAACTCGATCCCACGATTCGTACACGATACTTTCAGTGGTGAATATTCAAACAGTGTGGCCCCGTCTACAGATTGGCTCTTATTATGAATAACGGCAAATGAGTCGTGTCCTGAGGGTACGGTGTAGATGATATATTTTTTTTTTTTGAGTAATATCAATATATTTTATAATACATTTATTTTTTTTTTTTTTTTTTTTTTGAGTCCGGGTCCGAGTCCGGGTCCGGGTCCGGGTCCGGGTCCGGGTCCGGGTCCGGGTCCGGGTCCGGGTCCGGGTCCGGGACCGGGTCCGGGTCCGGGTCCGGGTCCGGGTCCGGGTCCGGGTCCGGGTCCGGGTCCGGGTCCGGGTCCGGGTCCGGGTCCGGGTCCGGGTCCGGGTCCGGGTCCGGGTCCGGGTCCGGGTCCGGGTCCGGGTCCGGGTCCGGGTCCGGGTCCGGGTCCGGGTCCGGGTCCGGGTCCGGGTCCGGGTCCGGGTCCGGGATTAGGGGTATGCCTTTGAACAACTGGGCCCTGAACGTTTCTGAAAACGATATTGAGAATATGTTAATTGTATATTGAAAAAGTTAAGGAATTTAAGTATCTGGGGCATATGTTTTACAGCGACCCAAAAGATTCTTTTGTTGACAACAGAATTATCAGTGTAACTGGCAAATTTCACGATCTAAAGAATGTTCTCACAGACAATTAAGTGTCCATGAAAACTAGAAAGAAAATCTTAGAATCCTGTATTAGATCTAGACTTCTTTATTGCACAGAAGCACAATTACCGAATGAGGAAGACCTTGAAAAAACTCGAAACATGCTGGCACGGCCTTCTAAGAAGGATGATAAAAAATGGCTAGAAGAAAAAAAACAGATAGTGATGACGAAGAGACTTTTGCACTCAAATACAAAAATACTGATGTTGAACGGATAATTGGGACTCCACCACTACGAGATATCTTTTATTTTCGATATTTAAAATATATCGCACACGTATTAGACGACCGAACTCCAATCTTACAAAAAAATACTTTTCATCAAACCAACCAAAAAATATGTCAGAGATCCATGGATAAAGATCGAAAAACTACTAAACATTGATAAAGATCAGGCCAGAAGATTAACAAAAGACAGTAAAGCCTTCAAAGGACTTCTTTTTAAGAACTTTAATCTAGAATAGAATAGAGTCTCCGTTCAGTTCAGCTAATTGCTGTGCTATTGTCAGCGTTATCTCTACGAATATAAATGAGATCACTCCACCTTGACATCACTCTTCGAGATAACTGCCGACCGTTAACAGCTCCTGAAATCTCACGTTATTTCAAACACCAAAATGTCCCAACGCCAAATCAAACAACAGCCTCAAGCAGACCAACAAGGTTTACCCGTTCAAGCAGGCCAACAGCCTCAACTAGCAGGCCAACAAAATGTGGTTTTTCATCCTCCAGCTCTCGAGGTATTTTGTTGTTGTCATTTTCATTTTGCTTTTACGTTAGTCCAACCTCTTTATACACGTTCATCTTTGGCGTTTGCTAAGTTTTAAGCGAGTTTTCGCTTGGCCGTCTTTTATGGCAACTATTTTGGTTCTATTTTAAAATAAAACAAAATAAAGCGTATCTTATTTTAGCCCATTTCCTACTGCTTCGTTGTTTTTCAATGTGCTTTTATTCACGTTTTTGTGTTAGGCTTCTAAAATATCTCGTGTTATTTCAAAGGATGCGGTTCATCTACTCATTTGCATAGCGAGTGTGATCTATTTCACACCTTTATATACGTTTAATTTGTGCGTTCATTACACAGGGAACCCGGCTATATTTGTTTTCTTCTTTTAGAAAAGTAATTTGCTCTTTGTGGGTTTCCTGCGTTGTGATCGGTTTCCTTTTACATAAGCTTTAATCAGCTGTAATATTTCAGAGCTGTCATCCCCTGGGCTTCCCACGGGTTTCGCTTTCGATTGTTCCCAAGTTGTTTGATTTTGTTCTCTTCCCTTTTTCCCAGGCCAGTCTGAATTTTCCAACTAGGGAATTGGACTCTTCTTTTGACCCAACCATTGTCATTCCTCTTCAGTACACTTGTTGGGTTAACTGTAAATAAGCTCCATTAGTCCAGGGGATGACAGCCAATAATTAACGTATTAGTGAAGATTTTCTACATGCCGTTCACAATGGGAAAGCGGCAGCAGATGCGTCAATGCTGGCCTTTGGCGATCCGCGTATATTCCGGGCAGGCCAGCTCCTCGAACACTATGAAACATGGGAATCTCTTGTAGCCTTTAATTCTGAAGTTTCCTTTGAAGTTCTATCCTGGATATGTCGCAAAGTTAATGTGATTGAATATTATTCCCAACATTTTAAGAGTTGTTATAAAGGCCGTCATTACAACTTCTTTCGGCTTAGGTAGTGGAGACCGCCATATCTCCCATTCTCATTGTATGAGTAACAGAGATGCCACTGACAAGACAATACTATAGTCAGCGGTATCTCTGTACGAATATAAATGAGATCACTCCTCCTTGACATCACTCTTCGAGATAACTACCGGAAAGTGTCAGCCAGCTGCTGAGATGTACTGTGGTTCTGCTACTCATACTCTGCGACCGTGCTTGGCAGGTTTTCTCGTTTTCCTCCCACTCCCCCCTTTTATTTCAAGCGCAGTTTTCACTCTTTAGCTGCTAAGCTCGACCGCCATATCTCCCATTCTCATTGTATGAGTAACAGAGATGCCACTGACAAGAGTATACTGTTAATAATGGAATAGAACTGATACAGATACTGATTTGCAGTATTTCTTTTAGCGGATGTTTTTACAAATGCTAATGACTTCATTCACTCAACACCTTACCAGACATCAGACCGGCATCTTTCCTTTGTATTTCGTGATCAAAATATTCGGTAATCTCCTTCAGATATTGATAGCACAGAACAGAAAAACAGACCACACAAAATACTTTTCGTAAATATTTGGCTCCAGAAAACAAATATCTTGAAAATTTAAGAATATTATTTACGTTTATTCAAGGTAAAAGATCCCATTGTCAGTTTTTTTTAAATTTTGCATGACGAAAGTGTATCATACTAGAAGTAAAAAAAGTAAATAAAAAGAGGGGGCCCCCGACTTCGTTTAGCCGTCAGAATGCGTAGAAGTTCACCCTTTTTCCGGTAAAAACGCGCGAACAACGTAATCTGATAGAAAGCTGTCAAAAAATATACATATTTTACTGAAAAATTAACTGATCGTCTCCATTTTTCACAGAAGTCTAGAAAATAACCACATAACTAGTTAGCATTTGAAATTTGTGTTAAAAATTAGAAAAACATAAAACGTTATTGCGCTATAAGTGTAGACCTGAAGCACACACGAATCACACACAAAAGTCAAATTTTTAGTTCCCATCGTTAGACTTTTTTATTTTTGTTCTCTAAAATTAGATATCATACCCGTAGTGCTTTCAAAAAAAAGTTTTAAAAAGTTGGGTGCCCAACTTTGTTTAAGAGCTATAAAATATTAAAGAAGTTTCTATAGTATTTTGCTTATCAAAACATTGGAATGACGTCATCATGTGTAGAAAGAATGCGCTCAAACAATTCCCATGAGGCTTCCTGTAGTGGAGCTATTTCAATATGGCGGATTAACGGGGATTATCTAAAAATCTTACACGGTGACCTACCCTGATTTTTCTAGTAAGTCCAGGTTTACTAAAGCTACAACACATCAAAAAATAGGTGCTCAAACAGCGCATGTGGCTGCTGCATTATGCTAGAGTTGGCCTCTTTTGCACTGAAAAAATTGTCACGTCTCCAACTTTCAAGAGGCTTAAAAATGGGCAAAAAACTTGGAATTTCGCCTATAGATCCCCGGCATGTGACGTCAAAGCATCTCGATCTGGGGGACAAAACAAAAGCGAAATCCAATCTCCTGAGAATTGGCCATGGAACCTATTGTTTTTTTCCCCCAGATTGAGCTGCATTCCAAAGTGCTGCAAGGGGTATATTTGCTTGGATAACTCCAGGTGCTTTATTAATAAAAAAGTGTCCATTCTGAATGTAAAAATATAGTTTTTTAGTTTTATTCCGCAGATATAATTCACATTTGGAATTTCACGGCGTATTAAATGTTCGAATGTGTTCAGAATCAAAATTATATATTCGGCTTGATAAAAATCAATCTTTTTAGGCATTTTGGAATGTATTTAAATATGATTGTTTGAGAAACGTCCGTGTCCCTTTTGCTCTGTAAAGAGTTTTTTTTCTTCGTCCTAATATACCAATCTGTGATTTCATTGAAACCAACGACACATTACAATTTGTGATAGTTTATAATTGAGCTAAATGGGTAAAGTATACACTGAATATATACAATATTTGCATTTAAAGAATAGGTTTTATAGGTATGTGAAAATATTTAAGCACATTTTTGATTACAAGATGATAAAAACAGAGTGAATGTAGAGACTAGTAAAGGTCTTCAACTTGTGTAAAATAATAGGATGTTTCTGTTAATATAAAAAATGTATTTAATTAAAGTACAAATGAATTGTGTTTGGATGAATTTAGGCTCATTAGTCTAGAGAATGTTGCTATTCTCTCCTCATGAGTTCAATTCGGAATATTGTGTAAACATGACGAAAATATCAAATTAAAATTTCAAAAATCCTTAAAACAACTTTCATTTTACTAACCAGAATTGGAATTAATTAGAATTTCAAAAGCTGTGAAACATACATTATTTTACAAAACATTTTACTTGTAAGAAAGTTAATTTGTTCAGCTCGTTCACAATACAGAACCAGGCAAAGCAAGAAGCAGAGCACATAACTTGGATAGTCGTATGTCATCGTAAACGGACGAAAAACAGACTAAGAACAGTGTTTTCTTTTCTGATTGGGTTCGAAAAATAGACGACGAACAGTGTCTCTGCTCATTGGTTCCGAAAGCGTTCCATTGTTCCATTAATTGCTTTCGAAGACCCAAACGATAGCAAAAGTGGTTCCTGCGCAAGCGCAGCAGCCACAAAAATGAAGGTAGATCATTGGGCTAGATTTTGAATGCATCGCGAAAATGTCCGAAAATTCATATTGTAAAGTATGCACCGTCAAATTGTACTATATTGGAAATTTAACAATTGAAAACTCATTCTTAAACACAATAAAATGAGCGACTTCGAATTTATACTCATAAGATGTTGACGTAAGTATCATTCGAAAATGTTTATGTTATTATTTCCAAGCGATATGGACTAAGAGAGCTCGCAATTTACATAGTATCCTGACATGGTTAGCCGAAAACACGGCCGCAAGCCCTATTTGTAAAAAAAACAATTTCTGAATGAATTCGGGGAACCCCATTTTTTGCTCGGGCTTCTTTCCGAAGGAAGTCCCGAATTATAAAACGCCCGTTATTATTCGTCGTATTTTCTATGTTCGTCCACAAAAAGCAGGCATGCGCACTTAACGCCTGGGACATCAAACACGCATGCGTACTTCGCTTATATCAACTGAGCATGTGCTTAGGGTATCGGTCTGACGTATGGCACTGTGTGCACGTGCGTTTGCAGAACCCATGAGTACTGAAATTTGCAAGTAATGGCTCTAATTTTGCTGTCTTCTGCGCTCAAACCCACACATCGTTCGCGGTAGACTCACACTAAAAGATGTCGAGCGTTTTCGGAACGGGTTGGACAGCGAAATCATATTTATATATATATCTAGCATTTTAAAATCTATTCGTTTTAAATTACAATTGCGTGACATTATGGTCTAAATTTCTTAAGTGTGTATCTATTACGATGGGGGCACAGACTTGCTAATTCGTTGCGATTGTTAAGTGTACATAGGTGATTTTTACAAATCATGATGAATTTTTCGCTTAAACATAGGTTACATTTTTTGTTAACATTATCATAAGGTTTACATTTTTTAATAATCTTCCATTTAATATCAAAGTCCCTATTCTCGTCTTTTAGGTTCCATATGTGCTTTGACAGTTCTGTTGAGTTTCTATTTTGCTGAGTTTAAAGGATGACATATGGTTCCTGTAGCGTTCTTTAAGTAATATTTCAAGCACGCGAGAGAGTTCTTCCTCCGATTTCCATACACCGAAAAGTGAGTTGAAAAAGCGAGGCGCAGCCGAGTGTTTGATATTACTTCTCAAACTAATGAATATTTCTTGGAGAAAATCAAAGAAAAAGTTTACGAAATTTAATGCAAATTTTAAAGAACACATTTCCAAACCACCGTCACAGTAGTGATTTGCTTTGTTTTCTCCTCATTAAATATTCATGAGTTTGAGAACGTTTGTTGCTAGTCCTATGTAGGTGTCTGTTGATGTTTCTGTTGTTACTGTGGCTTGGTAGATTACGTTGTTCTGTAGGCATTTTCCATCGAGAGGGCAATTGGGTTTTTGTCTGCAGTTACATTCTCTTTGTTGCTGGTCGGGTTGAGTATCATTGCTTGTGGATTTAACGTTAGGCATACAGGAATAGCTGAGTTTCAGGGTGTGTCTAATGAAGATTTTATGGAGTCGGTGGGTTTTAGGAAAACATTTGTCGACGCCGTTCAAAAACTTTCGTCCGAGGTTTCTTTTTACAGTTGTGTTTTAAGGTGGGTTGTACCATATAATGTTTCTTTTTTGTTGTTGTTGTTGTTGTTGTTGTTGTTGTTGTTGTTGTTGTTGTTGTTGTTGTTGTTGTTGTTGTTGTTAATCGGTTGTTGATATGTAAGTTCGTGGTTGTATCCGCTGTTGTTGATTGCTTCCTGGTATGGGGTTATGGTCTCGTTGAAAACGTCTTGATTTGAGGCTATGTTGGCGAGTCTTTTGTTGATGTTAAGGGGTATATTCTTTAGTAGTGATGGGGGGTGGTTACTTTGTCTGTGGACATATAATAGTTTTTTGTTGGGTTTCATATATGGCTTGAAGGTAGAATTTGTTAGGTTAAGTGTTACGTCGAGGAAGTTCATAATTTTCTTGTTTGCGTCTATGGTGATCTTGAGATCGTTTGCTTTGAATGCTTGCGTGACTTGTTTTTTGATCTGCTCGATTTTTCTTGGTGTTGCTTTACATGCTATCAAGCCATCGTCACGGTAAACTTCAACAGACACCTACATAGGACTAGCAACAAACTTTAAAGAACGCTACAGGAACCATATGTCATCCTTTAAACTCAGCAAAAATAGAAACTCAACAGAACTGTCAAAGCACATATGGAACCTAAAAGACGAGAATAGGGACTTTGATATTAAATGGAAGATTATTAAAAAATGTAAACCTTATGATAATGTTAACAAAAAATGTAACCTATGTTTAAGCGAAAAATTCATCATGATTTGTAAAAATCACCTATGTACACTTAACAATCGCAACGAATTAGCAAGTCTGTGCCCCCATCGTAATAGATACACACTTAAGAAATTTAGACCATAATGTCACGCAATTGTAATTTAAAACGAATAGATTTTAAAATGCTAGTTATATATCCTAACTAAGGTCATTCATTGTAACTGCCTGATGAGTGTGGCCGTCTCGCGATGGTCATACGAAACAGATTTGTCGCAACTAAGACAATGAATCATTCCTAACGTCTAAAATTCAATTTATATATATACACCTACTTGCAAGAACGTTGACATACGAAAATAGAACATTAGTGATTTAGTGGGATAGGAATTATATTAAAAAACAAAAGAAGATCACTGAAGATGAACTTTTTACTTTTGTCTTTTAATGAATTCCTTTCTCACTAAATTACTAATGTTCTATTTTCGTATGTCAACGTTCTTGCAAGTAGGTATATATATTAAATAAAGGAATATACTATATTCTAATTATACAAAACACATACACACATACATACATACACACACAGATATATATTATAGAATATATTAACATAATATATTATATAGACATATGTATGTACACATACACTCAATTGAAGAATCGTTGTCGGGTTCAGAAACATGGAACATAAAAGCTGAGACCGAAATGGCACATGGGAAATGACATAATTATATTATAATTTATTCATTTGCGTCATCCATACAGTCGGTTTAGAATGCCAAACGCGTATTAAAAACAGTGGATGATGCCACGGGTCGCCGATCAAAGCATGCATCTAATTAACGTACTTCCCATGTGCAATTTCGGTCTCAACTTCTATGTTTTATGTTTCTGAACCCGACAACGATTCTTCAATTGAGTGTAGTTAATCACCTGAAAAGCTACAAAGCCGAGACCGACAAGGATTGTGGGTAGATACATTTTACATGTTTCAACCGCTTGATAACTGTGGATGGACTTGAGATCTTCTACCAGTTACAAGTTAACCTCCTCTGAGTATCCTCAACTGCTGCAGTTTTTGTAAAAAGCTTCACTTGTTGGATATAAAACATTTCATCATGATTCTCAGCGATCACAGCTTTCTAGGTTTTTGGTGACTAACTTTATTGAAATAAGTATATACATACACCCACAGACAAGCATGAAAACATTTATTACCATAATAGATATAACAATATACATCCACGAATACATACATATACTAAGACATAGTCTAAGCGAGTACATTCATATATAATACTTATTATCTATATGGTATCTATTAGTGTCTATCTAAAAAAAATAATATTTATGGAATCTGCAAGCGCTGTTTGGCTTTGTTTATATATGTTTTATACACTTGTGTGTGAAAAAGATTTAAAGTCGGTAATAGCGCAGCGCGCTGATTCTAAAATAGCTTAAAGATTCGGACAAACATTGCATTCTGATTAACCGCTACGAGGATCAGTTATACGAACCGATTTTATTATTTTTACTTAAAGTTACAATAATAACCCATGTAAACTAAGATCAACTGCGATCGGCTGTGAAAATTCTCTGCTGAAAGTAAACTTGTAAGTTTGTTTGTCCGAATTTCGCCTTTGTTTTCGTTTTTATGACGTCACGGCTGTGCTGCGCTATTCATTGGACTTTGCGTTTTTCGAGTTTCAAGTAATCTGGGAGCGATGGGTCCCACAGCGATTTATGAGCTATACGTAGTAGATGATAATAGATTATAATTATAAGTCAAGTTCTAGTAGTGTTTACACGTGATCGTGAATACCAGAATACCAATTCGAACTCTAAGGCGCCTAAACAGCAAAAGTAGAAAGCTCAGACAGTTTGTTTATCACAGTATAAGTTCAGGTATACCCAAATCTTCTAAACGACATGATTATATTAACAGTGGAAAGTAAATAAAATGTTAGTTTTTTAAAGTTAAAGAGACGCATACGAACAGTAATTACTTCGAGAATATTTAATTGCAGAATTAAAGCTAGTAGATATATATCATTGTTATTAGACTAGTTACTGTTAGGATTAATCATTAGAATTTTTAAACATTAAAGGAATTAGTCGTATTTTTAGGGTTTGATTTTAAATAAATGTTAATAATATTTGGAATAATTAGACTACTCAAAAGTAAAAAAGTGCTTACTCCTTGTATACTTTAGTCAACGTTGACTCTACTTTAGTAAATATATTCATTTTACAAACAGCTAAATTCGTGCTAGAATATTTTTGGAGGATTTTAACAGTTTTTCATCCTTAATTATTTCACTCAAAAACTTTAGTCACCACAGAGTATATTAATAATAAGTTCAGTCAAGATGTGCATTATTATGCAAATCAATTATTTCATAATTTGAGTTCAAATAATTACATAACAACACAAGAGTTACCAACAACCGTTGATGATTGTGGAGTAGAGGTAGCTTTAGGTCTACATAATGGTACTTTAGACGGAGTATACCATCTATTGTAAACTACATGACCAGATTTTTGTCTGGGGTGGCCGCGTAGTAATACAAACGGCGGTTATTCACGCACTTATGCGCCTACTCTCAGTCCTCGCACATTCCACACTAGCAAAGTTTTCTTTCATGAAGCCCGAGTTCACACAGGTATGCGTCTATTTATTTCATAGTTTCACGCTAAGACTCATAATGAATGTTGGTTAAAAAAAAGTGCACGATTACATCATGGTACTTCATTAAGAGATTAATAAAATATCTTATTATACAATCAAAATATTCACCCGTTTTAATTGCAAGAAAAAAATCATTAATTGCAAAAAATCGTCCACAGTCGATCCCAGTGCTGTACAAAACATGCGTCTATATTGCGTCATCATGATAAGGCCGACTTCCTCTCCCCATAGGGCTAGTTTTGTCCCCACAGAAAATTCTTTACTATACTAAATGGCCAATCTTAAGTTTGTCAAGCATTTCAGTTATAAAATTCATTTAACGAGTCGTAGGTTAGCTTTGGCCTTAATCCTAATAACTTCATAGTTGGTTGATTTACTATGATTTATAATTGCAGCGGCTGCAGAAGGATGCAAAGGCATGACGTTTAAGGATACATTTGAAGGCAAAGCTTTGAAGAACCACGTGATCAAGACTGAACAAGCCACAAACGACGCACACTGTGAGTCTAAGTGTTTCATTGATGATCGATGCATCGCTTACAGCTTTGGGAAAGACAAGGACAATCAGAAACAAATGTGCGAATTAAGTGAGTCAGATCACGTGATGCATCCTGACGATCTTGTTGATCGAGAAGACACAATATATCGGCGTGCTGAGGTAACTATGTCCGTGTGTCTTAAACGGAGTAGACTATATGATGATAAGGTAGGATTGATGGGATGGCTACTGTTTAATGCAAGAAACCACTTTTTCCTAGAATAACTGCAATTGTCAGAACTACCAGGTTTGTCGCGTGAACTTTGTGGATGACACTCATCGATGTGAATGCAAAGCTGGGTTTACTGGGAACCTGTGCGATCAAGGTGAGAGGGAAACTTTATATTCGTTTGTTGTTTTGCCAGTTTTTATTTTTATTTCTATTCATTTATTTATTTATTTATTTTATTGTTTCTATGGAGGTAATATTGAGTGGGAAACAATTGCGATGCTAACTTTTTCCAAAAAAAAAAACTTCTTACGAAGGCACGTTTATGAATAAAAAGATATCCTAAGAGTTGTCTTGTCATCAGCTGATCACTGGATCATCATATGAGGACAGGTTAAGAGTTGTCTTGTCACCAGCTGATCACTGGATCACTGCCTCGTCACGAGTTGATTACTGCATGATATGGATAACCACATTTTTTGGTGATGAGGAAAATTTTTATGGAAATGATATTTGAGTTTTCCTCGAACAGCAAAACAAGAAGAACTATGGCTTAACATTAACATTGATTTTCCATTAACAAAGTGGTATGCTAGCATAGTAAGGACGTTTTGAGAGTCAACGAAAATGAGTAGCTCTTGTGGTCGGGCTAGATTTTTGTATTCTTTATAAGCTATTGATATTTTTGGTAATGGGCTGTTTTCTTCCTTTCCTAAAAGCCAAAAGTTACTTTGGTAACTTGAGGGTACTGGGGATTGTTATAGTCCAACGCTATTTCAAATAATCGATACTCTGAAACAGCCTCTAACCTGACCAAAGTGAGGGCACGGTGTTTTTTGCGGAGGAAGGAAACCGAAGATTATCCTAGTTATGATGAAGTCAATATTTCTTAAATACAGAGATAAAGCCGTGTGATTCAACTCCATGCCTGAATGGAGCAACTTGCATCAATAATGCAGATCAGTTTGGTTGTACGTGCAGTGCAGGATTTACTGGACAAGTTTGTGAAATAGGTGAGAATATCCTTAGATCCACATATCTTTATACCCTTATATCCATGTATCCTTTTTAACTCAATTTCGTGCAATACTTATTAACTGATAATAATGTATTAATTATAATCATCATCATAATCATTATCATATTTATCACAATCACAATCACGATGTATAATAATAATAATAATGATAATAATAATAATGATAATAATAATAATGATAATAATAATAATGATAATAATAATAATAGTGAATTAATAATAGATAATAATTTGGAGTCGCACGTTTATGAATATCATAGAAAACTGAGCTTTCAGAGACACTTCGTCAATAATCCGCGCGGGCTTTTGACGTTTATGACAAGCAAGTATAGTGTCAATGATGGTAATAATGGAAAGTGCGACTTTAATTTCAATATTAATTTCCATTACTATTCTCATTGCCATTGCCGTCTCTATTGGCAGCCATCGATTACTGCGATTCATCACCCTGCCTAAATGATGGAACCTGTGTTGGGAATGCAGTTGGATATAGTTGCCAATGCATGGATGAGTACATGGGAGAAAGCTGCCAGATAAGTGAGTAAAAATATACTTCATTTTGAAAATTATAACAGTGAATAGTTTTATATAGATACTTTGTACGAACTCTTTTTCTGGGATTTCAAGATTGAGAATCACTGTAAAGGGTCTATAAAAAATGAATACTAATAGGAAGGTCCTTATCGTGTACTGAATTGAAGTGGCTGCCTGCTAATCAAGCTTTTGACTTAATTATCCTTAATTATACATCGTCTTACAAATATACGTAAACAATTTGGAAAATGTAGAGATGAATATAGAGAAAATTATCATTTTTTAAATTTTGTGCTTCATTATTTTTCGTATTCTTTTTTAAATTGAAACGGCACTAGACCGTCCAGTTAGCGCGCGCAAAAGTTAACATCATCACATATATTCGAACAATTCCAAACCGTTTATTCCGAACTCGTCAAGAAGTCTGAATGACATTGTCAACGAAACACAAACACGTCACTAAACGTTGCTCATCTTAACATCAGAAGATACGAAGTACACGACATAAAACTGCTTCTCCAAGAATACAAGTAGTATGATATCCTGGTAAATAATCACTGAGACATGTCTAAACAACACTGTACCTCAACAGCTTAAAATTAACAACTATAGATTAATATGCAAAGATAGACATAGAGGATCAGATGGAGGATTCGCCTTTTGTGTTGCCAATCACTTATCAGTACAACATCAAAAGTGCTTAGACAACAGCAACATAGAACGTATAAAAGTCAAAACGCGGGATCATCTATGGTGCTCATGGGAGTAGTATACAGGCCGCTGAGTGATAGTGAATCAATTTCGTACAGTCTTTACTGAAGATCTGGTTAAAATATCAAAACAATGAAGACAAGACACCGGTACCTCAAGACATCTTGGAAACAAGCTATTAATCTTATAAACCAATTCATTATGCGAGATCACATTAACACGCCAACAATAGTTACCCACTGAAAACTCTGCAACACTAATCGATCTAGTGATATCTAATAAAATTGGTCAAGAGAATATGAAGTACTTAATATTCTCTTGAATTGGTCTATAGTCGATTCTACTGGAAGTAAGGAATTGGGTATATCAGATCACAAGCTAATTCATGCAACCCTCGATGCCAAGATAAGACGTCCGCCACCTAAGATTATGAGTGCACGTAATTATAAGACTTCCAATCAAAAAAATGTGGAAAATTCATCATGGTCTGTTTGTCACGCTTTTTATGACCTAGACGATACGTATTGGGGATGGTCAAAAATGTTCAATGAAATCTGCAACAAGCATGCTCAATCACAGGTAAAGCCAACACACTCGCAATCGATTACCAGTAAAAAGCTGATATTCTAAACCAACACTTCCACAGTAAGAGAACTATTGGCGGCTAAACGTCCTGACTGTAACCATGAAAGAAAATAAAGCACCTACAACCACTTATAAGTTATCATCTGTCAAACTAAACATCAATGTTTAAAGCAGAAGCTATTCAAAAGCAAATTTCTAGGTGAAGTCGGACAGAGCTAAAGATCCTTGTTTAACATTTCTCCCCGAATGCGGAAGCCATCGTAACAACACTGCCATAAGCTCGAAGTCAGCAAATACTTGCACAGTTCCTAAATCTTTGTAAAAAAAACACCAATTTATAAGAAAGAAAAAGAAAAAGAAAATTCAAATTACCATCCTATATCACTGCTTTGCATGATTTCAAGTGAAATAATTAAAGCTATAGTCACAGATGGTGTCACTCAGCATATATCATTTTAACAACCTGTTAAGTCTATTCCAGTGGGCTTGAAAAGGTCTATCAAGCGAACTACTAGTAGCGAACGTGGAAGAACATGGTAGACTGCGCACCTTGGAAAAATTGCATGTGACACAAATAGTGAGTCCGGATTGGACAGAACGCTCGTGAATTATTAATGAATATTATAAGTCCAACTTATGAGGTATCAACAAAAGGAAGTTCCCTAACTACAACACAGTCACTAATAATAATAATAATAATAATAATAATAATAATAATAATAATAATAATATTTAATGAGGATACTCCACTCATAAAAATGATTTTCAGGGAGGTCCTAAAAAAAAATTTAAAATATAAGTGAAAATAATTGACCGAATCGAGAACTCGGCCGCGAGCGCGCCGATATGTGGCCCAAGGCGTGGAAAAACGACCCGGCGCGACCTGGCGTGATTCACGAATTAGGAATCACGCCAGATCGCTCCTCCAACAACCCAAGCCCCACACCAGCGCGCGCGACCACAACGCCCCGGACTCGGTCGACAATTCCAAAAACCATCATAAATTCGTGATATGATCATGAAAAAATCTTGAAAAGCTTCTTTTTGAAAACCTTCAGACTGTCAATATTTCTCACTTCTAAATTAAAAGAGTTCCAGTCTTTAGAACAATGAGGAACTGTTCTAAACAAACCCCAGTTGGTCCTAACACCTTCAAAACTAAGATTGTCCTTGTATCTTGTGTTATAAGAATGGATTTGTGATAATGAATAAAAGCCAAAGTCATGGTTAATTAAGTGATTTAAACATTTATAAACAAAAATACAGCGGTCTATTGTTCTTTTCTTGGCCAGTGGAATCCAGTTTAACACTGTCAAGGCTTGAGTCGCGGATGAATGCAGATCTCTTCCAAGGATCGTCTTTGCTGCCCTGTTTTGAAGTACTTGTAGGAGTTCCATCTGTACAGAGTTCCTTTTGTCTCCCCAAACAATACTGTTGTATTCAAAGATGGGCTTGATCATAGTGTTGTAGTAGGTTATTCTGGCAGATAGTGGTAGTAGAAACTTGATTCGGTTCAGAACAGCAATTCGTTTGCGTATCTTAGATGCAATGCTGAAAATGTGATCGTCCCATGTTAAACGATCATTAAGAGTAACACCCAGATACTTGAAGCTGTCAACACGCTCAAGGTCCTCTCCACAGATTGTTAGAGACATGGTAGAAAAAGGACCAGTTCTTAAAGAATGATCAAAAAGCATAAGCTTAGACTTGGATGCATTGACTGTTAATTTGTTTCTGTCAAACCAAAGAGCCAGACTGCGAAGATCATCGTTCATTTTTTTCTGCATTTCCTGAGGTGTACTTTCGGAACAATAGATAACAGAGTCGTCAGCATATAATGTTACTTTGCAGTGTTTTAACGACTGTGGTAGATCATTTACATATATAATGAACAGGAGAGGGCCCAGGATTGAGCCTTGCGGAACTCCGACTCTAAGGGGAAGAGCCTCAGACATGGTATTACCAACTTTAGTAACTTGAGATCTCTGAGTTAAGTATGAACTAAACCAGTTGAGATCGGCTTCCAAAACTCCGAAGGACTGTAATTTCGTGCGAAGAATGGTGTAATCTAGGTGTCGAATGCCTTCGAGAGATCAAGAAAAGCTGCTCCAGTTACTTTTCCCTTTTCCATACAGGTGAGTATGTTATCACAGAATTCAGAAAGGGCTATGTTGGTCGATAATCTTGGGCGAAAACCAAATTGATTCTGAGACAGCAGGTTGTTTGATGATAGATATGAGTATAACTGCACGTTCAAGTATAGGACGATAATTACTCGGATCTGTCTTTTTACCAGATTTAAACAAAGCCACAACTTTTGCACATTTCCAAAGAGATGGGAACTTTGATGTAGTTATTGACATGTTAAAAAGATTTGTCAATACAGGAGCAATGACGGCGGCACCACTTTTCAGAAGTCTTGCGCTTATATTATCTAGGCCGATGGCTTTGTTTGACTTTAATTGAGACAGCTGCTTTAACACAAAATCCGTTTCTATTTTTTTCAAGTTAAAAGTTGTTGAAGTAACTTGTTCCATAGTATTCGATGCAGTAAAGTTAAAGCGGGATGCCAGAGTACGTCCAATACTTGTGAAAAAAGATAGACTTTGTCACTTACGTAACAAAGTCTATCCAACACGAGTGTTATAAGCTTTGGAAAAACCTTGCGGATGAAATCACAGCAACTGCCAGTGAAACTGGATTTAAGTACAAACTAAGAATAAAACTTGTCAAATAACAAGTGAAAAAACACTGCAAAAGAAAAATTCTGCAGAGAGAGAGAGAGAGAGAGATTAGGTAACTTACATTTGTATTTCAATACACGACCACATCATCAACGCTGTAAATCTTATCGTGTCAAAATAAACATTATTATTAACATAACCATCATAATCATCACCATGTATTTTTTGGTTTCTGTACGCTATTCGAGGGGTTTTAGCCTTTTTGCGGGACTACCAATTTAAATAATTTATATTATATTGGTTTAAGGGCTTTTTCGTTGAGGTTCAAAACGCGTATAGTTCGTCAATAGAATTATAAAAGTCATTCGCGGTTTTGAACGGTTTTAGTGGGATCGCACATCGTGGGTTCAAATAATGAGAAGGGGTTAGCACGTGCCACCTACATCTGGTGGCCCGCATCTCCTGGCCCCACACGCATCTCCTGGCCCCACACGCATCTCCTGGCCCCTTGGCCATAACTCGGGAACGATGCATGCTACGGTAACGAAACTTGAAAGCATTGGTGAGACTTGTGTTGTCAATCATCAGACCACGCCACATGACATATCACGTGACTTACGAGCCAAACATTCTCGCCGATTTTTGCGAACACTCATTACAATGAATGCTATGGTAACGAAACTTGTTATATTGGCTAGCCTTGTCATGTGTGATCTGACCACCTGATGTGATGTGACGTCACATATCACGTGACTTATGAACCAAACATTTTCGCCGATTTTTGCAAATACTTATTACAATGAATGCTATGGTAACGAAACTTGGTCTGACTGGGTAAACCTTGTGATTTGAGTGATCTGACCACTTGACGTGGCGTGACGTCACATATCAGGTGACCATACATTATCCCCGATCTTCCTCGCGCCAATAGTCATTACAATGGATGCTATGGTAACATTGGAAAAAATTGCCCATATATTTGGAATATTTGCTCTTTTCGGTCTATTTCCTCTCTTTTCAAAGCAAAATGCTTTGCTTGAAAGTAAAGTTATAAAGGAAAAGTAAACTGCGTGACACAACATCCTAAATGACCCTGTAAATCTTCTGTTCTTCCCGTTCTTAGCGTATTTTCGAAGCTACGAATCCTGAGGAATCATAAGAAGCGAATGTATAACCAACAGATAGTATGAGCTTATAAAATCAGCAAAAATACGAATCTAAATTTTAACAAATTCCTATGAATCATATACCAAAATGTTCAGGAAAGCCCGGGGTTTTCAAATCCACTTCTGTTTTTTTGACAAGTTCTGTTTTATTTCAAGGAGAGACGATTTTCTAGCTTGACCCCGGTTATGTCACGCATTTCCTGTTGTAAAATACATCCAATGGCGTACATTCAACCCAAAACGTACGGTGGTTTTTTTCAATAGAATTCAATCTAAACCATATAATACAGTCCGTGAATAGTTGAATTAACTGAATCCACTTCTGTTTTTTGCCTAAATAGTCATTATTTTGAGAAAAGATTCAAAAACCGTGTTTTTGAGACATAATTTGTATGGGCTCACATGACGGGCGTGAGCTTGAAATCGTAGCTGACCAAATGTTAACAGATTTTTTCTGATGGAAGAGTCGCGTGGTATGTGGCATGCCTTGTCACGTGGTCAGATGATTGACAACATGGGTCAACGAGATGCGGGTCCACCAGATGTAAGTAGGATCGGGCCACCAGAGGTATGTGGAAGCGAGTCCGATTAACAAGTTTTATAAATAATTCATGATTACATACCATAATCGGCGATAATGTTTGGTTGTTAAGCCATGTGACATGTGACGTCACGCCATGTCACTTGGTGAGATCACTCACATCACAAGGTTTACCCATTTCAGACCAAGTTTCGTTACCATAGCAATCATTGTAATAAGTATATGAGAAAATCGGCGAAAATGTTTGGTTTATAAGTCACGTGATATGTGACGTCACGTCATGTCGCGATGTCATATGATTGACAACACAAGTCTTACCAATGCTACCAAGTTTTGTTACCATAGTATGCCTCGTTTAGGCGTTAGGGCCAAGGGGCCACCAGATGCGCGTGCATGGGACCACGAGATGCGTGGCCATTAGATGTGGCTACGATGGGGCCACCAGAGGTATGTGAAGCGAATTTCGTTAAAATAAGTATTACTTCATTTGATGAAATGATCACATGCAATTGTCCGTAAGTTAAAACTACTGGCAAAAATCGGCGATTTTTGGTTGTTAACCCACGTGGTATGTGACGTCACGTCATATCACGTGGTCAGATCACTCACAACACCAGTCTCATCCATCGTACCAAGTTTCGTTACCATAGCATTTATTGTAATGACTATTGGCGAAAATCGGCGATGTTTTGTTCGTAAGTCACGTCACGCCATGTCACGTGGTCAGATGACTGACAATACAAGTTTCAAACATCGTACCAAGTTTCGTTACCATAGCATTCATTGTAATGAGTATTTGCAAAAATCGGCAAAAATGTTTTGTTCGTAAGTCACGTGATATGTGACGTCACGTCATGTCACATGGTCTGATGATTGACAACACAAGTCTCACCAATGCTTTCAAGTTTCGTTACCATAGCATGCTTCGTTCCCGAGTTATGGCCAAGGGGCCAGGAGATGCGTGTGGGGCCAGGAGATGCGGGCCACCAGATGAAGGTGGCACGTGCTAACCTTACTAGCAAACAATGGCCTCTCATAGTCATTGCGTAGGAGCGGGCGCAGAAGCTTCATTTTTTTTTTCTATAGCAGGCAGCCACCATAACCACTAATTGAAAGACCAAAAACTACAAATAATTTCAGTTTACGGTGATAAATTAGCAAAAAGACTTTAAATATCATGATAGATTACTTAACAGTTGTTCAACACTTTTGGCCTCTCTATAATCTTCGAGTTCTGAAAGAATAAAACTAATTCTTTTGTAGAGTATTACAAAGGTAGTGGTACTGTCAGTTGGAATGCCGCTGATACGAAATGCAAGGCATTGGGAACAAATCTGCCATCAATCCATTCACCTGAACAAAATGAGATTGTGAGACAATTGCATCTCAAAGTTGGTAATTGGATGTGGATTGGACTTTATCAAAATCAAGATGGTACGTTTGTTTGGAGTGATGATACCCCAGTCGATTATGAAAACTGGAGCACAGTTCAAAATTATCCCTCGGAAAAGTGTGTGTACATTGATTACAGTGGCAAGTGGTTTAAATTTAATTGTTCTTGGAATAATGGAAATGGTTGCATTTTGAAATAATATTGACAATTAATTAATGACAGTGACGATCAATAGGACGTTTGCATGATGGCGTCATTTGACTCCCACTACCAAGATACTTCGCGAATTTTCTTTCTCATTTAAATTTGTATTCCCTCATGAGAATAGTAAGACAATTGGTACTAATGAACTGAACAAAAGAAAGTGTGCAAGGGAGTCTGGTAGTTGAGGTCAATGACGCCATCGTGCAAACGTCCTATTGCAAACAAACCAATTATTATTGTTCAAAGATGGAAGTAATATCCTACGTTGTTGAGAATGCAGCATACGACTCAAAACATTCAATGCGAGCACAGTTTCGAGGACCTTCAAAGGGGAGGTTTATTTTCTACCAATCTTAGATATATGCGCATGCCATTTCTTGAAAAAAATGAAAAAAGTTCTAAGCATTATTTCATATTCCTATAAAGGTGAAGGGAAGGGGGGGGGGGGGGTTGTTCGAACCATCGAACCACCTCTAGTGACAGGCCTAAAGCTCCTTTGGTTCACACATCTACTTAGCTAATTGTGTCACCAAGCTGTTAAGCACAATCAGGGAGGTGGGAGGGATGAAACCAAGCAAGTAAGAAGAAGAAACATAAACCACTATGAACAAGAGAATGAATTTTTCAGTAAAAGTACTTAATTTAATAATGATCGATATTTAATCTCTCGCCGTCAATCAAAAGGTAGAGTATTCAAGAAAGATCATTTGTCGTCGACCGGCTCAAGCCTATTCGACTTGAGCTAAAGGAACTATGGGTAGAAATCACTGCTGTATCTGATTCGATACAGTGTTTTGAAAGAAAAAACGTTGTCGGCTGACTGGCTCCGCAACTACGCGACTAGCCCGAACTGGAGTATGGCCGGTTAACATCACTGTAGCAATAAATTTTTAGCTCGCGCTATAAAATATAATCATGGAGAGTACAGCTCGAAGGAATGTGTGCCCTCGATTTCCGTGAAAAGAAAAGAAGTAAAAAGCTACTTATTCAGTTTTTATGTCGAGGGCTTGTGTCATCCAAACCGCTCGCTAGCGAAGACCTTCTCTGTATGCTCGAGGCATAACTTATCGAATTGGAAATGCTGCGAGCTCAAGACGTGACTAATAATATATGCAGCTAGATGCTTTAGTGATTTCTACCCATACTAATTTTCGGTCTAGTCGTGTAGTCGCTAAGACTTTCAGCGACAACGATTTTTCAAAGGACTGTATGCCACGGAGTTTACAGAACGTACCTTCGTAGGCGAGCGGCCAGTGTTGTAAGAGATGGTCTCTTATGCCTTAATATTTTCGAAATTTGAAACTTCTTTTAACTAAATAAAAATCATTCCGATCAAGCTTTGTTTTTCCGTTTGCAAAAATCCGAAGACATACGTTCAAGGTGTTGCTAGTTGTCATTATTATTCGTCAGTGCAATAAGGACGAATAATCAAATACTTCAGTGATTTCTGAACCGATTTCCAACTATTTAACATGTGATTTTCACTATTACATATTCGATAGTACTGTTTCACAGCCTTAGTGTTTGCACTCTATCAAGAGAGAATAGATAAGATCACTAAAAACGAAACGAAAAGAGCGCGCGCAAGTTGATGACACACGGGAGTAGGGTAAGGCGATTTTAAACTGCATCCGGTTACTAAAAATAGACCAACTGGGAATTTACATGGCGCGCGCGTTATTAAGAAGTTTCCCTCCCTTATTTATGCTCTCTTGGCTCTATACGCAATATTCACAGTTTGGATCAGACGAGCGGGGACTAGGCAATGTTGTCTCCATTCGTGACGCTCTCCAATTGCCCTATTTCATAATGACGTAACGGTTTGTTTACATCGGCTAAAATGATTGAAATTTAGGCTAAATGTAAGCTTAATTTTCTTAACTATATTTAGCGTAATATCTAATTGTTCTTGCCTTCACCAGCTCATAAACCAAATGTCATTGTGATTTAAGATGCTTTGTTGTCATTCCATCCCTTTCAAGCGACCATGATCCCTAACGTTAAAACAATAGTTCGTTTTAATGTGACGTCGTTATGAAATAGGCCAATTTGAAGACGGATATATGACGGTAAGAGGGTCAAAATATTCTTATTATTACGATTTTCGCACCTGATTTGGCAATCAACATATTATTCTAGTTATTGTAAAATATGTTTTACGAATTATGTTTTACTAGTTATTTTTCAAATTTCCCCGCGAAAAAAATGGGGATCGATGAAACGCTGTACGATAAATAAAGTCAGATATCAACAAGTAGTTACATGAAAATACACAGTGCACAAGAATACAAATCAACTACATAGGAGGAGGTTTTAGCAATTGAGAGCCATTCAACTATAACTTAGCCTTTTTTAAGTCCATTTTTCAACTACAGTATTGCGTTTGACTTATATCAACAAGGACAAGTTTCGCGAAGCATTCAGTGTGATGGCACGCGTGGAAACAACACTGCATGTCCTGAAATACGAGGAGACGCCCCCTCCCTCCTATTTGGACTAAGTTAATTTGATAGACTTAATATTTTTAAATTAAGCATACCATCACGGTGATGAGTTATTAAATGTCCCCGAAAGTCGAGGGAGGTTTTGTTGAAGTCCCGACGCTGTACGTGCGAAAGAACTTTTATTACTGACATGTATCATGAGAATTTTCGCATTGCATAAAGCTCATTTAATTGTAGATATTCTCTACTTTCACATCCCCATATTGCCTTGCGTCTTTGGGGGGTATAACCAATCAAAAAACTGTTCCAAATTGAAAGATTTCTTGAATGAATTTTTACTTTACCTGCATGCTTTTATATGTACAATACTGATCATCAGTTTATTCCAAGTTATTTTTGCGTGTACAGATCATCAAGAGTTTTGGTCTTACAGAAAATGTATTGACTTACGAAAAATATTTTTTAATTTACCTTAAACGTCTTCAAGCTTCTATCTTTTTTTTTTTTGTTGTTTTTTTTTGTTTGTTTTTTTTTTTGTTTTTTTACTTCTTCATTTTATTTCTGGATACCAAACAAGGTATTGTCAACATTGTCTGATCAGCCTTCAGCAAAATAAGTGGGTTTTTACCCTCTGGTTACACCCCAAAGACGCAAAGTATTATGGGGATGTGAAAGTAGAGAATAGATTACTTCATAGAAAGTGCGGCGTAAGGGGTTATATGTTATATTCACGAGTTGTTTGTATAAAAACACGAGCGAGCGACGTACGAGCGAGTGAGTGCTACTCAAACAACGAGTGAATATAGACACAATTTGTCGAAACTTTACATACTTGGCCTTCCATTATTGCTGTATGGTAATTTTTTCTTCTTCTCAAGTATCGGTCCAAGCTTGATATAAATGATCTTTATAAAGTCGTTGGTTAGTGTTCATCTCTGTCTTTTTTCTCAATTAATTTCAACGAGGAAGGCGGAAAGCAGCTCGTTCAACTCTCTTGGCTCTATTTCATCAAGGTTTCGATCCACAGTTTTTGGTCTTCAGCATTCTGTCAACTAAGTCAGGTCTTTTAGTCTTACTTAATGTGTTTTTATTTTCTTGATTTTCAATAAATTTCATCATTGAATATTAAAGCACAAAACGACTCACCATTAAGGTAATTCCCTTGAAAGAAATTTTGCCAATAACTTAGTCCTGAAACTATGCATGGACATTATGTTAAAGACATTTAAAAACTGCAATAAAAAGATGGGGTCACCATTCTCGTTTTTTCGCTAGATGCTCTCCAAACCTGTCAATTTATGGGTTTCATAGTGAAATGCGGTAGCAACCGGAAGCTGTAACCAAGAACCTTTATTCACAGTTTAAAGGACTTTTATATAACAAAACGCACTTATAACTCAAAGTTTACTAGATAATTAAATCCATCAAAGTCATTGGATGATGATGATTTTTGAACTATTAGTGAAAAATGCAGGTATGTGTGCCTCCGGTGAACGTTTAAAAATTGCACATGTCAACTATTCCCATCCAAATATTTCAAAATCTAACCAATACACTTTTCTCCATATTTCGATATATAATGACGAACATCGTCACCATTCTCGTTTTTAATTTATCTTGAGAAAACATCTCAAAATCGTCGTAAAATTACACTTTTTCGAGTGGAGACCGGGGCGAGTCAGATAAAATCGCAATTTCTCTACTCAAAAAAGAGAAAAAAGTGAAAATTGGTTTTGAACATGTTTCTTATTTAGTTTCCGAAAGAATAATACCTAAACTTTGTTAGTTTCATGGTTTTAGTTGCATGCGCAGAAAAATGCGCAGTGCAAAACAAGGGAATTACCTTAATAATTTGGGACTACAAAGCTACAAAAAAAACCCCGAAAATTTGCTTTTGGCGGGAAGCCATCCAAATGTCACGATTTCTCGTTTTCTGATTGGTTGGTTTAGTCAATTCTCAATTCAACTTTTCGGCGCTAGCTTGGATTGTGTTACGATCACCAAAAAATTCGGACATCGTTCTCGGATTTCCATACAAATTCACTCGCTTTAAAGAGAAAATTTAGGTAGATTTCTTTAGTTATCTCCCGGGGGGGGGGGGGGGGGGCACTTTATTCAGGTGGTAGGGGTGATCGGCGCTCCTTTTAGGGTTGAAAATGTTCCCTGTGTGGACCTTTTTGGGGTTCCGGCTCAAAAGTCAATTACGTAACATAACTCCGTACCTTTTGGGGTCCATTTATTATGCGCGTTATCCATGCTATGCCGCTGTTTACTTTACAATGATGCACTAAATATTTCTTTAATATGATCATCGTTATAATCTTATTATACACTGTCCTGTCATTCGTTAAACCGGCGTTGATAGCCGGGGTTAATAGTAAATTACTGACAGTGGCGGATCCAGGATTTTTCAAAGAAGGTTTCCGTTTCTTAAACGATGTTTGACAAAAAAATTGGCTCTAATCACCTAATTTACTATCTAGTAACGGACCTTAAAGGTAAATTAAACATTATAACAGCAAATAGTTATCATTTCGTGTTCAACATTATCCTTGTGGATACTTTTAAGCAAAATTTATATAAGACGTATTTCTATTACCTAAAAAATCAAACCTTCAAGGGGGGTTCCGTGGAACCCTTCGAACCCCCCCCCCCCTCCCCCCCTGGATCCGCCACTGACTGAAATAAAGCTGTACCTTTTAGGGTTTGAAACCAGGTTGGTTTTAAGAGCCTTTTCAATTTATGCGTACCTTTTAGGGGCCATTTTAAAAATCGACCGCCGATCACCCCTACCACCTGAACAAAGGGAGTACTCCCACCCCCACCCCCCGGGAGTTAGTTATCTTAACAGCAGTAAGAAAAGCTTTAATCAAGCTAGAAAAAAATATTTAATCGTATTTAGAGAACTAACTAAACATTAACCAAGTAAATAGTTCATTTAAAGTCAGTACATTTGTAGGGAAATTCGAGAACAATGTCCGAACAACATAAATCTATAAGTTCAATAATGCAAAAGGCACATTTTATTGAATGAAACATCGCTGTATAAATACATAGTACTAAATATCACGATTATTTAGTAAAAAAAAGATTACTTTTGATGGACTTTTACTACTACTAGTTCTTGTCCTTCACCCGCGAAGGAAAAATTGCTCGTTACTCATTGTGTGTTAAAACAAAATCGTAAATAATAATATTCATTAATCTTTATTCAGTAGTCTATGAACTATTGCAAGGGATACGTTTACAGTGAAATCAGTAAACCCGTACCGTGAAATAGATATGCTAGATTGATACACGATTAATAAACCATTACTGAATGTACGCGATTGATATACACGTTCATGTTTTAACCTCTATGATACGTATCAAATAAACTATTGTAAATTTATTGTATGGTAATCAATGATTATTGTATTCTTTTGTTTCTATTTCACTGTTACACATTGATAAGTATAGTAAACGGCCACTACTCTAATCACTGTCAGTAATAGTTTGAATTCCATATATCATATAATGAAACTTATCGGACCAATATGGCTCGTAGATAAAGTATCTTACTACAACGCCTATAAAAAAGCTAATTAGCATATCTAGAGTATATATTTCATATTAGATTCTCCTTTACTTTAAAGGAACATATACATCGCATGCCTAGCATGTTACTTCTTCGTAAACACAATTTGCTTACATAGATAGGGCATTGTGTAGCTTTTTGACTTGGATTTCCAGCTCATTTATGAGGAAATGCTTCATTTCATAAAGTGTTCTCCACGAGCGAATCGAGTTAACACTGGCGTTGTCGTTAAAAATTTTCTGAAATGGCAAAAGAATCATCACAATTAATTTAAACAAGATTAAGAAACTCATCAGAATTAAATGAAACAAGACAAAAGATTGATTACAATTAAGTTAAACAAGACCATGTAGGCAGGGTAGACTGGGATACCTGGAAGGGAGGAAAACATTGCCGGCGAAGATAGTGTTGTTAGTAAAACACTTCGTGATCAGTCATGTGAGGAAAGCACGGGTGGCGTAGCGGTTTTATTAATTAATTCATTTATTTATTTATTTATTTTTTGAGTGAGCCTGTCACTCTAAAATATAACAGCGTCAATAATGCGTAAACGATGCGTTGTCATGGTGTCCATGTTTGAACCAATCAAGATCACCATTGACCGAGAACGTAATGCATACTGGGTGCTAGTCCATTTTGTTGCGGAGAAAAAAAAGTCATTTTAAGACTGGGCTATCACTGGTGTCCCAGTAATAAAGACTCACTATTATTCTTTCACTATTGCTATGGAAAATGAGTTTTTCGAGGCTGTTGACTAAATTAAAAGGACTAAGAAAATGGAAAAGAAAGAAAGCTTACAGCGTTTAGTGCATGAGAATGTAGCCAGTGCCCTTGTGAAAATTGATTGCAAACTGTAAAATATTAGTTTCAGTTGTAGTCTTGCAAGAGGTCTACGAGCTGATTTAGTGATGCATTTTCTGGTGATTCTTTTGGTGCAACCACTTGACTCAAAGTCCCTTAAAATACTCATGGCGGTAATGACATAACATGCGTTTCAATAACACAAACGTTTTCCTAATATATATACTATATACTTGGTAATATATTTGCAAATACTTACTTTATATTGGACAACTCTGCTGTCCATTGATTCGCGTGACACCCGAAATTCACTTGGTAATGGATTATAGTTTAATTTGATCTAAAAAATAATGAAAATATATAATTATCATAATCGCCATTTTGTTGTTGTAAAACGTAACAATGTCAATCGAAGCAAGCACAACATCCGCAAGAAAATAACAATCCAAGAAGTAGACAAAGAAAATAATGAATGTTTGTCTTTGTTGAGAAGCCGGTTTGCTGCTAATAAAGATAACGTGAAATGCAGGGAAAAGGTTAAAAGGTGGTCATGTCGCGATTATCCATATAGTTGACCTCTCTTTATTTTTCACGGCGCGCAAGAAACGAGAAACGTAGAGTGCGTACATTTAAAATATTAGCAGGGAATGTGGGGCTATAGTTTCCAAGCCCCTCCCTGCTCAGCGATCCCTGTGCAAACGTCAGAAAGGAACGTGGCCGCTTCTACTTACCGCTAAGAACATAGCAGTTTGTAATGTATCGTTTATTGTACGGGATAGATTTTTCAGTGTTTTCGCAACGCTTCCTCCAATATGGCTCTCGTCGTGCCAAGCAAGGTATACTGAGCTTTGAAAGACACTTAACAGCTTACAAATTCTGAACAAAGCGCCCTTTGCCTGAAATAGATGGTGAAAGAATTGTGTAAAAATAACAGACATAGATCATGCACTGATCATGCATCCTCGAGTAATTGACTTAGCTTAAAAAGAGTTGATACTGACGACTGAATGAGTGTTGTTTGTATTGAAACTTTTCAATGACGTTTGGCTATTTTGTGCTCCATACGTTATTGAAGTAAACATCAATAACCAAATGAGTTAAAAATGAATATGGCGATCTGTATTGAGAGCGTAGAACAAAAAAAAGGCAAACTGCTTATACCTGCAGCAAATGCACTTGGATCTCCCCCAATGTTCTGACAACCTTTTTAGGAATGGAATAATAACTGACATTATAAGAGCTACTTCCTCCTACATCACACACCATTACATACCGTATCGTTTTGTTCATCCCTAGAATAATTCCTTTGAGTAAGTCTGACCAGCTGCAAGTTAACGTAGGGTTGGCGTTTCGCAAAATACGTTGTTTGCTGCATTAGATACAAAAATACATATTACTATATTGGAGCTGATCAAAACTTGTTTACAGCCTTAGCTTTAATTTATACGTTAGTTGGACGCTGCGATAACAATCTTGTTGTAGCTGCATGTGCACGTGGTAAGAGCACAATGTACGGCATCAGCAATTGCTGAAGCTAAACCAGAATGTACCATGTTCGATATTACAAGAAAGTTTCATTAGTCTTTGGATTAAGGTGGGCGCATACCAGACAAAAATGAAGCTACTGCGCACGCTATCATGCAAGTACGCTATGACGCGTGCGCCGCCATGAAACAGGCAGAGTGTACGATTTGCCACAAAAACCGCTGAATAATCTAAAAAGTTTTATCAAGGAACCATATACACATTTTGTCAATGAGCTTCAATAGGGCAAAACCCCAAACATTTGCACCGGAGGATATATGTATATATATGTATATATCTTTCGAATTTCAATTTTGAAATATATAACGGGTTTTTTTTATCATAGAAATAAAGGTGAGTGTTGGCTTTTGGTTCTCGTTTTAGACAAAAATTGCCAAGCGCAAGATGAGCACAAAATAAATTTTACCTAAATTTCTCAATATTTTCCCAATCTTTTGGCTGATATTTTATAAATTAGGACGACGATGTATAATTTAGGTTTCCTTAAAAGGTAAAGTCAAAAGCTTGATTCAGTGACGTTAGGATTTTTCGTTGAAGGTGCTTTTCGCTTTTTTTCTTCAAAACTTTTTTTACACTCTTGTGTTTAATGATAGATATCTCAAAAGCGACCTTGGGACACCTCTTCGGTCCTTTTTTTCAATTTGCAGCCAGCATTAAACTCAGGTTGAAATGAAATAATTGTAATTCAAAATGTTTTCATGGATTTTTTCTTTAGTGTAGGCAGCCGCTTTAGAAAACTGATCCATATGATTCCTATAATGATTTTAACTTGTGTACTTACATATTGTCTCAATGCTATAAATATTTGTTGCTCCAAAAGATGCTGATAAAAGTCCAAGCCTTTCAGAACAAGTGATGTGCTATACTTCGGTGGTGGCTGATTTAAGGACGCTCCAAGGCACTGTCTTTTAACAAGCACAAATGAAATGAAAAAAATAGGCAAGACGCAAAACTTCGGCATTTTTACGAGTATTAAAGTAATGTCTCTGGTTCAACTGTGTAAACTTAACTTGATCAGGGCTGAGAGCAAATGGTTTGTCTTAATTGCTGTCTTGTTTAGTAAATATAAAGCTGGTGAATTCATCACTAAGTAAATTTAGAGTTGTGTTCTGGAAGGGACTCTTATCACATGCAGTAAGAATAAGGAAGTCACTTTTCCCCTCATAATCCAGGGATGTTCGTTACAAGGGGAAATATTGTGTACCCATGATGTGAGGGCTAACAGCTAATTTTGAATCTTATTGATAATCATAAGAACAAAAAAAACTTTTCGTATTTATTAGATATTAATTTGGTATATTTTCGGCTAATAAGATACATAAAATAAGCTCGGGCGGATGAGAGAAAAGAGCAAATGTTAGTAAGTCCGCAGTCATGGACTATACTAAAACCGGAACTTACTGAGTAACAGAATGCTCATGACGATGGTATTCGCATAACGTGTGTTAAGGGAATTACAGTGCTACATAGCAAAGTTATTTCAACAAGCAAGGAAATTCATTTCTTCAGGGGAATAATTTGAAATGATTATTACGACTAGTCAAGCATCCTAGTTCCTCAATGCAGCAGTATCTCAGTCTAAATGTCAGTTCAATCTTTCGTCGACAATTGTCTATGAGTTATTTTAAGAAGCTTTGTTGGAAAGCTATAAACGAGCGAAGCTTTCAGTTCTAAGAAAAATTTGATACTTTGCAACTGCGCACGTAATATCAGAATTTAGTTGCAAGAGCGATGCACCAAACCTGAAAACAGTTAGCAAAATATACCTTATATTTTGTTTGGAAAGCACAAATTTCTCATAATATCAAGTTTACGTTTAGTGATTTTTATTGCTTGATACCGAGATCCCAAATCCTGTCTATTACGCCGTTGTTAACGAAGGAAAATGACGCTAAAGCTAAATGACCTTTGATCCGCCGATATACCGATTTTCTTAACTTGTTTCCTTAATTTCCAAATTATTCCCAAATTATGTGAATTATAATGCCGTAATTATCAATTTGCAATATTTTCTACATTTCCTCGAAGAAGTGCTTGTCCTTTCATTTCCTAATACAAAAGGTTTATTCATGTTAGTCATTCTTTATGACTAATGCGGATATTTGATAAGGTATTCCAGTTTCAGTATGGCTTTCTTTCACAACTAAGCACTTGGCGCGGAAGACCCCTTGTTTTCAAGGATTGACAATTGTAGAAGCCTCTTTGAGGTCGACAATGACAGTTTTTAGTGACAATTATGATTATTGAAGAAATCGGGGTTTTTAATAGCGTGAAAAGGACGACGTGAACATCTGTAGAGCGATCACTGGTCACGCCGTATCACGCCACACTGATATCAATCCCTCTTAAAACTTACATACTGAATTAAATGATCACTTTCTGCTTGGGAGACATTAACTCGAAGAGCAACTATCGTTTTGTCGTGTTTAATATTATAAAGGTCATAATTGAGTTATTTTCTTCGGTGTTTTACCTGTTTGGCAAATTATTAAAGAATTGATCATACACCAGGCAACTGATACCCCCACCCCACCCCCAGACCCACGGGACAGGGCGGGGAATGTAACATTAATATTGTTAGAAATTTAGCACTTTCTCCGGTTGCCGGGGGACAAAATGCTGTTAAAAATATGAAATTGCCGCAGTTTAAACTGATAAGTTGTTGAAGAACTCGTAAAAAATTCCCCGTATGCCGTTGAACTCAAGCTGTGAAATACGCATTAAAACCCACCCTACTGCTCTTTCGAAAAAACCTCCTAGGACATCAATAATAACTATTTTTGGTAGTCTCAATCATAATAATGATAATAATAATATTAATTATACAGCTTCTCATTAATCCCATATAGGTAACTGTCTAATTATTTTCTTAATATAATTTTCTTGTTGATATGGGGTTAATTAGGCAGCTATATAATTAATAGGTAATGGGATTTCATGCTCCCCAATCAAGAAATAATCAGAGTCGAAAAATTCCTCTGACTGCCAAAATTTGTCAGTCCTCGGAATTTTTCTCGTCCAATTATTTCTTATAATTGGACAGCATGGAGTCCTATGACATATACTAATGAATATTAATAATATAATATTAACAGCACCATCATCATTATCATTATAATCATTATTATTATTAATTCAATTAATTCAGAGGGAATATTTAACTAAGGGTGTGCAGCAGTGAGTAGTCCTTCCGTCTCCATTTTAATGTCTCCTTTCTTAAAGCCATAGCCAAGTGCTCTCCTTATCCATCTTGTCCTCGCACGTCTTGACGTAGTTTCCGTGTAAAGGCTTGGCTGGGTATCTTTCAAGTCTTTCGTTCTGCCTGCGCTGTTGGTATTCTTTCTTGGTCTCTCATGATTCTTTCACGGTATCCTTTACAATGTTCCATAGAATTTCATGTTTGCTGACATATTCTTTCAGGGAAAGTTCTTCCTCTCTAAGAGTGTCCTCTACGGTCTTAAGTTCTCTTCCACCCATAGAACTTGGAAGATAGATGCGATCTATATCCGCACGTGGATGTAGCCCTCGATGCATGGTTACTATTTTACGTGTCTTTCTGTCTAGAGAGTGAAGTTCTTCGTTTGTCCAATTTACTATTCCAGCTGTGTATCTTATTACTGGAACAGCATAGGCGTTAATGGCTGAAATCTTGTTTCTTCCTGATAACTTTGACTTTTAAAAGAATCAGAATTGTTATTATTATTATTAGTAATAGTAGTAGTAGTAGTAGTAGTAGTAGTAGTAGTAGTAGTAGTAGTAGTAGTAGTAGTAGTAGTAGTAGTAGTAGTAGTAGTAGTAGTAGTAGTAGTAGTAGTAGTAGTAGTAGTAGTAGTAGTAGTAGTAGTAGTAGTAGTAGTAGTAGAAGTAGTAGTAATAGTATATGTAATAGGACTCCATGCTGTCCAATTAAGAAATAATTGGACGAGGAAAATTCCGAGGACTGATAAAATTGGATGAGGCCGTAGGCCGAGTCTAATTTGGCAGTCAGAGGAATTTTTTGAGTCTAATTATTTCTTGATTGGGGAGCATGAAATCCCATTACCTATTAATTATATAGCTGCCTAATTAACCCCATATCAACAAGAAAATTATATTAAGAAAATAATTGGACAGTTACCTATATGGGATTAATGAAAAGCTGTATAATAATAATAATTATTATTATTATTATTATCATCATTATTATTATCATCTTTATTTACAATTTGCTTCAATTTTGCTTACAAAATCCTTAGTTTACCGAGTCCAATCCATGGGCCTTGGGAAAGCAAGAATATATTTACAATACGAGGTGTAATTAAAATAAAAAATAAAATAAATCAATTTAAAGGGAAAATAGAAATCAAGAATCAAGTATTCATGAGAGCTTTTCTAATGATGTGTGCAGTTCCAAGGAGAGCAATCTTCTGTACTTCTGTAATAGAGATGTCCCCTTTTAAATGGTTGACATATTGTTCTAGTCCTTTGTGAATTAACCCGAATGCCCCAATGACAATAGTATGGTTTTTGTTTCCATACCCCACATTTTTTAAATTTCTATTTCTAGATCTTTGTGCTTTGAGAGTTTTTCTACTTGTTTTAGGGGCACATTTCGTTCTGCTGGGATTGACACGTCTATCAAGGAACATCGTTTCTCTACTTTGTTCTTCACTATAATGTCAGGTCTATAAGCTGTGATGGTTCTGTCCGTATGTACTTGCATGTCCCATAGGATTGTTTCTGTGTTGTTGTCCATTACGTTTTCAGGTTCATGCTCATACCATTTTATGCAGACAGTAAATCCATATTGCTTGCACAGTTTCCAGTGAACATATTTCCCAACTTTGTTGTGTCTTTCTATGTATTCCTTCTTTGCAAGAACAGGACATCCAGATATGATGTGCACAATTCAGAACAAATCCGCACAATCCAGAACAAATGTGTAAGATGCATCTTTTTTGTGGTATATGAGAGAACATGCATCCCCCTTTTACAATCTGTTAGAGTTACTATCCTTCAGTAACATTTTCAAACTAAGATCAGCATTACTTACACATGAAATTATAAATAATAAATCTGAAGTACCTCATATATTCAAAAATATACTTAAGCTGGTGAGTGAGCAACATTCTTATAATACAAGATATGACCTTTAATAAAGGTAATGTTGTTCAATCTGTGAGTAAGCCATATGCCCTAACTACTTTTCTTAACACTAAAAAAATTGCGTTAAAAAATAATAGTTCTAAAACTAATAAAGTTTTTTGAGGGGTTTAATTTTAGGGGCATTTTAGGGTGTTTTGACACGGTAGGTTTCGAGGCAGTTTTGAAAGTTGATTTCCTTTACGACAAAATTTGACAAGGTTGGCAACTCCGCCTTGCTTTGCCTCACACTTACCTTCAAATATCGCCCTGAGATGAAGCCTTTTCCTCCCCGCTCGCCATCCAGCGCTCGGCACATGGCAAAATAGATAATAAACAACCACTGAGTTGAGGTTCGAG
The DNA here is from genome assembly GCA_011057435.1 of Actinia equina. Lineage (NCBI taxonomy): Eukaryota > Metazoa > Cnidaria > Anthozoa > Actiniaria > Actiniidae > Actinia > Actinia equina. The sequence goes on from WHPX01000069.1 coordinate 79,681, forward strand.
AAAATCGAAGCATTTCTTTAATTCCTATTGAAAAGGACCTTTAAACAGCGAAATACTGCATTCTTTGTGATCTTGAGACCAACCAGTGAAGAGCAAAAAAACAAAACTCACCCTACCTCCAAGAGGTCGAATTTTATACTAAGCAAAGCAATTCTCTCAGAAGCGATTTCCTGTCTTCTGTGATTTACAAGGTACAATTCTTAGAAATATACACCATTCTCATAATGGCTGCCGAGCGCACGAAAACGACGTCACCAGTCATCTTGCAAGGCTGCTCATTCAAGATAAAGGTGGATAGTGCAAATTCAGGTCAAAAATAGGTCCATTTTTATTCTTTTCTTCTATAAACGCATTTCATGTGTTTTTATCTTTTATTGTGAACTAATGAATGGGTGACGTCGTTTTCGTGCAATTGTCAGCCATTTCCTGATAACTCTGAACTTTTTTGATTTTTCCGAATCCGTATTTTTGGTGAATTTTGACGAGTTATTGGTCGAGTTTTGTTACGCTTTGGAATAAACCTTTTGAATTCATATAGAATACCTCTGTTCCTTGACTACATATTCATTTACGCAGGGTTAGCCTCCCTCCGCGTTTTAAAGTGTATATCGAGGAAAGTTTTATTTTCAAAATCACCTATATGTGAACAGTGTAATACAGTGGAACCCCGTTAATAAGGACACGGTTGGGACGGACAAAACTGTCCTTTTTAACGGGGTGTCCCTATTAACCGAGGTGTCAGAAAAACAACTGAAAACACATTTTTAACCATTTATTTTTACTGTACTGTAAAGCTTGAACTACGATGTTCTGTCAACATAACAGCCTAAACTGGAACAAAAAGTGCATGACCGTACAAGAACTACATTCGCATTTACTGAACTGTATTGTACAATTTCATTTCGAGATGAGTTCTGGAAAATGACATTGTAATGGTATTGCGAGCTTTGTCTATTTTATTATGCTGTCAGTAATAGGAAACTATGCTGCAATGATCAGTGTGTGGTCCGTTGACACGCAAACACTGACAATATAATCCGTATTAAGCTCATTATATCAATAAACAAATACTGTAAAGACGTCTTCAAATTTTAAGTGTCCTTAATGCGGAGTTGATTTTGTATGGAAACTGTCATTCAGGTCCTAGAAATGTGTCCTTTGTACTTATTAACGGGTGTCCTTATAAAGCGGGTTAATTTAACAGAAAATGTATGGAGCTTTCGTTGGGACTTTGAAACCTGTCCTTAATAGAGAGGTGTCCTTAGAGCGGGGTTCCACTGTAGTATGGTTGCAGTATTTTTGTATGTGGTCTTCTCTTTCCCAAGATATAAATATTTGAAATATCAATATGCAAATGAGATGACGTAAATTCCAGAATGTGTTACATTTTGCAGTGTGATTTACGACAAGTGTTCTGAAGTGAAATAACCCAAAAGTGTACAAGCCATATATTTCAGCTATAAGGATGATTTGCAAATGAAAAAACAGCAGTACTTTCCACAACAGTATAATAATAAATTAGTATAATAAATTAGTCTTGAACTTACGTCATCTCATTTGCATATTTATATTTTAAATGTTTATATCTCCGAAAAAAAATTTCACATACGAAAATACTGCAAACATACTACTACACTATTCACACGTGATTTTGGAAAAAAAAATTTCCTTGATATACACTTTGAAAACTAAATATTCAAAAACACCAACGTTAAAGTCAAGAATGATTACATCTCTTAGATGATAGATATTTCAACACTTGTGAATATTCTGCACCAAATCGTGGCTAAATCTGGGAAAGTGAATCTGTAAAAACTTATCAAACAAAACTTATTATCGCGAATCACCACCGCAAAGTAAAGCAGTGGCGCAGCTCAACGGGGTTAAACTGAAAGCATGTGAAAGGCACCTCTGGCAGCCACTATACAATCCATGTGCAATGACTCCGGAGCCCAGCTCTAACCAGTTTGAATTAGTTAGGGTTAATGTGAGAGGAGGGAGCAGCAACTGGAAAGCTTGAAAAACCCCCGAGTCAGAAGGAGAACCAACTAACTTTAATCAACATGGGGCGAATTCGAAAAGGGTCTATTCTGTTGTTTTCCTTTTGTTATACAGTCAATGTCATTAACGTTGTCCACCGAAAAAAGACATTTACACATTTAGACATTTACACACTTAGACTAAAATATCACGTGTTTCATTATGTATTCTATGCTTCGTGTCAACAGCCTGAGCTTTAAATGTAAAACTCAACTCGTGAATCGAAAATCCAGAATGACCCGACCATTTAGTGAGGATTTAAGATGGAGAATGGAGAAACATTCAAGAAAACACGTGATATTTCTTTTAGTCTAAATGTCTAAATGACTAAATGTGTAAATGTCATTTTTCGGTGGACAACGTTAATGACATTGACTCTATATTTATTTTTCTGTAGACAATGAAAGTGATCTTTCCCGCCACCGTTGGTGGCAAACGTGGCAATTCTTAAGGCGCAGACACACGATTTAACATTGCGCTCAATTGCAGGCAGTGTTGCCGAATTAGGATTGTTTTCTATTTCAGCAACATTGCGTGCAATGCAACAGATTGCGTAGTGTGACTTGGCTCGCAACGAGAATTAACTGCAACATTGCGCGCAAAGTTGCACCGTGTGTCATAATGTTTTTTAATGTTTTATTTGTAAGAGCAGGCTGATTACTCTGGCAGCTTCCGCTGATGTGGGCCTGCTTTCACTCACACTCACTGCCACTAAATTTACTATTTTATGCACACAACGCTCGGCTTACGTGGAGGAAAACCGGAGAACCAGGAAAAAAGCCCTGGTGGCACAGGAGAGAACAACACGTCCAACAAACTCAATTCACAAGTGGTGACCAGAGGTATTTGACAAGCGACCCGACCCGTTGGACTCACAACGGTGAAAGACGACGCATTAGCAGCGTACGCCACCCATGCCACCGGTCACCATGCTGTCGTAGCTTTTATCAAAGTTTATATTTTGCAAGACATTTTTTTCTCGTGAACAAAACATTTTAATAGATTGCCATCCAATATGGCGGAATACCAGCATGTCGCGACCTGCAGAGTGCTTGTTAAAACAGTTTAAAATTAATTTCAAAGGTTCGTTGAGTTCGTTTAGAATCGAGCATAATACCTATTGTACTGAAGGATCTTTTCTTTGCCATTCACCGATCATAGTCCCTTTTACGCGGAAGAAACCCTTTAAATCGTCTATAGCGACAGGTTCCTCCAAAGTTGCTTCGTTGAAATTTGAAATTTCATCCGCTCTTTATAATCAACGTTACGTTTCTGTACAAATCTAAAAGGCAAAGTTTAATCGAAAAACATTTTTGAGCGATCATGACATGTAAAGTGGTCCTTACTGCCGCAATTAAAACAAGCTTTGGGTCCTCCTTCCCCAAATGGCCTCAACGTTTCAGTTTTATTTTGAGAAAATCCACCACCATAACTTATATTCGTGGCACCTTCAGTCTTATTCATGAATCTACTTTCCCTATAAGGTAATTTATTACGCGGGTTATTTTGATCATCTATCCTTTGCCGCCAGTTTGATGTCGCCCCAGTCATGGATCTTCCTTGCCAGTTTTGGTTTGTAGGAAGTGCGTCATCACTACCTCCTTTCCAGCGTTGATCGAGCCTTCCTCGAGAAGCACCTCCACCCCTCGTAGGTAATGGCCCACTTCTTGTCATGGTACTTCCTTCTCGAGATCTGAACCCACGTCCATCAGGTGTTCCAATAACCGATGATGACAGTCCTACTCCTCCATTTTCACTTCTGCCTCGCTGTTTCGAGTTTAACACCGTCAAACGAATTTCTGGACTCTGGCCCCAATTCTGAGGCGGTGGCGGAGGAAAACCTGGGGGAGGCCGAGATAACGACGAACCTTGATCTCTTTTACCTGAAGTTTCTTTAATGGAATCTTTTGGGGCGACTTTACTGAAGGTTGGTTTATTATTCCCTTGATTTGCATCTTTGGGGCCATCACTGACGGCTGTTCTGGTCAACGATGTCAGCTTGACGGGAATCGCATTAGTTGTCGCCTCTGGGGAATGTTCTTCGTTTTTGGACTTGACAACAGCACTGTATGACTTGGGTCCTTGGTTATTAGGCGAATCAGGCCCTGCCTCATATTCATAACATGTAGTATCTACTTTCAAAGGAAGTGTTCTACTAAGGTACGAAGGCTCGAACAAGTTATGTGCGTCGATTAAACCAGCTTTATTATCTTCAGATGTTTGCTCTAATGTGGTTCTTTTTCGATCTGTCTTATTGGGATGACTGGGATTATTGGGTGAATAAGAATGTTCAATAGGATCGAATGTGCTATCTTCTTCATTGGCTGTTCTGTTATAATCCTCCTGATTTGCATTGTCTTCCTCGTTTTGTTTAGTGCTTAACTGTTCTTCTGTATTATCTCTAAGGCTAACGCTCCTGCCTTTATCAGGTTCATTATCAGGTTTGAATGATTTTTCCAAAGTTGCTTCGTTTCGCCGTGTAGATTGTTCCTTCGCTTCCAAGTTCTGTCCTCCTAATGAGCTTGGCACTTTGCTGTTTATTGCCATATCATTGGATCTGTTTTGATTAGGGTTTCTTGTGGTTGCGGGCCGTAAATCCCCTGCAAAACGAAACATATAAACATATTTATGATAATAATAATAATAGAGTGCAAATAATTAATCCGTGAAACACTAATTACTAAATAGTACAAAATAGTGCTAATTAAACAATAGAAAACAATGGAATTTGCATTAAATTGTGCTATTTAGTATTACTAACGCTTCACGGTTATATTGTTTGCACTCTAATGATAATAATAATAACAATAATAATATGATGAAAATAATAATAACTTTATTTAACGAGTTTAAACACATTACAGTCGCAGACTGATAAACTTGTTGACCTCCCTATATATCTATATTATAAATAAACTAAAATTTTTAATATCAAGACAAATAAATGGATAAAGTATACACGATTAAAAATATTAAATATAAAGAGACAAGACAAATATCAAGACAAATAAATAAATGGATAAAGTATACACGATTAAAAATATTAAATATAAAGAGACAAGACAAATATCAAGACAAATAAATAAATGGATAAAGTATACACGATTAAAAATATTAAATATAAAGAGACAAGTGTCAATAAAAATATTTCGCTAAGAGTATAAACAATTCTTAGACCCAGGTCAGACGCCGTAATTCACATGAGCCGAACCTAATTGTAGTTTGGATCGACTTATGGAATTAGATTGACTGGGTTGAGTCAAACGTCGAACTTATTACTTAGTATTTACAGTCGTACCAAAAACAATCATGTTTTGAATTTTGAATTCAAGAAGAAGACGGGCTACCATCAAAAAAAGCATCATACTTTTGCAAAAAAAAAAGGGTGGCACTGCTACGTGTATGTTTTGTTTCTACTCTTCTTCTGCTTTCGCGAAATGAAACGGACGTACATACATACATAGTTTATTCAAATCGCAAATAAATTATTGACAAATAGTAAAATACAAGTAAGAGCAGAGGCTAGCAAAAAGCGATACAAATAAGACAACAAAGCACAATAATAGGCGACTTGAAAGGAAGTTATGAGGTTATCCCTATGTGAAAACTCCCAAGAAAAACAACAAAACATGACAAAAATGCATTATAAAGAAAGACCCTAAGCAGCGTAATTAGCGAAAAATGCTCTATAAATGAAGTATAAGTATATGAATATGTACTAAATAAAGGAGACAAGCTCTCCGCCACCCTGAGCCCCACCCCCGCACGCGCACCCACCAGACAGATTATGAAGTCTGTCCGCCTGGTGAGCGCACGCGCGAGAAACCCAGAGCAACAGAGAACCCGTCTCCTCCTTAATCTAGACTCTACTAAAAAATATACTAATCGATGTGTACTGCAATATGTAAACATTAAACACCTAAGTGAGACTTCAATTTCTGCTTAAATGATCTAAACCCATCGGTTTCAACAATGTCTTTAGGTAGATCATATTAACAACTCTGACGAAAAAGGAGTATTTGTAGCAGTTAACTCTGGCTGCTTTAACATAAAGTTTGTAGGAATGATTAGCTCTGGTAGACGTAACTTTCGTAAATTCAAAAAAGTCACGGAAATTTAGAATACCTAAACCGAAAACTATTTTGTAACATTCAACTAGAGTTAGGTAGTCCCTGCGGGTCGAGAGAGTAGGCCACTTCAATATTTTACATCTTTCTTTGTATGTCATTTCCCCTCTAGTTTGTCGAAGTGCTAGTCTGGAAGCTCTTCTTTGTACTTTTTCCAATGCAGTTATGTCTTTCACCAGGTGTGGACACCAAACGGGTGACGCATATTCAAGGATTGGTCTTACAAGCGCGATATATAGCATCGAAAAGACTGTGGTATTGGCGGTGCCAACAGTTCGTAAAATAGTCCCTAGGACTTTGTTAGCTTTATTTACGGTGATGCCAATGTGTTCACTCCAGGATAGATTATTGGAGATAGTAACACCAAGATCTTTGAAACTATTAACGTCCTTTAAAGTCTCCCCTAAGATGTACTTCGGTTTGGACTTGTCGCGCAAGTGGGTTATACGCATAGATTCACATTTATCATTATTAAAGCGTAACTGCCATGTGCATGCCCATTCTCTAAGATGGTCTAGATCGTGTTGAAGAGCTAGTGTGTCTAGAACAGGGTCAATAAGCTGCCTGTAAATCTTGGTGTCGTCCGCGTACAGTTTCACATTAGAGGAAATGCGATCTGTGATATCGTTAATGTATAGCAAGAAGAGGATGGGACCTACGATTGTACCCTGAGGTGTTCCAGATACCACTGGAAGCCAGTTTGAACAAGTTCCTCTTATAACCACACGTTGGTGTCGATTAGTGAGAAAATTTCTGAACCATAGAAGTAAGCTCCCACATATTCCGTACATGTTTAGTTTTAAGAGCAAGCGCTCGTGTGGCACGCTGTCAAAGGCTTTCGCGTGCGTGAAAGAGCATGTAAACGCTTTGCACGTAATTTTGGTTGGTTTGAAATTGTCTGGAACAATTATTCAGATGAACGGTTTAAGAAAACATTCAGGGTTTCCAGGGGAACATTCCTTTCCTTTACATTCTCAGGAAAATCGAAAATTCATCTTTGAAGAATGCTCAAGTGCGCATGCGCTTTAGTGATGGTTAATGAAAACGAGGCCAAAACATGTATTAACAAAATTAATGCATTTGGATCGGCCCATGTGAGGTACGGCGTTTGACCCGAAGTCGATCTTCAGTCGTTCTTCACGACTGACCTAATCGTGAAGAACGACTTAGTCAATCCAAATTGAATCAGTCGAACTTAATTGGGTCAGACGCCGTACTTCACATGACCTTATTACCCTGTATTAGGTTCGGCTCATGTGAATTACGGCGTCTGACCTGGGCCTTAGATAAGACTAAGAACAATTCCTATCTTTATTATTCGAGCAGCTACGTAGTGCCGCCTTATCACACTCGTTTTTCGTAACGAGTACTCGTTACAAAGTATGTTTTGGTGGATCACAATGATCAAAACCTGCTATGCGACGCCGACAAATTGTAGTATAGAAAGAGCATTATCTCTGCAAATTATTTTAATAATCTCTATTGGAGCCCGCCTATTCAGTTTGGAACGTCAAGTACCTGGATAAAGCCAGCATTATCATGAACATCATCAAAGATAAGAAAGGATTGCAGGTATCAATCTGGGTTAGGGTTTTACCTTTTTCTAAATACATTCGTATTTCTAATATGACTCCTGGTGGAAATCCTGCCTCCTAAGAAGAAATCAAACATTTAGTTAGTTAATCGGTCACTGTCGATTACTTTACACAGTCTAACAGCAGGCAGGCAGGCAGGCAGGCAGGCAGGCAGGCAGGCAGGCAGGCAGGCAAACAAACACAGATGTGTCATCTAAATGTGTCATCTAATCCGTTCTAATAGTTCTGCGTTTGTCATTTCATTCAATAAGGAAAGGTTTTCGTTTTACATACTTGTAACGTTTTCTTCAAATCATCTTTGTTCGCCACCAGCAATGAATCCTAGCAATAAAAAAACAAGGGTATTGGTATTGAGGGCTGAAGCCCCCCTTTAGCAGAAAAAAAACAACTGAATAATTGGGTGCTCTTATATTGTTTTCTGTTGTGTTGACGGAAGAAACTCAATTAGACCCCCCTCCCTTAACTTAATTCGTTCCCCCTAAAATTTTGGCTGGATCCGCCCTTGTCTTACTTGTATAAAAAAGAACTTCAAGTTTTTTCTGCATCTTCAAATTTTCAATATCAATATCACCCAGTTGACATATTTCTTAAAATTTCACTTGATATTCGTGTTTATTTTTAAAATGCGATTTATTCTGAATAGTCGAATCTAAAGGTCCTGTTACACGTTGAAACTTTTAGCTGAAACTGCAACGCCGTTGCAAGAACATTTCCGCTAAGACAAGTTTCATGGGAGTGAAACACGGCGCAATTGCGTCCTGAAATTTGTTCGCGACAAAAATTACGGTTGCACGAGTAGAAAGCAGTTCTACGTTTTGTGAAATTTTCTCGCGACGAAAGCTTCGTCGTGTAACACCCCCGTGAACTTGTCTTACAACGCTATAGTGCACACAAGTTTCAGCAAAAAGTTTCAACGTGTAACAATTATGGCCTAAACTTTAGTCGCATTCAATGGATCTTGTTTAGGAAGTTTTCTTTTCGTCAATGAATACGAGACATTTTTCTGCCCATACACTACCACGTATACAACACCTTATTCGTTTTCATATACGTTTTGTAATGTTGTACAATCATGTAACTTACTCTGATACAATTTTGCTTGAAGTTTTCAAATAGATTTTCCAGCTTCAACTTTTGTAACATAGTATGGACCTTGGCGTAAGGATCCCAGTCTGGTGAAAAACATGAGTAGTCGTTCTTGACATTAATTCATCATATTCTTGGGAGGGGGGGGGGGTTACTAATTATTTTCTTCATCGATTTACATAATAGTCTAGTTCCGTAAGTACCTTCATCATCGTTTTGAGTCCAATCTTCCTGGATATCATCATCATCATTAGGCGATGAATCATGTTCTTGACTACCATCTTGCTCAACCACTACCCCATCACTACCATCATCTCCTGAATCATTATCCGTTTCTCGGGGATCTTCGGGCCATCCCGCAGCCCTGGACAGCATTAGATCAAGCAAATCATTCCTGACTGACCTACAAAGTAAAACAAAATATATTATACAAATAAAGATGAGGAATTAAATCATTAAGAACCACCAGGCTGACATTTAGCCAATAAAGTACCCAATATACAAGAACCACTTCAGCCTGACAAATTAGGCAGGTTCTTATGTGAAAATATAAAGCTTTAACAAAGGTATAAAGCATGTCCTAAGGGTCAGTAGGCGGATGTCATTAATATTAAATGTGAATAGAACACCTTTAAGGGTCATTAGCACACTTTAAAAAATAAATTGTTTATTTATTTTTAAATGTATCAGATTGATCAGGTACTGACTTAGGCCCCATCCACACGCATCCGGAAATTTTCGTATCCGCAATTTTTTTTTTTTTTTTTTTTTTTTTGCGTATACGAAAATGTTTGCGTCCACACGCAGCGTATTCGAATTGTTTTCGAATCGTTTTCACTGTCCACACGTATCCGGAAATTTCATGATCCGCCCTGATGCACGCTAGTGCCTAGTCCCTTTGACGGATAGTTTTTCTTATTGAACATGCGCAAAATCGTGTTTACGTCATCGTATTCGAAAATTTGCGGATACGACCGTCCACACGTATCCGTATTCGTAGCGTATTCGAAAATTTCCACTCTGGAGACCGTTTTAGAAAATTTCCGGTTACGGGAAAAAAAAATTCCCGACACATGTGGACGCAACCCGTATCCGAAAAAAAAGATTCCGGATACGTGTGGACGGGGCCTGAATAAATCGAAAATCAAACTTCAAACTTCGAGCTCTGAAACATTTGACCTCTGGGTTGAAACTAAGCCCAGTTTAAGTCAGGGTACAAATAACTAAATGATGACATGGAATTTAGCCTTCGTTATCTTACGAGGTAGAGGAATGGAACAACTTGCAGAATAAACTGAGGCCCCGTCCACACGTATCCGCAAATTTTTTTTTGCGGATACGGGTTGCGTCCACACGTGTCCGCAAATTTTTGTGTCCGTATCCGCAAATTTTACGAAAACGGATAGGTGTGGACGGTGAAAACGATTCGAATACGCTGCGTGTGGACGCAAACATTTTCGTATCCGCAAAAAATAATTTGCGGACACAAAAATTTCCGGATACGTGTGGACGGGGCCTGATAATGACTAGTGATTACTAGTGGTTACTTGCAAAATAAACTGATAATGACTATTGGTTACTAGTGGTTACTTGCAAAATAAACTGATAATGACTATTGGTTATTAGTGGTTACTTGCAGAAAAAAACTGATAATGACTATTGGTTACTAGTAATCATTTGCAGACTAATCACTATTAACCCCTAGTCATGCAGAGAAAACCTAACCCTTGACCTCCCACCCACAAGTTCAGTAAACAAAAAATCAGATCCCAGCAGGACGTATGTATCAACTGAAGCCTTACCTTGGAAGCGTTGTGGAGAGAACTTGATCTCTCACTGAACTAAAGATATGATCAATGTCGACATCATGTAATCTATAACAACAAAATGTACATGTAAATCGTAAAATGATGCACAATTGTATGTTTATATCAAGGTGACTGGCTACATTTGGGAAAAAATCTTAAACTTTTAAACTACGAATTTTTAATTGAAATTCAATGGTGATTCCAAACATGAACTAAAGAAAGATGGGGTGTCCCAAGCACTTTTTCGATATAACCAGCATTTAATGGTTTCCTACGTGCAAGTTAGAAGCAAAAATTGCACAACCGGAAGTGATCAGAAAAAAATCAAAACTCACAAGATCATAGCTCTTAGCAAACTATATAATTGCAGAAATGCCGGCTAGTGAATCATTCTCCAATACCACATGGATACTTTTGACAAAAAGACAAAGAAATACCTTGTTTTGCTATATTTTGTCCTTTCATAGTCTCCCCCACAGCCGCTTTCAGTGTCGTCACGCAACGCTTTCTCCCCTGCGTGACGACACTGAAAGCGGCTGTGGGGGAGACTAGTCCTTTCAGCGCTCTTGAAAAGTCTCATAAAGTTGAACAAAAATTCTTACAAAAATCTCATTTTTTGCGCGTTAAAAAAATTAATTAAATTTTTTTAATGGTATAAGTAAACATAGAATTTTAGAAGTTTTTTTCAATGAACTTATAAAAAAATTAGAGCCCCATGCAAATTTTGAGGGTTGTATGGTTCTTCAATAAAACTTTGAAGGTTATTCAGTACGCAGTAACCTTAATACAAAGTGGTGATATTCAGTTCTGGGTATGAAAAATAATGAATGTTACCTCGAGGTGTCATCTAAACTTGGACCAATCACATGAAGCAGACTTGAAAGACAGACAACAAATACATGCAGTTCTTCTTCAGATTTATCCTGTGTAAAAAGATTTCAAAAGTTAAAAATAGAACGATTCTGATGCCCACCAATCACTAGCCGCTTGGCTCAGTTCGTTGAGTTTCAGAATACTGTATAACTTGGGGTCTCCCCCGCAGTCGTCACGCAACACTAGACTGTGAACGTTACCAGACTTTTATACGGGAGGTCGCCTCTCATGACGTAATCACCTTTGATTATACATATTAATAGAAAGGGTATATAAATTATAAATCATAAATCATAATGATTTCCAAGAATTAAAGGAACACAATTGCGTACAACAAACCTGATCAAGACAGCTCCACTTTTCAACGCTCTCTTTTAAGATAGTATTCACAACTGACTTGAAGCTAAGAAATAAAAAGAAAAGCCCTTAAATATGAATTTCCCTTAGGGTAATCTTAAAGACATTTTCGAAAAAGACTGTGGATGATCGAGGAGTTAAAATAGTCATTCAGATAAGTCAAACGTGAGGGTAACACTGTTGGACATCAAGGACGTTCATGGGCAAACAGTCCCATCGTACGTACGTACGTACGTACATACATACATACATACATACATAATTAATTTGTTAATGCAGGTTAAATTAAAGGCAGCTGTAGCTGATGTGGACCTGCTAAACTACTATTACAACAAAATAAATATGATATACTAAGGGTAAAATAGAATACAATAAATAACTACTAAGCTAGATAAATAAGAATAAGTAAAATAAGTAAAATAAGCTAAAAAATTAAATATTAAATGCATAGGTCAAGGGCAATGAAATACTAAAAAAGATAAAATAGTATTGCATTCTAAGAATATTCATATTCTGGATTCTTATTAGTGATAGTTGAAGTCGCGGAAATGAATATTATTCAGTAAAGTTTTATTTTTCTTAGGAGGTGCTTTAAAAATACTTAAATTTTGAGCTTGCTTTACATTATCTGGAATAAAATTTCAAGAAAGAGCCCCCCTGTATCTCAGCGAAGTTCAATTATGACACCTAAACACTTAGTTTCAGTTACAAAATGTAAAGCCTTATTTCCTAGAGTAACAGGTTTAAGGTTTACCTTACCTTTCATCAAGATCATTTTCACTTAGGAAAAGATTCAAGAACATTTCTCCCATGAAGTTACTAAAGCGCTGACATCGCTGCTTCCAGTCACTGATAGTATAATGCTGTCAAAACATTCATTGCATGCTATTATTACCTGTATCTAATTACAGGTGGTATTCTATTGAATACTGTTATGTTGTATTCATGTCTTTCAGTTGTTCATGAGGCTCTCAAATTTAATGTTCACCAGTTCCCTGCCTAGTACAGGTTTCCTGTGGTATTGACATAAACTACCCGGTAACAGTCACCCCCTCTTAACAACACTGGATCCCGGATCTGCCCCTGTCAAGCTACCCAAAGTTTAAATCCAAACACAAAATTTCCCAATAAATGATTAAATATGGCAATTGTAAACCAAATATAGCATGATCAACATATTTACCTCAACAATGTTATCTCTGAATGTGGTCACAACATCATGAAAATAATTTGAAAATCTTAAGATGTCCAAGCCTGAATATTTTAAGAATAAAAAGAAGTGACAAGTGGTATATTCCATAGAAAACATAGTATAATAATATTTTGAATATAATAATTACCTGACACTATTTATAATCATGCCTAGGCCACAATGCCTGATGGGAAGGAGGACCAAAATACCACTGAATATACAATGGCTTTCTGGATTTTGATTGGCTGTACTTGAAAAGGTTTGGGATATACAATCACTATTATATTCAACTAAGAAGCATGCAAAGCAATAAATGACATACTGATGTAGTACCCGGTAAGTAACAAATACCTGAGAGAATGTAACAAATTCTTGCACCTTGATTTTCAAAACCCTTTTTATCCAAAACTTTCTCCACAATCATTTCCAAGACCAGCATTACTTCTGACACTCCGTCAAAGTTCTTTGACAATTGGCTATCAGCAATCGAGGTACTTATATCATAACCTAGATCATCAATATTTTCTTTAGTCATTTTTTCCAAGACTTTCTTTATATTTCTTTGGAATTTCCACTTCTGCCAGCTCAATTCCTTTTTCATTGTTTTTTCATTATCCTGAGAATTCAGGGTTTTTGATACTGGTAATTGCTGTTGGTTTTTAGTTAGTCGATGTTGTCGCAAAACTGATGCCTGCAGCTGTGAGATGATTCCCTTGTCACTCTTAACTGGTATGGTAAATGGTATTGGGAAGGTCTGTTGGCTATTCTTTGGATCATGGAATGCACTTGGACCTTCAAGGTGCTGTTGCAGAGCTGCTGCAGCATCCTGGACTTCTTGGTATGAGCAGTCTGTGTGCTGTTTCAATCCCCTGTCCTCATGAAGTTGTGAATCATAAGAGATACCATCAGTTGATCCAAATGGAATATTGGTGGTTGTTTCTTCACTAGTTGGAATAGAAGGCCAGTTGCTTGGGATGGTCTGTTCTGAAGGTGACCATGTGTTATTTACAAGAGTGCATGAGTTACTGTACCATGATGGTTGCTGTGATACATCATTAGGGATGGTACTGCGCTCTTCAGCTTGATTCATTCTTAAAGGAGGTGGTATATATCGCCTTGGCTTTTCTTCTCCTGACACAGAAGAAACCAAATACCTGTTAGTTAATCCCATATACATTTCACCATTAGTCTCAGGCTAATGGACTCGGTGTCACATGTTAGGAGTGTTTTATGGTTCACTTGCTTAATATAAGGCTTTTATCAATATATAACTATGATTAATTATTATGAAAACTTATTAATTTCTTAAGTAATATAGACAGTCGACTGGTGAGACAAGATCATGCAAACCCTCTAATATTTGTACTATTATCAATAATGTATGGTTATGTTATTTATAAGGTTTACAGTCATTTCGCCCACGGACCATTTCGCCCACGCCAATTCGCCCACGCATAAAATCATCGATCATGCGTTTGCCAATTCGCCCACGTGTAGAATCACTTTAAGAAATATGTTACCATGACTAGAAAAAAGTAGTTCGTGATTTACTAACCTTACTTGACGCTTAAGCTCAAGACTTCAAAACGCAAACTTTTTATACGCCATAACGGACTCGCCTACGCTAGCTCGCTAACGAACGAAACAACTTATAAACCAATGTAAATGTCACTTTAGCCTTTTTAAACCTCAGATGAATTACTTCTAGACTTTTTTTTATTGTTATTTGGCTTATCTGACATGCCAAGGTTCGAGCTAGAAAAGCCAAAATACTTTTACGCCTATTAAACATCGATCGACAAGCGACGCCATATTGTTTTTGTGTAATCAACAAGCTTCCTAGTCGTTTATTGACGCTATCTTTACCTAGAATCCATTAGACTTTATTCTTTTCACTAATAAAGTTAAAGGAAAAGATATGGTGCTTTGAGATGGGAGATGTCGTGTGTTGCTGAATCTGACATCTACAAAAAAATATGATTTTAGACAAGCTCACGAAAACAATATGGCGTCGTTTGTCGATCGATGTTTCGCGGAAGGTATTTTGGTTTTTCTCGCTCTAACCTTGGCAAGTCAGAAGCAATAATATTAAATATGTCCTAAACATTCGATTTTTCGATGAAGAAGAAGGATATTGTAATGTTTTCAACAAACTACTCTACGGAGACTAAAAACTTATTGGTAGCGAAAAGACTCGTATGAAACACCGTAAAATGAGCTCGATCGTTCCACTCAATCGTTAACTTTTTGGCGTTTACATCAGATATTAAATGGCCTCAAATTTATTCCAGATAAAGTCGCTAGATCATTTCGTCTTAGTTTTTTAGTGCAAATAATAAAGTCTAGTGGATTTCAAGAAAAGAAAGTGTCAGTAAACGACTAAGGAAAAGCTTGTTGATTACACGAAAACAATATGGCGTCGCTTGTCGATCGATGTTTCGCGCATAAGGTATTTTGTATTTTTCTCGAACTTTGGCAAGTAAAAAATAATAAAGAATGATAAAGCTACCCAAAACACACATTTCATAGATTAGAGTATAGGGAAATAGAAAAATAAAGTCATCCGAGTCATAAGTTGGTAGAAACGGACTCGATATGGCAGCTAAGTGAACGCTGTCCTTGGTCGCGTTTAGATCTCCACTTTAACTGATCGTATCGTGAAATGATCGCTCCAAATATGCTTCAAAATCATATACAAATGTCTTTCAACAGACTATGTTTCTTTTTAACAAGTCTCATCGAAGTTTTGTTTTGGTAATTTCCAATGGTAGCGAAAGGACTTCATGATGGTAGCAAAAGGACTCCGGGTGGTAGCGAACCGACGGTAGCGAAAGTGCGTGGTAGCGAAACGACCGGTATTAGTATAAAAAGTTCGCGTTTTGAAGACTTGAGCTTAAGCGTCAAGTAGGGTTGGTAGGTACCGGTTGGTAAATCATGAACTACTTTTTTTTAGTCATGGTAACATATTTCTTAAAGTGATTCTACACGTGGGCGAATTGGCGTGGGCGAATTGGCAAACGCATGATCGATGATTTTATGCGTGGGCGAATTGGCGTGGACGAAATGGTCCGTGGGCGAAATGACTGGTTACCATTTATAACACAACACAGCACAATGTGCAAAGCAAAGCACTGTCAGCACAGCACTGTCTGCAAAACTTATCAGCACAGCATAACACTATCAGCACAGCACAACACAGAACTGTCTGCACAGCATAGCACTGTCTGCACAGCACAGTACTGTCTGCACACATAGCACTTTCAACCAGCATAGCGCTGTCTGTACAGGACAGCATAGCACTTTCAGCCCAGAGTAGCACTTTCAGCACAGCACAGAACTGTCAGCACAGCATAGAACTGTTTGCACTGCATAGCACTGTCTGCAAAGCACAGCACTGTCAGTGCAGTGTAGCACTTTAAGCCAGCATAGCACTGTCTGCACAGCATAGCTTTTTCTGCACAGGACAGCACTGTCTGCACAGCACATCACTGTCTGCACAGCACAATACTGTCTGCACAGCACAGTACTGTCTGCACACATAGCACTTTCAACCAGCATAGCACTGTCTGCACAGGACAGAATAGCACTTTCAGCCCAGAGTAGCACTTTCAGCACAGCACAGAACTGTCAGCACAGCATAGCACTGTTTGCACTGCATAGCACTGTCTACAAAGCACAGCACTGTCAGTGCAGTGTAGCACTTTAAGCCAGCATAGCACTGTCTGCACAGCATAGCACTGTCTGCACAGCATAGCACTGTCTGCACAGCATAGCACTGTCTGCACATAACAGCACAGCACTTTCAGCCCAGTTTTAGCTTAGTGTTTGGAAAGAATAAGGCTGTATGTGTACTGAACTTTTGCATTCCTTCAATAAAATATATTTTTCCATAAGGCTTCCTTAAGGAGATTTTTAAAGAGCCAAGCTCACCATTTAATATGTATACAGTAAGAATAAAAATTTAAAAAGTCCTGACCACCTAATTCATTTTCACAATAGTATTTGTAACTTCCATCCTTCTTCGAAACTGTTTTCAAACATTTACTGAATGTTTACAGATGTACAATGGTTAGTTGGTTGTTATAACGATAGCAAAGACTGACTTTCTGAGCATGTGCGTTGGCAATATGGTCGCAGGATTCTGGATTCCAGTTGGTAAGGGTTTCCAAGACTCTACAATATAACTAATGAGTAGGGTCTAGGAGGTCAATGATCAATACCATATTTACTCATTTAAGCGTTGCAGTGCTCATTTCAATTTTTGGCTTTCATAGGTGTCATTAATTCTGGGGCGGCGTTTTTCAAGGGTTTTTATTCTTAAAAATGTGTTTGCCATATACTTAATGTTCAACCAATTATTGACACAAGGTAAATATAAAAGTTTTTGTATTGGTAAAAGCAGCGCACATTGGGAAGTGGCGTTTAATTGGGGCGGTGCTTAAAAGAGTAAATATGGTATCTCTGCATGGCCATGTAATACTCTCTATAACAGGAGACAAACAAAAATGGTCTGTTACTTACCATGTTCTGGACTTTTGGTTTGTACCTTAGATGAAGACATAAATTCCCCAGGGCTAGCAAGGTGAGGTCTAGTTGACAGAGGATGACTTCCAATAGCAGTGGGGTGATTTCTAGAACTTTCTCTTATTGAAGTGATACTTGGCAATGAAGTTGAAGATGGTAATACTTGAGTTATAGGTGAATGAAAATGCTTAAAAGGAGAATGATACTGAGATGCCAACCCTGTCTGCTCCTGGTCATTGTTGCTTGCTAGCACATGTTGGCTATCTTCATTTTTGCCTTTATATGAATAATAAGAGCTGGATATCGTTGTTCTCTCGTAACTGTACCCTTCTGGGGTTTTGATTGCTGCTTCTTCAGATTTGTTGGGTATCAAGTATGAGAAACCACTCATCATCAACTGCTGTTCCAGGGATTTTATGTCAGGTTTTTCTGTTGTTCTTCTGTCGTGTTGAGCATGTCCTGGTGATTCCTCATGCCACAGATCTTCTTCACTGGCAAGAATGTGTCTTCTTGATTCCTTGAAGATTAAAACATTACAATTGAGAAGTGGTGCTCTAGCTGTGTGTGTGTGTGTGTGTTTTTTTTAACTTTTTGATTCAGGGCATTTTTGAAGCTTTCTAATTTTATTTCTTGACCTACTCATTCTCCAAGCCCTAGCAAAACCATATTTGGTGTTTGATTGACATTGTCCACATTTTATGCAAACGAGGTACAAAGTTCACCAGTGGCGTGATATTCTATTGAAGAAACTTTTCTTGTACGAATAACAGCAGTTTGGTTTGGAGGTATTTCGAAAAATGAAGATTTTCGGAGCCATTTTGTCCACCTACTGTATGGAGTGCAAGAGGGCATCATGAAGCCCTAAGCTTAAATCAGCATTATCTTGAAGAACTGTGATTATGCAAGGGATTTTAGTGCCAAACCTTTGTACATTCATGTACTTGGTACATTTGAGAATTTTTGGCTTGCTTATCCTATAAACTCGTAAATAGATGGATGACCAGGAACTACTTACAGTTATTGCTTTTAAAATAAAGAAAATAAAACTTATCCACAGAAAGATTCGCCAAAGCATTTTTCATTGTTAGTGGTAGAAAATATTAAATTTTGTTGTGATATCATATCAGATGTTGTTTTTTACCTGTGCAAGACCTTCTTCAGCTAAGATAACACCTACTGACTTCAGCTGACCCATGTCATCTCTAAGTAAAGATACAAGATAATATAATATATATTTAGGCACTGCCTAAAAGCGGAGCTCCTGATTTGGAAGTCACAGGGAGAACAATTTGAATGAAACTGAAAGGTAAAAATAAGATCGGGGGAAAAATGTTCAATGTTCAAAATCGCATGTCTTTCATTGAAATCGAAAATCTTGAGATTTAGGGCAAATCAAGACTAAAAAAAAGACTTGAAAAATGGTTAAGGTGAGCAGAAAACAAGCTTGCTTAATTATGTCTTTTACAGAACGAGACGAAGTTTACATTCAGTTAAACTTGACAAGAACAACTGAGACAAAATAGAAAATAATGCAAAAGGCAAGGCAAAATACAAAATGATGAATTTCTTGTCAATAAATTGGCGTTTGTAAATGTTTTTGAATATTTTTTAGCTTTTTAAAGTGAAAGTCTAGGTCTATATAATAACATCTCTCAACAACACAAATTTAAGCTCATTTTTATAATCATACTTGCTCAAACAGCTTAATAAACAGTTGAATACTTGGTTGAAAAACATACGATAGTTGTTTAAAAACAACCGAATTGTTAAAGATTTACAAAGCTAAATGAAGGAGAAATATTTGTTGTCGTAATATGCTCTCCATGTTATATTTCCTCCAGCATTAAAATAAATTAAGCTTATCTATAGAAATACAAAAAGTTTTGAGAGAAAGTCTTTGATTTCTCTGATTCATCGAGAAAAATGCTTGTCAAAAAGAAATTATAATATACGATTGTTTGCTAAGAAACACCTGAATTCTTGAAGAACACTTCTTGATCCATCTTTGACTACATGAAAGTTTTTTTTAGATTGTTTTTTGGTCTATAACTTGTCCTAAAGCGATTTTCTTCACTGTGCATTTAAGAGCGGCATTTGTGAGTAGTTTTCCTTTGACATCAAGCGGGATTCCTGTGTTGTGTACACGGATGGACGGACAGATGTACAGATGGAAGTGATGTCAGCCAAGCCATGAAAAATCAATTCGATGGTTTACCATTTTTCCTTAAGTATGGTGCTCCGCTAATAAGGCCCGCGCGGGAGCTCTGCTAATAAGTAACATCAAAGGCTTCCCAGACTCTCAGTTCCTGGATTAGGTGATGGGTTTCCTGTGGCATTATGGCTGACTTCAGCTGTTGAAGTTTACTTGAAGTAGGGAGTTTTGAATTACGATTTAAACAAGTTTTTTTTTCTTTACCTTTTCCAAATACTGTTTCAAGATAATGTTTAATACTTACAATCATCTAAAATGTGTTTTAATATGTGGTCCAATCTGTTTTAGGCTGTCTTTTTTTGGGTGGTGAAAACTCGCTACTTGTGCTACTTTTCCTTTTTATTGGGGTGATTTTTCTCAAACTTTGAAAGAGGCTTATTGTATGTGCCAGAGTTTGAAGAGTGCATGTGATTCTTTTTTCCAGTAGAATTTGAGGAGAATGAGAGTGGGATTGCAACAGCCAAAGTCAGCCACAATGCCACAGGAAGCCAACAACCAAACTAGGAACTGAGAATCGGAGAAGTCTGTGGTAACATCAGAAATCAACCAGACAATTTTTCTCAATGATTAACCAGAAAAATGAATATGGACTGGCTACAGGGTTTTGTGGTGTACAAACAGTAAATAGGCACTTACATTAGGTACAGCATTAACTGAAAGTTTCCATTATCACGAGTAGCAGATATCCTTTGTCCTGAAGTTACAAGTTCTGTGAATCTTCTTACTGCCTTCTCACTCCATTGATCTTTTCCCTTTAAACAAAAAAATGCAAAAAACAGATTTTATTATATTTGTGCTTCATTACCTCCAGCAGAAATTTTAAAATATGTACTATCATAATATCTTAATCATACAGCTTCTCATTAATCCCATATAGGTAACTGTCCAATTATTTTCTTAATTGGACAGGTCTTGTTGATATGGGATTAATTAGGCATCTATATAATTAATAGGTAATGGGATTTCATGCTCCCCAATCAAGAAATAATTAGACTCGAAAAATTCCTCTGACTGCCAAATTGGACTCGGCCTATGGCCTCATCCAATTTTGTCAGTCCTCGGAATTTTCCTCGTCCAATTATTTCTTAATTGGACCGCATGGAGTCTTATTACATATACTAATAACTATACAGCTTCTCATTAAGCTCACATAGGTAACTGTCCAATTATTTTCTTAATTGGACAGGTCTTGTTGATATGGGATTAATTAGGCATCTATATAATTAATTTTTCTCTTGTGTAAGAAGATTATTTTATTTTTTAATCATAACATTCACATGTGACTTTCCAGTCAGAAGCCCTACAATGGCAAATATTAAAATTAATAAAAATAAGCTACCCAAGGCATTTTATCTCATACATGCATTAATTTTCCCAGTGTCCAGTTAAAAGGAATTTATAATTCTATAAAATATTTTGCTTAATATCTTCTATATGCTGATGGTGATTTAAAACATACTCTAGGTGGTTGTACACCTTCTAGGGTACAGTATAGTGCTTGTGGAGGCCATGATGTGATGTCTCCTGGTACACTACTACACAGCATATCAAGGGGGATACACTCTGCTTCACCAAAATCAAGGAAGAACACATCAACCATCCTGATAAATAAAACAATCTCTACCATCAATATTACAAGCATTGTTAGAACATGAACCTTTAATCCACCTATGCTAATCATGACTATACCTCTGACATAATCTAGTGACTTCAGCTCTTCTCCATGTTCTTGTCGCCATATGCTTGACACAAACCACTTCTCCAACACCAGGCATATCATTCAAAGGTGCAGGAATCTGGTTATCACACCAGTGGTTCAAGGCAAACATGTAATTATCAAAACGATCCAAATCAGAATCTGAACCTGAAAGATAAATAAGACAGGGCTTAAAATAATGGCTGATCAGTCACTGGTCATGATCACAGGCCCAATTACAGTACTTTTGACTTTATCAATTTTTTACTCAACACTACTGGTTACAATAAACAGCAAGACAAAGATTTGGCTGGACAAGTCCCAGTTCTGGCCACACATTATTGGACTTCTGACCATTATTTTAAGCCCTGCCTGGGATATACCTGATTGTCTTAGCTGGGATAGTCTAACTTCACATGAACTTCATCAAACCTAATATTAAAGAAGACTGCCTTGTTATCTATTGTTTCAATTTAGTTCAGCTCATGTGAAGTTCGACGTTTGACCTGAGCCTAAAAATCAAAATAATTTGCTAGTGTACAGTGGTGTACAGTGAAAGCCATAAAAGCATGCCATAACATCAAAAATCATCAAAACTATCCATCATGTAGTCTTGGTTGCTACAGATAATAGTTAATCCGATGTCCGTGAAATCAAGATGATGAATGTCAGGCAAAAACATCAAGCATCTGTAAATATGCTACACTCTATTAATTAGCTGATTTAGAGCTATAAAATAATATTAATTAGCTGATTTAGAGCTGCAAATGAGCAACTACAGGTATCCCAGTAAAAAAATGAAATGAAACCGTGACGAGCTGGAGAGCCTATCATACGGTAAACAGCATGTAGTCTTGGTTGCTACAGATAATAGTTAATCCAATGTCCGTGATGTCAAGATGACGAATGTCAGGCAAAAACATCAAGCATCTGTAAATATGCTACACTCTATTAATTAGCTGATTTAGAGCTATAAACCAACTCATTCACACAAATAGTTCGCTCGGCAATGCAAGTCTCAATAAGACACCCAAAACATAACATACTTGTCATATATCAGGGCTTTCAATAATATTTGAAGTAGATGGATGAAACTCAAAAGTACACGTCTGTTTCCACAAATTTTACTTATTTATTAAGACTGATTCGCAAAATAGCCGGCTGTATGAAGGTAAGTACCCAGCGATAAACCGCCGGTAGCCGCCTTCTATTGAAAAAGTTATCGGTTCATACCCCACCTTTCTTCCTTACTTCAATGAGAAAAGCAGAAAGCAGCTTGTGTAAATCTCTTGGCTGGATTTCTTCCAGGTTTTGCTGCACATTTTTTGTCTCGAAATATTCAGTCAATAAAGCCAGGTCTCTCCGCCTCTTGCTTAGTGTGTTTTTGTTTTCTTGGTTTTATATAAACTCATCTACCGGCACATCTAGTGCCACAAAACGACTTGCCATTTTGTTCACATCAACAAAACTACAGAAAACACAAATTTGCTTTGGCGGGAAGCCATTCAAATGTCACAAATCTTGTTTTATGATTGGTTGGTTTGGTCAATTCTATGTTTTGATTGGTTATATTTTTACACTGTGAAAAGCTGTATGCGACGCTGATTGATAGTGGCATGCTGTGCTCATGCTACTGTATGTTAATCAGTATGATGAAATGCATTATGCAAGTATTCCCTATGCAATGAATAGAAACGAAATCTGAGACCAGCACTTTGAATGTGCTGCTTCACACCGGTATCCACCTGGACCCTCACAAAAGACATCATATCTACTTATTGGACATATACTGAAAAGATGAGAGATGGTTAAAACACCCAATCAATGTAACAATGGAAAGCTGTCAAAAATATGTCATTTTTAGTGAAATAATAAATTGGTCATTCTCATTTTTCACAGAAGACTAGAAAATAACCAAATAACTAGTTACCATTTGGGATTGTGATAAAAAGAGGTGGTCGTAAACCACGTGTCTACTGCCAATTTAGAAACGGATTGTTTAAAGGGGCACTTAGATGAAAACACCCTGATTTTGGAAATGACTTGGAAGTTGGTTAAACATATTCATATGTCCCCAACAGTAGCCAAGACACATATTTTCTTCAGAATCAGCATCGAAGTTGAGAGTAAATGAAGTCATTTACTCAACCCTATTGTTCTTTTAGTTTTTAAACCAAAGTTTCTCAACTTCAAGTGTTTCTGAAGCAAATATTTATGTCAATCTGGCTTTCATAATAGTAATTGAATCATATTATCTTCAAATATTTGAAATATTCGGGCTTTCAAAAAAAGGGGCGTTTTCATACCCCTTAAAAATCAGAGGTTTTACATATTAGATATGGCCAGGGAAAGAAAGTAAATAAAACGATATTTATAATATTACTGCCCTGATTATACATAAAGAAAGATTTTAGAGAGATATATATTGGTCGAGGCATAGCCAGGTGGATCCCCATATTAGTTTGACAATGTGATAAGGCAAACAATGGTAATAAAAGGATATAGAGACAAAAATCCGACTAATCCCACAATAGGGCACAATTATCCTCAAAAGAGGGTTAATTATCCTCCGAAGAGGCTCAATCATCCTCCGAAGAGGCTTAATTATCCTCCGAAGAGGGTGATATATGGCATGAAATGCCATTTGTTTTCCCAATATAGGGCTTTTCATTGGTTGAGAAAGTTCATTGTTTGAAGCCCTGTTTGAAGTCAGGCAGCTTTGTTTTCGGCAAAAACATCCGACTAAAATTGGAATAACACTTACAAAAGCTTTCATCTTGTTGTACAGTAATACTACATGAAAGCTGTGATAAATGAAAGATTTTACGAAAGCGCTTTACTTATACTTGAAGTCTCGAGCAGCGAAGAATGAAGACAGTCCAAGATGACAATCCTGCTTTTAAAAATGCATCATCCCTACATTGGTTACAATTCGGAAATACCGAGATTTTGTTATTCAAGCTATGATTGGTTCCGTAGTTTATCGATATTGAAGAACATGAGTCGCTTATCCTTGATTGGCTCCGAAGCTTAATGATTGGTTCCGAAGTTTATCCATTCATCAGTTTGGGCTTCCCGTGGTGTTACTGACGGACTTACTTACACGACTCGATAGCATAGTGGCTTCGCCTCTCTAGGAGGCAGTAGCCACAAAAATTAGAAATATGAAATGTTATTGTGCTATAATAACTGTTGACTGGAAGCCTTTGCATTACATGAAATTCTATTCCAATTATGTAATTTTAATTTGATCCCATCATCAAGTTTTCCTCTTAAGGACGGTGCCTACTATTGTCCACGCGCACGCGCACGCGCACGCGCACGCGCACACGCACTGAACATCTACATTCGAGGAATTTCAACATTTATTACTCGAATTGCACGAAACAAAACAGAAAATCTTAAGTAACCCAGGCTTGTTAAAGAGATAATTTGCTAAGGATTAAGTATTATTGACAACGAATCATAAGGTTTTTTGGGCAAGTGAAAAAATGACAGACTCATAGTTCTAAAAAACCAAATCCTTTCAATAATAAAGCTTTTTACCATTTGCTTAGATTTAATCCTATAAAACTTGAATAAAAACAGACAAGAAATACATATGAAATTGAAAATTTACCATTTATCAATATCTAGGTGTGTAATTATAGTATTGAAAATCTTTTTTTGGTCGCTAAACACTTTCATCATGAAATTCTTTTACTTCGGAGTTTTCAATCTAAAAATCATCTTATTACGTACCAAATATTTCAGAAATTCCTTTCTGCTATTAAGTAAAAAGTCAATAATAACTTCACTTCAAACTCAATAGTCTTCCTGGAACTATAAAGCTTATAAATATCGAGTTTTTCTCTGTGTTTTTTGATTGCATGGCAGGAAGCAGCATGTTTAGCTTGACATACAAACGCGCCAAAAACAGAGTTTGTCACGCCGTTTTGTATGCTGTGTAACACTTGTCACGCATTCGGCATAAGATTTATCCCTAATAATGTTCTTTAAAAATTCGTATCTCTTAAAAACGCCTGGATACCCCTATTTTTTCTTTGTTTGGATGATAAAGTAAATGCTAAATTAGCCTCGTGAAATGAAATTTATAAAAAATAATTGGTTTTGAAAAGAATATGGACACAATCTTTATGTACCTACTGATCGAAAATAGGGAGCACAAAGCTAAAAAAGTATATATATTATAGCCAACTATTAAAGTCATGGTAGAATTGGGTATATTTTAGTAAAGAAACAAAGTTTCAGTCATTTAGGACGATTTAAATTAAAAAATTTCTCAAAATCTTTTGAAAAAAAAATTTTTTCCTGGCGTTAGTAAAATCATGACGTCATCACTTTTTAACGATTTTTAAGCCTTATTATTTCTTTTAATAAATGCATAGTGACCCCTACTTTTCTAACCAGAATTTGACAACCCTTTGATAGGTTAAAATTATTCACATAGTCATTTGAAAAAATAATTGATTCTCAATTAGTAGGCACCGTCCTTAAGTTAGGTATTACCGAGTACTTTCAAAGAATGAAATAAATAAATGGGGTGCCCAACTTTGTTTTAGAGCTACAGCATAAGAGATTAAAGACGTTTTTATGAGATTTTGCTATCAAAACATTGGAATGACATCATCACGATGAGCACTCGTTCATTAAGGTGGCTGCCTACTTTTGAACGTTCGAATTGAGCCCACGATGTGCGCGCGCTCAGAAACCGCTGAAAAATCTACAAGATCTTATTGAAGAACCCTACGCGTTTTGAGCTTCAACGGGGCAAAACCCTCAAATTTTGCACGGGACTCTATATTTTTTGATAGATCATTCGAAAAAAACTCCTAAAAATCTAGGTCATATCAACATTTTAGGAAAAGTTTAAATCAGGAACACGTGAAAAAATGGATTTTTGTAGGGATTTTTGTTCGACTTTATGAGATTTTTTAAGAGCACCGAAACTACAAAATATGACAAATCAATGTATCTTTCTGTCTTTTTGTCGAAAATGTCCATGTATTTTTGTAGAAGGATTGACTAGCCTTCGTTCGTGCAATCATATAGTCTGCAAATAACTATTATCTTATTAATCTTAATTTTTTTCTAATCACTTCCGGTGGCGCAATTTTTACTCCAAAAGCTCGTGTGTAGGCTTCCATTATATGCTGATTATCTCGAAAACGAGCTCGGGACACCCTATTTTTCTTTCCAGATTTGGAATCAGCATTAAATTTCAATTCGGGAAATTGAAGTTTTAAAAAAAGCTTAAATCAATTTCCAAAAGTAGGCAGTCACCTTAAGTTCATGTGTACAATGTAGAAAAGACGTGTGCAAACAATGCCCGTGAGTGTCCTTAATGATATATCTCAGCTCTACAATTTGTATCTCCTATATTAGGGCAGGTATGTACAGTGGCTGTAAGGTCGAATGGGTGGGAAGGGTCCTCAGAGGTCTAGTGACCTTTATAAAGCATTAATTTGGTAGTATTACCTTTAGTGTTCCATAACGAAGGCTTATTTTAAATCGAAAAAACTTCTATTTAATGTTATTTTAGTATTTTTCGTCTCTTTGGTAAAGGGCTCATATTTCGATTTTTAGCAAAATTGTGCAGTGGATTTCAATTCAATATCCAAGGGCAGTAATATTGGTTTTTAAGTAAAACTTAGACGATAACGATTCTCTTATCCGATATGAGTAAGCTCATAACTTAAATTGAAGGCCCAGACATGTGATACTACGAAACAAAATGCAATGTTGACGTGCATAATTTATGACCGGCCTGCAGGATACAAGAGTTTATCTTACACAATTAAAATTATTCGGTTAACATCTTCTTACCAAGTTGTGCCCAGAAGTGGTTCACATCGATGATGCATGTAACACGAACAAGGCACATTTGGCTATCGTTGGTGCTGCTCTTATCCAGCTCTTTCTTCAATGGCGGAACAGAAGCCACAGCTCTTCCATCGTATTCGCTGCTATACCCGGAGCCAGGTGAAGGTCCCCACCGTCCTAGTGCACCTCTGCCACGACCTCGACCTGCCATTCTTTTTACTAGTCGCTAGAGAAGATATTTTCGTGGCAACCAAACCAAGACTTTACATTTTGGTTTGCCTTGAAGGAAGCTGTAACCATGTGCGTCTGTCTGGGAAACTTGAAGTCGAAGTGAGAGAAATTTTCTCTCTTGCTGTGCTTATTATTGTAATAACAATAAGTTTCGTTTTATATTATGGTTAATTCTAATCCAAATTTACTGTTAAAGCATAATTTAATCTAGTAAAGGAGGATTAATTTTCGCATTTTTCCAACTGATCTTTTTGGATTTCGTTGCGAGGAAAGCTTTTTTGAAGACTGGGGCGAGAGCAATATTTTTTCTGGGGGTAGAGGTGGGGGAATTGTAGGGAGGGGTGGTTCTAGAGACAAAGGGTTTCTAAGATAGATTATTAGCACAATCTCGTACCCAGAGCCCACGTTCCTCATGGTCAGCACCGAGAAACGTTTTCTCGGTACTGACCAAGAGGAACGTGGCTCTGGGTACGAGATTGAGATTAGCAGAAATGCTTTAATAACAAATTGACAGCATATTTTTATGTGTCTGTCCTCTTTATTGATAGAGCAGGCGTAGCTCTTTGGTTAGTGCGCAACCTTCAGAGCTTGAGGTCCATGGTCATCCTTAGGATCTCCACGTCTGTTCTACTTCGTCTCTAATATCCGTGTAGCTTCAGCTTTGAATACTCTTAAGACAGAGCACTGATGGAGAGAGGGGTAAAGTGTGCACCGTCGGCTTCCATTGATAACAGTCTCCGAATTTCACTGACG
>WHPX01000070.1:0-408069 GCA_011057435.1 Actinia equina
TGGTGATTGATTCGAGAAGGCCGAGTCAGTTTAGAACCCAAGATTCCTTTGTAATCGCCCGGAAATCGGACTCTGCATCCAGGCGCCTTGAACCTTAGGAATACTCTCAGATTAGGTGCTTAGCTCCCTAAGTTTTTGGACTTTGCGGCCGAACAGAAAAGAAATGGATGGAAACCCACCCCCACCCCAAAGGATTTAAAAATATCTGATCTCCCAGCATGCGTAGAACACGGTCACGGAGGCCTGTGGAACATGGGGAGTACGATGAATACGCGAAGACGGCTCCTTAGCCCCATTGAAGCACTGCTACCTGCAAGTTGTTAAAAGGTCTGGGTGGATTGTCGATATTACGACCGTACCGGACATCCAGAACTCCCCATTCCTTCCAGCGTTTCGTTAGACGGTCACTAGACGACGCCCGCAACTGTATTCGTACGTTAACGTCTTGGAAGTTACAAAGGGCTTACACCCCCATATTTTACGCGTGGTATGGAACATTTACAGGAAATGAATGGATTCCCATACCGCTCCCAATCCTCGAAGAGCGTCGATTGCTAAGAGTTACACTGCACATGAGCCATATTGTGTCACTCCTCATTCACAGAAATGTTGCCCGGAGCATAACCCCACAAGCAGATCATCATAGGAAAGTGTTCCACCAGCGCAAAAGAAGGCGAAAACTATCACGGCGCTTTATAACGGCGAAGGGCTAATTTGAGTTTCCAATAACGGTGGCACAATGACCCAGACGATGGTATCCTGTGGAAAAGTGGGACTATTCATAGAAGTCAAAAGAAAGAAATGGGAATGCACTTTGTTACTAGCCAGACCACAGACCACGGTATTATCATCATGCGTGCCAGGCCTGCCGCATTCGTAGCGCACTTAAACCTATTACAATGTTTCTTAGTTTGACAAAGAGACTTCCACGCGTAGCTACGGATTCCCTGTATAAACCAGAGGTGTTGGAGAAGATGAAAGATTCTACACCGAAGACGTAACATCGCTCAGAAAGTGTCAATGGCGCGTCAGACTCAGAGATAAAGCTTGGAGAACGTGTAGAAATATCCGGGCGACATCTTTCAGTTCCGTTCTGATCCCACAAAGATCCACGCTGCCCTCGTAGTTTACAGATCCTTCCTACACGCCTTTCCTACCTTACGGAACTTGAGGCAAGCGGTAAGACAACGCGCGTACGCGTTATTTCCAAAGAAAATTTTAACGCCAACGCACAGACCGATTGGAACGTGAATTAACGGAGATGGGTACGACGCACAAACCTACCATCGGTCTTCTTTCTTTCGCTGGACATGTCAAAAGTGTGTACCAGAAGCCATTCATGGACATACCGGGCCGGTTATACTTGGGATGAGATCTTCACCGGGCCATTAGAGTCTTATACGGAGTTTGTGTAGAATTCTCCGCGGAAAGTCCCAGTGATATTGGGTGCGGGATGCCATGTCACCGCCTCCCATGCCGAAGAGATGCCCCCACGATGGTTATATAGAGTTATCATTTTTTTTTTTTTTTTTTCCCTTTTTTTTCCCGGCAACCATTTCGCAACCTTTTTTTTGTGGTGCGTGGCGTGTTTTTCCGCCGACAAAAGAAGGTGTATGCTCCACAAATAAGAAGATTTGCGCCAAGAGTTTCCAAATACATTCCTATTTTTCTGTTGTTGTTTTGTGTTATCCAACATTCGACAATCAACAATGGATATCAGAAGAGGGTTTGCAAAGGGAAAAGGAATATCTGTGGTTTGTCGCCAAGAATTTCCAAATACATTCCTATGTTGATTGTTGTTTGTTATCCAACATTAACAAACACAATACTATTTGAGACCCTTTTTGGGTGAGGTGCCTGAAAGGAAAGGAAGATCCTTAGTGTTGCGCAAGAGTTTTCGAAATTTACCGATCTTTATTTTTATTGTGGGTTTTGTTATCCCAACATTACAAACACAATAAATATCAGACCCCTCTTCTAAGGTACCTGCAATATAGGCGTGGGAGTATTGCTTGCGCACAAAGAATATTTTTGTGTCCCACGGCGCGCTTATTCAAGCACCAGAAATCCCGAGGAAGTAGGAGGAGAAAGATCGTGGGTGCGCGAACACTTGCCTATCTTTGCCGGCGGACTATTCTCTTGTCTACGCGCCACATATATGGTTGCCAAAACCGTTCGGACCCCCCTAGATAGACATATGGAAGAGAAAAGAGTATTTCGACTACCTTGCAAAAAATTGGCATACGTGCAAAAAGTAGAGTTTTGGCGCATTGCTGCGGACAATGCCTGCGACGGAAACCTGCTAGCCCAACATATCCAATCTGGCGACTAGTTGCCGGGAAAACGAAGGAACTACGAGTTTGCAGCCCTTGGAAGATTGCCGCCGTTCTTAGACGATGTGTTTGTCCTATGGTTCGTTTCCGCAGAGAATCGTATGTCAAGAAGCTGCTCTGCAGGACTGCGAAAACATAGTTTGCGCAGATATCTACGCAGCAACAGAGGCATTTGGGCGTTTCCTGCCAACAGCATAGGACTACCTGCAAACAGGAAAGATCGTATAAAACATGTGCGAAGATAGAAGAGCGCTCCCAATGCCCGAAGGCAAAGTTGGAATACCAACACAGATCCTGCGATACTTCGTGGCCAAAGTAAAGATACTTCGTAGCTGCAATAGAAGAGGTCGGGAAGAACATACGCAAATTCTCCACGACCTTTGCATGGGCACGGATATGGTCTCTATTCCGTCGACTACACACAACTTTCTCCGACTTGGCAGAGAAGACCTTTGTTGCGCAGACTGCGGCAAATGGTCTACGAAATGCAGTATATTGTCGGTTGGCGCGTAGGAAACCATTTTGGACAACGAACACCAGTAGGCAAGCATGTCTGGACTGATGGAAACGGGAACGAAACGCAAAATATACAAAAGATCAGTATCCAACTTCGAAGCCGGAGATTGCAAAATCCAGTAGGTGGCAAAACTTGCACAGTATGTTATTGCCCAACGAACCTTTGCGCAGCACATTCCGACATCCCGACGTGCAAAAAAGAGGATGCAGCACCGGGTAGCAATAGCCATCTACTACGGCAAAGGTTTCTCCAAACCCCCACCAATGCCCTTGCGGAAACGCTAGAAACCTTTGCGACATATTCTTAGTGCCGCCGCCAAAGCACATGTGTTGGGGCGCTCGCAGAACATTTGTCGAGTAATGTTTGTGCATTTGCTGCGAGGAGACAAAAGAAATATTCCTTGCCTGGGTACTGCCACTGAGTAACGGGTAAGGAACCGTAGTGCGTGTGCGTTGGCAACGACAAATGGGAACATTCGTACGTTTGGACTTAGCAGGTTTGGTCTGCCTGCAATGCCCCAATTCGTCATAGATTTGCAAGCATTGGATCCTTTGGAATAGCTCCGCTGCGTGTGCTACACAACAGTTCGCCCGCACCGTATGTCGAGTCCAACATGCCTACACACGTTACACAAAGATCCACCAGATTGCAAGTTTCTCCCAACCACGTAGCACGTAGGAATGGGTTTGGCCGCACAAGAAAGCCACAACGTATTGGCGTCGAAAAAGAGTTTGTTTGGCATCCTGGAGTACCAAACCGACCTGCGGATATCCCTTCCTATGCCAAAAGAAAACGACACAAAGATTGGAAGACATAACGGGGAACGGGACGATTGGAGTGAGACGAGTGTGTAGAAGCCACGAAAAGATACCACGCAGACCTCTTGGAGCAGAGAACTCCTACTGCGGCAGCAAGAAGAGGTACAGGCGAAATAGAGAAAGAGGTGGAGAAATACAGGAAACTAGTGGATAGACCCCCCCCCCCTCCAAAAGGACAGACAATGCTGCGCAGTTGTTCTTTTGAGAGGAAAGCCCGTTGGCCCAAGACGCCTCAGGGCCAAGTACAACCGAATGGCCAATCCCCGCAGGCGAGTACAAAACCTAGGCTATGCAGTACCAAAGAACTGTAGACACCCGATTGGCCCGCCCAAGGGCACCGCGTATTAGTGCTAAGCGAATAGAGAAACGTCTGTAGCATGGGCCACGGAACCCTAGTGATTCATTTGAGCTGAAAGGTTCGAAGACAACGGCAACATACGCACGTGCCGTACCAAAAGAAGGAAGGTATTGCTATAGTGAAAAATGGCATAGCAACTGGCTTCGTTACCAGAAGACCCCGTCTTGGACACATACCACGAATTGGTGGGAAAGATATACCCCAGAATACCACAGAATCCAGACAGACTCTGGAAGTGTCGCCAGCCCCGCAAACAAAGAATGTGTTCAGGCGCTCATAATCACCGGGCGAATACAATTCTGGAAATACACTCCAAAAACGCCATACAGAAAAAAGAAAGGACAATACTGTTCCTTGCCGAAAGATTCCCCAGAGTGGCGTATTGTAGGGCTGCCTGTGAGCCTGCAACTAACTCCAGTCTGGGACCCTTTCTAGAAGAGCAAAGATAGACTGGACCACCGCCGCCTGTATTGCACACTAGGTAATAGAAAGACTCCAAAGCAAAGAAGAAGATAGAAATATGCACCTTCTCTTGCTCTCATCTCCGGAAATCGTAGACTTTGGGTCGCATAGGCTCCGGGATATATTGTATACACTTTAGGTTCGCATGGCTCGCCAAACCAATTGCTCCAATTCCCACGACTGCAAATAGCACATTGCCGGCTATTTGCCATTCTATTTGTTGTGGCTACTCCCTACTTCGTCCGACAGATCCTCTGCCAACTCGGATCTTTTCCGTGTCCTGTCGGCTAGCAATTCCCCTTGCATTTTGAGTTTCTTCTCTAGCTTTTTGCAAGTCGTCCAGCACTATCGCAAAAGAATCCTGTACTTCAGGAAATGTTTCTGCAACTCCGTAGTTGGTGGCCTTCTCGGGATTGCAACCACTACTCCATTTTCTCTTTTTCTACCTGCGTATTGGTATTCCTAGGCCGTACGTTTTTGGCTACCTTCTGCGCCCCACACCATTACTTTCTCATCTTCCAACAATCCTGCGGATTTCTTCCACGATATGTATTTATATGGCGTATCATAGATATCGGTAGATATGACATCCCCTTATGTTTTTTTTTGGTCTAGCTACCTGACATACCCTATGTTTTTTGTGTCTATCTACGACATACCCTATTATAGAATGTATCTGTAACAAGCTACGTTATTGCGCAATACCTGCGGGGAAAAACAGAACGTGAAAAAACCGAGCGGCAAATACTTCTGGAGATCGTGGACGGTCTCACAACAGAGCACAAAGAACAATACGGAAATAATTCGAATACCAGCTAACTGGCTACTTTTTGCGCTCTAACCCGCAAGATGATAGTGCAAGTGATCCGCGACACGACCTTTCTCCGATCCTACTTCCACGGGTATTTCTGTGTTGCAAATAAGCAGCGCAGTTGGACACACAAATACTACTAAAACACCAATTTGTGCGGCAGCCATATCCCTCCATCTTTGCAAGTGTCCCACGTAGAAGAGGGTTCTGATAAATTTGAGTTGTTTTGTTAATGTTGGGAATACAAAACAACATAACAATAAGATCGTATTTCGAACTACCAGATATTGCGCAAACTAAGATCTTCTTTTTTCCTTTGCAGACCTCCCCAAAAAGGGGTCCACAATATTATTGTTGTTTGTTAGATGTTGAGTAACAAGACCACAATAAAATAGAATGTTATTTGGGAAACTACCTTGGCGCAAACCAAGATCTGCCTTCCCCCTTTGCAAACCCTCTTCTGATATCCATTGTTAAGATAATAACAACATTGTCGAATGGGTGTGGATAAAAAACAAAAGAAAATATAATGTATTTGGAAACTCTTTGCGCACATCTATCCTTCTTTTTGGAGCTACACCTTTTTTTTTGGGAACACGCCATATCGACACAAAAAAGGTTGCCAAATGGTTGCCGGAAAGGACAAAAATAACTGCTTATAAAGAAACAAACCACTGGCAGTTTATCTTCCGTGCCTAAGTACATTCCCAGACCCAGCTTACCGTAATCCCCTATGAAGTTCATGCATGCGGAAATTTGCTCGTCTTACGCACGACACTGTGAGAAGAAAGACCTATAGATACGCGTTGACCGTGGTTGATTCGCAACCAATACGAGACGCGCCGAAACCCCATAACCACAAGGATTCTGGTGGAATTTGCATAAGCCCCCCTAGGTAGATTTATAAGCGCGTTTTGTAAATGGCGCAAAGCTTGCTGCAATGGAATGGCGGAACGGAGTTCATGGCGTGTTTACCAAACCCTGAAAAGACCACAGCACTAGATTAAAAGCCGAAGCAGCAGTACCACATGGTGCCAGAGCATCGTCCGAAAGATTCAATAAAACTTTGGGCTTGAAAAAGCGTCTCTTTGGATACCATATTGGAAAGAGTTCTAACTATCCCTCTAACGAAACAAGGAATGGACGACATCGGCTTCCCCAGTTCATTGTGGCTTTGGGGGGAACACGAGCGGCCAAGTCTACGGGAATGAACCCAGGAGGCCATCAAAAAAGAAGCACGTGGAACACAAGTCCTACGTCAGAAGTTTCAAGGGCAGTCGGACTAAAGGAAAAAAAGCTCCCCCGCAACATAGTGGTCAGATACCTCTATCAGCCCGGGGAACTCGAAGGTGGCAGTAGAGAGCCACGGATCCTAACTGTCTCTGAAAACGTATGAGATTTCAAAGTCCGTCACCAAGGAAGGGCAACCCGTGTTATATTACCTAATGGCCCAAGTCGTGGATTCGTTAAGGAAGAGCTGCTCATAGTCCCCCAAAGACTCAGAGTAGTGCAGCACCGGCGCGCCCGATTACACTCTAGGCATGTCAGTCTTACGTTGCCTCTGCAATGCCCGCGCTTGTTATTTATGCGATCCACGGAGAACTGCTGATCGTCATTCGCATCGAAGCTCCACAGTAGCGGTATGTTACTTTGGCGCAGCGGGCACCTTTCTTATAGACGTCGTCCACGCATAGGTCGAACGTCATATTTTTTTCTTTGGTCGTGCCCGGGGCTTGTAGGCGAAGGAGTTTCTTAGCAATGTTCTCCTCTGCTACTTCTTCCGGGGTCTCATCGTACCGCAGTTGCGGGACCCCGGCTCTTTTTAACTGTTTGGCATATTCTACGCGACTTACGGCGGTGTATATCAAATTGCTCCAACACGCCGCTGGTCTATATCCTAAGGTTTCTGTTATGTTAACTCCTGTGCGCTGTGGACTGTCATACAGTAACCCAAACGCCAGTCTGGATGGGAGGTAATCCTTTCCACCATTTTCATAGGCACCCAAACCTTATCGTGTGTTACTGCGTGTTCCAACCGGGTCTTAGTTCCCGGGACCCAGACGTCCTCTTTTCTGCATTCGGGTGTCGTGGGGTTTGTAACAAATGGGCACTAAGTGACCTGGGAAGCGTTCCTGGTGTATGTTTGAGTAAGTCTTTCTGTATGCGGGACTGCGCTGCGCGTTTGCTGCTCAGCACCAAATCCTCAGGATGCCAAGAATACAAGAAATCTTCATAAGACTTTGCTCGTACTCTCTTACGGAGTATCTTGTTTTGCTCAGCGTCACTAAGGCCTCTCAATTCGGCTTTTAAGTTCCTTATTTGGTCCTTGCTGCGGTAGTCCGGTGTTAATTTCCTCCGCATGGTCTACCACTTTCTTTTAACCATTCGTCGGGGCATCTCTCCGGCTATTGGAGGCGGTTGACATGGATCCCCGGCAAATATCACTTGGCACTTTCCGCGGAGGAATTCTACAAACTCCTGTAAGATTTCTAATGGCACGGTGCAAATCTCATCCCAAAGTATAACCGCGGTATGTCATGAATGGCTTCTGGTACCCACTTTTGACCATTCCAGCGAAAGAAGCTATGGTAGGTTTGTGCGTCGTAACCCATCTCCGTTAATTCCCTTTCCAATCGGTGCGTTGGCGTTAAACACCTTTATCTTTGGAAATAACTGCAGTACGCGCGTTGTCTTACCGCTGCCTCCAGTTCCGTAAAGGTAGGAAAGGCGTTTGTAGGAAATGGGATCTGTAACTGAGGGCAGTGGCTCTTTTGTGGGCATAACGGAACCTGAAAGATGTTCGCCGTGATATTCTACACGTTCTCTCCAAGCTTTTATCTCTTCGTCTTTGACGCGCCATTGACCACTTTTCTGCGAGTTCGTCTTCGGTGTAGAATTCCTTTCATCGTCTCCAAACACCTCTGGCTTTACATACAGGGAATCCGTAGCTACGCGTGGAATGTCCTCTTTGTCAAACCTAAGCAACATTGCTAATAGTTAATGTGCGCATATGCGAGCATGCTGGCACGCAGATGATAATACTGTGGTCTGTGGTCTTGGTAGTAACAAAGTGCATTCCATTTCTTTTCTTTCTGACCTTCTATGAAATAGTCCCACTTTTCCACAGATACCATCGTTCCTTGGTCATGTGCCCGCTTTATTAGGAAACTCAATTCGCCTTCGTCCGTTATCAAGCGCCGCTGCATATGTGTCTCACCTTCTTTTGCGCCTTGTGTGAACTTTCCTATGATTATCCTTGCTGTGGGGTTATGCCTCCGGCAACCAGTTTGTGAATGAGGAGTGACACAATATGGCCTTCCATGTGCAGTGTATCTTTAGGCAATCGACGCTCTGCGAGTAATATTGAGGAGCGGTATGGGAATCCATCCTTTCCTGTAAATAGCTTCCCATACCACGCGTAAATTAATGGGGTGAGATAGCCCTTCGCTAACAACTTCCAAGACGCTTAATACGTACGAAATCCAGTTGCCCTGGGGCTGCGTAGTGCGAACCGCTCTAACGAAACCGCTGAAGAATTGGGAGTCTGGATGTCCGTAACGGTCGCTAAATATTCCTTACAATCCGCCAGACCTTTAAAAACTTGCAGGGTAGCAGTGCGTTCAGGTTCTAAGGACGACGTATTCTTCTTCAGCGTAGCTCATGTTCCACAGGCCGCCGGGTGACCGCTTGTTCTACGCATGCTTTGGAGATATCTGCTGAACCTCCTTTGGGGTGGGGTTTCCATCCATTCTTTTCTTGCGGCCAGAAAGTCCAAACTTCGGAGCTAAGCACCTCATCTGAGAAGTCTTTCCCCTAAGGTTTCACAGGCGCTCTGGATGCGCAGAGTTCGATTTCCGGGCGATACAAAGTACCATCTTGGGTCATAAACTGACTTCCTTCTGAATCCATCAACCATACGGAGTTCTCGGGGATCAACTTTATCAATGGAGAGGTTTATAGACCTTCGTTTCTTTCTTTTTAGGGAATCGAAGTTCTCGCCAAGCGTGTCCATTATGCTGGTAAATGACTATAGGAGCACCTTTGCCACCGTATTTATGTGTCCCAGGATAGATAAAGCCGTCGGTGATGTCCTTTACCATGATGCGCCTTCCTAATGCTGTTTCTATTTTTAATGTTATCTATAGTAGCCCCCAACTCCGTAGGTGGCATTTTCCCATTTCCTGATGGCTTCCTCTTCTCTTTAGTGTGAGGCTTACCTCCGCGGGGAGGAATCTTCGAAGAACTCTCTTACCAACTTACCGACGCAGTTACCAGGATGTCGCATTGGTCTTAACTTCTTGACGTCGGGTTTTTTGATCTCATACGCGCCGTAAATAACCACGGTGACTGGGTATGCTACTTCGTAGAACAGCATATCTATTCCTTCGAGTGGCTCCAGGTCTGGTATCCTTATTCAGGACGAACAAGCTTTGCTTACCAGACGCTCGTATTGGATTCCTGCCCTTTTCTATTATCCACTCACCGTCTAAGTACTTTATGAACGTCAACTCCAAACGGTAATCGCCTTCTGGCATCAAATTCGATTATCCTTTCTGCTCTCTCGTAGTTCATAGTCTCATCTGTATCTCCCTCCATAAATGTTGTGAAGGCGAAGTCGGCGTCCAGGCGATCCAACACCTGAGTTCGTAGCTTACGCACGGTTTTGTTTTGTATGCTTGTGATGGCGTCCATCTATATCTAAGGAATATCTTAACCTCCGTTTGCGGTACCCGACACAGCAGCAGTAAGGGACTTATCGCTGCGGCCGGCGGATCGCGCAAGACCCCCTGTAGGGCCTCGTCACGGCTCCAAAAACCCACCCCCCCCTGGTGTTTTTCGATATGTGATTTTTAGCAATGCCGGCGATTCGCGAGTCCACCTTACTGCTGCTCAATCATTTAGTTATAAGAAGATATAACTAGCTAAAAACTAGTGTGAGCTGCGTCGGTGTTCCTAATGAAACAGTAATGATAAAAAGGTAATAATACACTGTGAAAAGATGAATTCTTTTTTTAAGCCAAATAATTTCATTTAAATACTTTTTTCTTAAGTATTTAAAATGTCTAAACATATTCCTCTAAATTCCATTTCCAAGCTAATTCACATCGACTGTAGCCTGGTCCTGTAGTGGTTTTCCCTAGCAACCAAATTTTGGACTTTTCAATTGTCCTCAAAGGTTGCAGTTGGTTTTCTGCTGGAAGTCCCCCACTGTTAAATGAATGCAGGGCCTTACTCTTTGAGCTCCAGACTCTCGTTCTGATAACAGATTATCTTGGAGAATCACCAGTAGTCGACCAATGGTAATTAAGGTTTAGGTCAAGGCTTTCCTCTTGAGGTCCAGGCTCTCTCGTTCTGCTAGCAGATCCTCTTGGAGAAGCACCAGGGCTTCTAGATGTGCCAGGACTGGCCTCCACTTGGCGTGAGCTTTTTGGGTGGAATATGTTTCACTCTTGACCACTCCCTTTCAGCTTTTCTCTGTGGATACAAAGTAAAATCAAGTTATTTGGAGTGAACTCCTGGTTTATCGTTTATATGTTTGACCCGTAAACTTAAGAAGTACCTATATGAATGGGTTAAAATGTGATGCCGAACCCCACTCCCGACCCTGTTGGAGAATGCTAGCTTAATGGTCCTTGATATTCAAACTCAAGTGTTGCAGAATTATCTACCCTTTCTTGATATCGTTTTTTCAAACCATGCCATATCTCGTTCCTCTTGAGTCATCCCAGCCATAGCTCCATCTTTTCTGTCTTCTAATGACAGTTCTGCCCATATTGCATGTGCTTTCAGGAATGCATGGTCATGTGGACCTGTTTGGGGTTGTTTCAAAGAGATAAAGGAACTTCAGAATAACAAACTTTATACAATAGATGCTGCCCAATTCAGCAGATGCTGCCCAATTTATGGCCTTAAATTACTCAGTTGTAAAGTCACAATTATAGTTAGGCACATATTGTAACATATTGAATTATTATTTGTTGTGCAACAGAAAAGGTATA
This sequence comes from Actinia equina, assembly GCA_011057435.1. Taxonomy (NCBI): domain Eukaryota; kingdom Metazoa; phylum Cnidaria; class Anthozoa; order Actiniaria; family Actiniidae; genus Actinia; species Actinia equina. Next base: position 11,299 of record WHPX01000070.1, read on the forward strand.
CTATATATTTGTACTTGTACTTGGGTCAGTAATATATCAAATTGAGCTGTCGATCCTCGAAAAACTCTTGAACAGAATTTGAAACCCAAGCACAGGCAATTCTGGTGCCATGCTCTAACCACTGAGCTACCAAAAAACTGACTTTAATTAGTTTTGTTGACAATGTTAAAATGGCTGTGTGCACAGACCAGTTACAATGTAGCAGGGTTAGGGTTTAGGGGCAGATCCAGTGAGGGGTAAAGGGGTAAAGATTGTTGCCCCCCCCCCCCCCCCCTCTTTAGCCATATGTAATTTTATTTGATCAAATAAAAACATACTGATTTGGTCAAGACCGCTCTTCCCCCCCCCACCCCCCCCCCCCCCCCCCTCTTATGTTTTTGGCAAGATCCACCCCTGGTGTTAAGACCAGCATGTATAGCTACAAAATACCTATAGGTTGTTCAAGAAACTCTTTAGGTGGAGGTCCAATACCACTGTCGTCTAGTCTCATATACCCTTCCATCAGTGAGCTAAAGCCAGTAATGCCACCCATGGCAGCATAAGGCACATCTTCACCAACCGGATGTCCTCGTGCTTGGCGCTCCTCTTTAGTCTCAATAATCATCTGCAGGTGGCAAAAATAAAAATGTTTAGTTGTTTGTGGATAAAGACCTTGATTCACAGGTATGACTTCAATGATTTTAGCATCTGCTTTCAGCGATTCATTCACACCCTATATCTGATGAGTTGAAAAAATCTAAAGATGCAATGTCTAATGTCGGAAAAGTGGATATCAGTGCAGCAAAAGAAAAAAGGTAAAATACCTAATATACTTAACGTCAGTAGTTCCTTCAGTTATAATTCAACTGCTATTAATGGAAGCCGACGGTGCGCACTTTAACCGCTGATCTCTCCATCAGTGCTCTGTCTTAAGAGTATTTAAAGTTAAAAGCTACGCGAATTAGAGAGAAGTCGAAACAGACGTGGAGATCCTAAGGATCGAACCGCATACCACAAGCTCTGGAGGTTGCACCCTAACCAACTGAGCTGCGCCTGCTCCTATAAACATTGAGAACAAATTAAAGCAGATACCTCTGTTACTTATATAACCTCTGATTGGTTTAAAAGAAACATTCTTGAAATATTACTAGGTGCCTACAGTTTTTCAATTTGCACTGACTGTATTTTGACAACTAAATAGTTTTAAAATAACTAATTTAAATGCTATTTTCAAAAGTATTAAAAGCACTAGTACATAGCTAGTAATTTTTTCCCTATGCATGGGGTGCACTCTAGTATGGTTAAACTATAAACCATAAAGAAAATCTTATCACATGATTTCCAGTGTTAATTTAAATTCTAAAATTTTTTTTCAATAAATTAATATGTGGGACATGCAGGACCATTGATCATATTTTTAGAAAGCAGAGCTAAAAAAAAGGTAACCAAAAGAAAGCAGAACCAAAAAAAAAAATGGATGAGCGGACCTTGAGCTTTTATGGGGGGTGCACGTGCACCCTGTGCTCCCTCCTAGTTACAACCCTGAACTAAGAGAAGTAAGAATACCTTGTGTGCATAGGTTGGATAGCCACAACCACAGGTAAACGAGCTCTTAAATGTCTTGCATTTACAGTCTTTAAGGCATCTGTGTGGTTTGCACTCTGAGTGGTCGTCAGTGTAATGCTTACACTGGCATCTGATTGGTTGTGATCCATTTTTTGGTACATAATCAAAGTTACGGCACTTGCAACCATTAACACGGCAAGGAATAGGAACTGGTCGGGTTTCTGGAAGGTCTTTGTAGTCTGTTTTGTGCTGTATATATCTACAAGATTAGACAATCTATTAGTCAAATATTACATGCATGTAATCAAAACAACTATTGTCCCCCACCCCCTTTAGTAGATATAATATACAACCAATACCACAGGTAGTCCAAGCTCTGTTTCTTTAGTGACTAAGATTATTGGGAGTGATAACAACTGGAGAGCCCCGAGAAAAATGCCTGAATCAAGAGAGAGACCTTACAAACTCTACTCACATGTACTAATGACGAGTCAAGGAATTGAACCTGAGATCCCAGAGGTGAGGGGTGAATGCAATATACCATGCCTATTTTCCAAAACATACCTATGGGTACAGAAACAAGGTGTTTCAGGTCCAACCAGTTTACAATCAAGTCCATCAGGATTGGTCCAGCTGACAAATAGCCTGTTTATCAATCTTTGTGGAAGGACTTTCTTTTTATAGTTTTCATATTCCTCTGGTGTGAATAAGCGACCTCCATCATCTTCACCAACAATTCTACAAAACATTATCAACATCAAGAGTATACTTGGTTGCGCTTAATAAAGAAGTGGGGTAGATAAAATGTATTATGCACTATCAATTTTATGCCCATAAGGGTGGTGGGGGAGGATTTTTTTCCAAATTTCCCACCCTCAGATAACTGATGAACCTTATGTTTAATGTATTCTCTGGCTTTTTCAAGCTGGAGGCAGCAGAAAATTCCCTACTGTTGGTGCACTGAATGATGTCAATTTCCACCCTGGAGCTAAATACTGATAGGCGCATTGCATTGAGCCGAGGTCGTGTCTACATGTAGCTTTTAGAGTACCTATAATAATTTATAATTTGCAATGAGAAAACATTTCGTACAGAACGTTTTCTAGAATGCTAGCTACAGTCATTATTAGTAATTAGTTACAGGTATGAAATATTGTATGAAATGACTTTAACAAGCCACAGTACTGTATATAAACAAACCACTTAATAAATAAGTAGAGAAATAAGAGAAAAATATCAAATGCCCTTGGCAGGATTTGAACCCACGTCTTCGGTATTCTAGTCCGATGTGTTAACCACTACACTACAAGGACCAACCACGCTGGTAACGCAGCCAGAATATGAAATGTAGGGTATACGTGAGGATCCCAGAGCGATATTTTTTCTCTATAGGTAAGTTGAACACCGTAAATGTACGCAGATAATAGGCATAGTAAAGTAGAAATTATGCGTTCGGTGTGTATATAATGAAGTAGAGAAATAAGAGAAAAATATCATATGCCCTTGGCAGGATTTGAACCCACGTCTTCGGTATTCTAGTCCGATGTGTTAACCACTACACTACAAGGACCAACCACGCTGGTAACGCAGCCAGAATATGAAATGTAGGGTATACGTGAGGATCCCAGAGCGATATTTTTTCTCTATAGGTAAGTTGAACACCGTAAATGTACGCAGATAATAGGCATAGTAAAGTAGAAATTATGCGTTCGGTGTGTATATAATGAAGTAGAGAAATAAGAGAAAAATATAAAACTAATAAATAATAAACTTCACTATAAACATGAACAAAAACGGCTCTCTGGTGGCTGACAACAACAATCAAGACTAGTTTAAACTGCAGCTCAATCGTGAATATATATTTTTTCTGTTAGCAGAGTCTCCCTCGTTGGAGATTCTTGGCAGAGACAATTAATGGAGAGTCTGCTAGCAGGGGAGAATTTTCGATTTTGTTTTCATATTACATCGAAAATAAAATATTAAAGATTGCATAAAGGTTTTTGCTGAGAATTTTAATCTTCAATAGAGTTGAAAAGACTAACTCAACAGAAAGATGAAGGGATATTTGTTGTACATCGTCTAAGTCGTTGTCCTTACGAATTATTTCGTTTTTACAAAGAGAATTTTGGAGAATAGATGCTATTGGAAAACTCACTTTTATATTCCCAATAGGCATCGACAGAAGCAGCAGCTGAAGCATCAAGTTTGAGGTGAATGCGATTTTGTTCCATGATTTTTGCAGCAGCATTTATTTTGTCACTTGGTTACTACAAACAACTAGACGTAACGATGAGCATGCGCATTGGACTTCATGTCACGCGTCACGCAATCAATGTAGAATGGTTCAGTGGACATAATATTTAATATAATCAAAAAGTAAAAAAAAAGTATTTATTAAAGTAAAAATCCTAAAAATCACGTTTCCATAGCAGATAAAATTTGAAATAGATCATATTTACTTGACAATGCACGTTCTGTTTAGAAAAACCAAGAGAATATTCTCTTGGTTTTACTAAACGCATCCCACATGGAAAGGAGTGAGTATGCGTTCAAAGACATCAGCGTCACAATCAAGTTTTTATTGAGTATGCTGGTCATAGCAAGGGGTTAATCATCTACGGTCTAGGGGCCGACTAACCTCTCCCTTAGGCTTCGGCCGAGCTTCCTGATCAGTCTGTAAATCTCCGGATAGCGGTGTCGGGGTCGAAATCTCCGGCGTAGCCGTAAATGCTTCGCGCTGCCATACGACGGTTCAGCACTCGATGTCTGGAAGTATGGTCCTAGTCTAATAAATCAAAACTTCAAAATTCTAAAATCGTGTTTTCAAAGCAGATGAACTTTGAAGGAGACCAGTTCAGAGTTGGCCGCCATGGGTCTTGCAGAGTCTTTACTAACAGCTGTCTTCAGATCGAAGTAGTATTAACAATCCAGAATTTGGAAAGCCAACCCAAAATGTACAGAACAGCAAAAATAAAATCCAGTGGGAGCTCAATTCATCATTCATTATCATTCATAATTAAGATTATTTTGTCCAATTTGGGGAGTAACATCCTGTAAAATTGCTTTTACTCTCTTAGAATTTTGGTATGTTTTTTATTATTGTATATTGGTTTTTCATTTATAGTTGCTGTGATGCTAATAGGCTTTACTGACTCAATAAAGATGATAAAAATTTAAAGTACTTTTGATTACATTTAAAAAAAAATTAAATAACAGTGCTTCTTTGTATCTCTCCGACCTCATTAAAGTGTATGTACCTTCTCGATCCTTGAGATCCAATCTTTTTAAAAAATCTTCTTTTAATCTGAAATCCTATGGTAGGAGGGCTTTCTCCTATGCAACACCTGAACTGTGGAACAGCTAGGGTATGTCACCCTAATGCCGAATCGTACCGTGAACTACAAAATTCTGCAAAAATAATGTGGCACTTTCTCCCCTTTCCCCCTAGCAATGTTGGTCAAGAACGTTTTCTACACTGTGAAGCGGTTGGCTGGTAAAATGCATGCGAGACAACAATGCTACGGTCCTCCAGAATATTAGGTGGCACATTTTATTTTGCAGAAGACTGTAGAACCAAGACAGATATATCGACTACATGAAAACGAGAAAAAGCGCGAATACTCAAGGAGAGTTATAGACATCGAGCATGGCTCATTTACACTATTGGTATTTATAAATATTCATAAATATGTCAATTATAAATATTTTATAAATATGTCAATTTATGGGTTTTATTGTGAAATGCTTTAGCAAACGGAAGCTGTAATCAAGAACATTTATTCACAGTTAAAAGTACTTTCATATAACAAATCGTACTACTCGAAGTTTTCTAGATAATCTATACTATTAAATGCATCAAAGTCATTGGATGACTATGATTCTTTACCATTATTGAAAAATGCAGGTATGTGCGCCTCTACGAACGTCCAAAAATTGCACATGTCAGCTGTTCCCAACAAGATATTTCAAAATATATCTAATAATCTTTCCTTTATATTTTGATATAATGACAAGCATGGCATTTATCGAAATTCTGAAGTAAAAAGTGGGGGTCACCATTCTAGTTTTTTATTTATCTTGAAAAAACATCTCAAAATAGTCGAAAACTGACACTTTTCGGGGTGGAGACTGGGGCGAGTCAGATAAAAATCGCAATTTCTCTACTCAAAAAAGAGAAAAAAGTGAAAATTGGTTTTGAACATGTTTCTTTTTTAGTTTCCGAAAGAAAAATGCTTAAACTTTGTTACTTAAATGGTTTTAGTAGCATGCGCAAAAACAAATGCGCAGTGCAAAACAAGGGAATTACTTTAAACAGGATATCTATATTATAAATGAAAGGGTAAAATCGAAATGGAATAAATGAAAAGAAAATTACTTATATAAAAATCATTTACTAAAAAAACTTATGAAAAAATGAAAAAAAGAAAAAAAAGGAAACTATGGATAAAAATGTGGCAAAAAAAAAGTATGCTCTTCGAGAAATTTCCGTCGAAGAGCGCGCTTAAACGATTGAACTGTTGCTTGTTTTTTAATGTCCGCACTTAAATTGTTCCATTTTTCTATGGCGCTAACTATGAATGCTTTTCCTCCTTCAGTCTTCCTATTATAGCGTGGTGCAATAAAATTTAAGCTTGAAAATCTAGTGTTCCTAGAATGTAAAGAACTGTTCAGTTTTAGAGCCTATATCAGGTACTTAGGTGCAGCATGCTGTGTTCTCTTATATAGTAATGTACACTTTGAGATATAAGTATCTATGAAGAAGGGCAGCCGCTCCAATTTTTTAAATAACGGTACTGAAAGTGCTCGTGCTCGTGAATTCATGTCAGAACATCATTTGTTCTTCTGCGTTCTGCCCTCGTATGTACGTAACTGTGATATTGACATTGACACTGTCCAAGGAGCCATTAAGTCTTCTACTTAGATTAACTTTTAAATATATTAACTTAAAAAATAAACTTTAATTGTTTTTCCTTATTTTACACATGTTTTTATCGATAAATAAGTAATCTGTACATATATTTTTTTATTTTATAATCATAATCTCTTTATTAACGTTATTATAGATTTTATCATTATTATTATTAATAGTTTATTATTATTATTATTATTATTATTATTATTATAATCTTTTAGGTTACCCTCTTAGGAGTAAGAAAAACGTCCAAACCACGCTCTTTTTAAAGGAATTCCGTAAACTTTTAGGGGCCGGTATTTATGAAAATTTCGGAGTATAGCCGGAGTCATACTCGTACCTAAAGTAAATGCTTCGCGCTGCCATACGAAGGTTCAGCACTCGATGTCTGGAAGTACGGTCCTTTTAATATATCAAAAGGTTTCCATAGCACATGAACTTTGAAAGACATCATACTTACTATAATGCAAGTTCCCAGCGAGGTCGGAAATTAATTTTTCCGAATTTAATTCCAAGGGCTTTCATCCAAAATGACCTCGTTCCCAAGCACTACAACTTACCTATATATTTCTATATCTTCACTATTTCATTAGTGCCACGCGGTCCACATACTCTCATTGATGCAAGCTCCGTTTAGTTTTTACCATGCGCATCCCACACGGAAAGGAGTGAGTATGCGTTCAAAGCCATCAGCGTCACAATCAAGTTTTTATTGAGTATGCTGGTCATAGCAAGTGGTTAATCAATCTACGGTCTAGGGGGCGACTAACCTCTCCCTTAGGCTTCGGCCGAGCTTCCTGATCAGTCTGTAAATCTCCGGATAGCGGTGTCGGGGTCGAAATCTCCGGCGTAGCCGTAAATGCTTCGCGCTGCCATACGACGGTTCAGCACTCGATGTCTGGAAGTATGGTCCTAGTCTAATAAACCAAAACTTCAAAATTCTAAAATCGTGTGAAGGTCTTGTACCTCTTCCAGTTTCCAACAATAACAAATATAGCGTTAGAAGCGTAAACTTTATAAGAGTATTTTTATTTGATTTATTATAGTTTAGCTTTCTATTCATTTTTATTAAAAATTCTGAGGGAGATTCTATTTATTTCCCTTTCATTCAAGTTTCAAGATATACACCTATTTCAAAAAACGTTGTCTTTAAAAGGCCATAGGTCATTCCGACATATAAAATGGTTAACATTGAATCAGTCTTCACACTAATGTCCATGTTCTTGAATAAGAAGCAGAACACAAGTCATTCCGGATTATCTTGGAACTTTGAACTTTGGCAATGATGACGTTCATTGAACATGATAGGTGTATTTAAAAGATTTTCCATTAGTTTTATTTACAATTTAGATTTTTATTTTCACCGGTATTACTTTGGAACACACAATTCTCTTAATATTTAAAAGCGGAATAGACGATTTCCGATTTCACGGAGGGCTTTCATAAATATCGAAGGCGCAGGCATCAAAACGAAGCATTTTCGGGCATTGGAAACCAAAGAGTTATAGGCGAATTCAAAAACCCTTGAAGAAAAGATGTTGTCTAAAGCCAGTGAGCTATCTCCCCCACAAAAATTATTATCTTGTTCCCCAACTAAAAGAAACTTCAAATTATTCCCTCGTTAACATAATTTTCCAAGTTCTGTACGTGGTTTCCATAGCGCGCATCATTATCTTGCCCAAAAATGCTTCGTTTTCGAATCTGAGCACGCTATCTCAAAAAGATCTACTGGACTAAGATCAAGAATAGGATTTCAAAATCCAGTAGCTTTCGTCGAAAGAACACTCTTGTAATCATGATCTTTGAACAGTTCAACTATCTACTTCAGCAAGATCGACTATTTCCGCCGATGGAAGATGAATTGCTAGTCCTGATGCAACCAAGGGTTCACTATTCAATACCATGGCGCCTGCAGTCTTGGATTTTGGAGCGCTGGAGAGTTTCCCGCGTATTAACTGTCCAGATTTTTGTTTAGATACTTTTTGTCTTGCTGGACGGTCCATACACATCGCTAGTCCAGTAGCATTCAGGGATAAATCTTCTAAAGACTGTGAAAAAAAAACAGAACAGAGCCCATTGAAAGTTTGAAAATTAACCAACAGTAAAGTACAAATAAAATGGAGAAAAATTTTGATTTCTTAGAATGTCATGGAAACGCCTTATGATTGACGTCCACAAAACCTTCCTCGCGACAGAAAAAATCGCTAGAGGGCGCGTGTGATTGAGAGAGGCTGTAAATGACTATAGAAGCTTTTGATTTTAAAGCAATGTTTTTATACTTCAAACCACGTGTCAATTCCAAGAACATATTTTCATGTCTAAAAGTTTCGATTGAAAAGATACATTAAATATGTATGCAACCAAGAGAGCATTAAATGAGACTGAAGGAAAACTTAATATCGCGCGCTTTTTCCGTTTATTTTTTTGATCACGATCACGCAAGTTGATGACGCAAGGGAGTGGGATAAGGCGAAATTTTCAAACTGCATCCGGTAACTAAAAATAGCCCAACCGGGAATTAACAGTTATCTATAGTTATTTATATTAATGCTCCCTTGATGCAACCCAATCAAAATCTTTTACTTAGGCGTTTTGGAATAACCTTAAGAGACCTGTACTTGGAATATACCACGGCATGTTTAGATAGATGAGGCAATACGCCATGTGGGATGGGCTCGGATATCAAATAAGAACACACGGCATATTTCATTAATACTCACACTAGTTTTGTGTTCTAATGGCAAGGAACATCTCCTCACTGCCACTTGATTGCCAATACTGTTTTTTCGTTTACTAGAGCTGCTAATAATATATGAACTAGTTCTGGCTCCTCTCCCCATGTTGGACGGTACTACAGGTGGTTGTACCCCCCTATCTCGGCTACCGGTTGGTGCTATAGGGGGTTTGGAACCGTTTAGAGGATCAAAAATGATATGCTCTCTTTGGACATTTTGGTTTCTCAGAAGAAGACTTTGTGGAGGAGAGCAGTCGATGTGGTTATGGGATTTCTCACTTGGGCTGCTTTCCTCTATGGAACAAAAATAACAAATTTTAAACAATTAGATTTTCCCGGGAAGGGGGGTGGGGATGTAAAAAGCAAGGATTCTCGTCTTACCTCTTAGGAAATAGTCATTTTTTTAGTCGGAGGGGGGTGGAGGAGAAATTTGATTCAAAAATTTTTCTAGACTCCTATCTAATAGCATTCATGTTTTTCGGGTACCCCCTTCAATCGTTTAAAATATCCTCCCAATCGTCCCTTTGAACTTTCAAAGCTAAATCAAAAGAATTGACCCAGAATTCCTTTTAGGGGACAAGACCAACTCAGCTGGATGGATATGAGGAAGGAAAAGCATCGGAACGTACCTGCTTCTATCCCGCACCACTATGCCTAGACCACTTAACGAAAAGTCACTGGGTAAACTTCTGGGAATCTGACCGTTTTCTGTAGATCCCCTTTCTCTTCTTTTGACTAACAGTCCTTGTCTATTACTTCTATCCTTTCTTGTCAAAGGTGACCTAACTTCATTAGATCCTCCTCGTTGATTGGGTAGGACAGCATTAACAGTTCCTCCATCGATGGGGCACGTGGAGTGGCTAGTAAGCCAGTTGTCTATGCAATCACGATGGAACGCATGATGACAGGCAAGCTTTCTAACGCAGTGAAAAGGTCGAAAACTACTGAGGCAGACTTGACAGATGGTGTTACTTGTTATCAAAGGATGGTGATCTCTTAAGACTTTCGACAGGTAAGGCTGTTAACACGTGGCCTGGTACGCCTTCGTGATCTGCTAAAGCCCTGAAATCAAACAGCCCAGTAAATATAAATATGTTAGGCTCTTCCTTTCTTTCTTTCTTTCTTTCTTTCTTTCTTTCTTTCTTTCTTTCTTCCTTCCTTCCTTCCTTCCTTCCTTCCTTCCTTCCTTCCTTCCTTCCTTCCTTCCTTCCTTCCTTCCTTCCTTCCTTCCTTCCTTCCTTCCTTCCTTCCTTCCTTCCTTCCTTCCTTCCTTCCTTCCTTCCTTCCTTCCTTCCTTCATTCCTTCCTTCCCTCCTCTCTTTCTTCCTTTTGTTTTTTTCTTTTCTGACAAAATATCCCTGCGAATTACGCATCAACTACCTGTCCAGCTGTAGAAGCAAGTCGTAATCGGCATCTGTTATCTCTCTTGCCTGAAGATTTTCCATCACTGCATTAGGGAGGGGAGTAACCCGTGAAGCAGGTCTCCATCGATGACTGGAATTCTTTATAGAATAAAGAAACACTTGTTAATATACAATCTATATATATGTGTGTGTGGAGATTAGAAAAAAGAATATTAAACGGCATCAAATTGCGCTGAGAATCACAGCGAAAAGCGAGAAGTATGACCACATTCAATATATTCGCATACTTCTGTTCACGGGTTCTGTACATTAAACCGACACAATTCGATGCAAAGCTGGCTGGTTTTACCAAATAAGGCGTGCAAACACTTGTTTGGCGGGAAAACCCAGGCATATAAGTATGCGAATACATTGAATGTGGTCATACTTTTGCAAGTTGCGCTGTTTTAAATATAAAAATAAAATAAAAAATAAAAAATAAAAGAAAGTCTTAAAGCAAATCATTGAAAGAAACGCTTAATTCAAATATTATTCCCTCATAAACCACATACATAGTAACGTTGAACACTGTTTTGGCTGCCTGTTCACGTCCTACAAGAGAGCTTTCAAGTGTGGACGTCATTCGTATGGTAAAACGATTTCCGGGTCCAAAACGAAAATTAGTTTTTCAAGATTTTTGTTGTTAAAAGTCTTAGTTGCTTCTGGTGGAGGTTGAATCATTGCCAACATTTTTTGCTCGACTTCAGCGGTTTTTCTGCTCAGTTGAACCCGGAAGTACGTCACAGCTTAAAAGCTTTATGTACCCAAGATAATGACGTCTTAATTGCCAAAATCCTTTTCAAAATATATTTTCATATTCAAATCTTTAAACTCTTCTAGGCTAACTTAATAATGTGTGGCAGGGGGGTGGGGCAGGTGAAATTGAGGGGGGATCGGGAAAGTTTTGGTAGGAAAAGGGGAGGTGGGCATATCTTTATCAGAAAAATGGGGGGATGCACAATTTTTGGGGGGACTTTAAGGGGGGTGCTAAGAATTATTCTGGGCATTTCAAATTTTCACCTGCCCCCCCATCTGCCATACATTATGAACGCAGTCTTAGGAATACAAAAACAATAGCGTAATGATAATTAGTATCACAAAAAAGCTACCGATAGGTATTCTGGATATGTAGGTATATACATGTAAAACGTATTCATGCTTGAGGGGCATTGAAAAGAATGTGAGTGTACCTGTCTAAACTGGAAGGAATGCTGTAAGTGATGATCTGAGGCAAAACACTGATGACACAGGTGATAATCAATACAAACAGCACATCTGAAATGGAAATAAGTATTAAAAGTATGCATAACATACAGGGTTTAATTAAAGGAATGATCATTTGTGTCTTGATCAACTTTCCTGATTAGCTAGAGTGATTACAAAAAAACCTGAGAAATAATGTGTAATCAGTTTAATAAATACAAAAGAAAACAATAAAAGTATTCTAGTACTGCTGTCTATTAGAGAAAGTTCATTTAATATGCAGGAGGAAGATGAAGATTTTAACCTTAAAAACATTAATTTTTACAGAATCCCTCCCTCCGACTTAAATTAATTTTCAAAGCCCCCAAACAACCCATGAAAAAATTTTCAGATTCAAATTGAGATCCCTTTGTATGCATGATAAATGCCCACCCCTCCCCCTCCTTCCCCAACCAACCCATGAAAAATTTTCAAATTCAAATAAGCCTGAAGTGAGATGACGTTTTACCCCCGTCTCTAGACCATAATCCTTTTCACACAGTGCTTTTTTTCTTTAATTATGAGTATTGTTCCCGTATTCTCTAAGGAATCAAAAATACAAAAGAATTTTAAAAACTATTATGGTATAGAGTCGGGGGTAAAACGTCATCTCGCTTCAGGCTTATTGAGATCCCCTTTGTATGCATGATAAGTTCTCACCCCCCACCCCCCTTTACTTCTACCCCTTGGCATATTAAATGAACATTCCCTTAGTCTACTAATTATTTTGCAGGTTTACTGCATTATCATTCTAGTTTAGAGACCAACATGAAAAATTTGAATTGGCAATTTAAATCAAGGGCCATGCATAAGAGAAAATGGGCAAATTAAAAAAACAAAGGAATTGTTTGTACTTGTGTTTCATGTAAATGACCTCATTAATAGTTTGTTTTAAATACTATTGTAGAGTTCCAGAGAATATCCACTATACAATATCATACTTATGCTTTCTACCATTGTAGAGTTCCAGAAAATATCCACACCCCCACCATGGAGAGAATTTGAAAAAGGTCACCCCCTATCTACCCCCAGAAACTTCCAATTTATTCCATACAAACTCTGTAATTTTTTCTTTTACTGCCCCCCCCCCCCCCCCCCCCCCCGGCCCCCCTCCCCCTTACTCCAGAATTTCCAATCCTCTCAGCTTGTTGGTGGGGTATGGATATTTTCTGTACCTTATACTGTATCAATTTCAAACAATAGTAACCTGTAGCATTTTCCTGAGATAGGAGACATTTTGCACTTATGGCAGGTAGCGCCAAGGTGTACATCTTGTCGTTCAGATCTTGTTTTCTTTCTAGAAGATTTGGTGAACTCATCTTGAATCTCCTGTAAATCATTCAGACTGAAGTTAATATACCACTCCCAGCAATAAAAGGTACATGTATTAGTTAAAATGCTTTTATTAAGCAGCAAAAGCATAAAAAAAGCTTTTAATTATTACCTGAAATGAGCCAAAATCCACCCTACACAAAGGACACTTCATAATCTTTTCTCCGGTAGATCTTTGATGTTCAGCCCAGACTTTCATGCACTTAATATGAATGCTGTTTCCACAACCATACCTTGATTTAAGAAAAACGTTGATAAGATATATGTAAACATATGATATTTAACATAACTAATTAATGAGAACTCATCATTCTCCAGGCCAGTTGGGTTGTCTGTGTGGGATGTCACAGATTGAATTGGAATTTAGCTACTGTAGTATGCAGTATATAAATAGTCAGGTTGGAAGGGGGAAAACTGGAGAAAAAAATGAGCAAATTGGATAAAAGACCACTCCTGAGGAAAGTGGGCGGCGGGGGGGGATGGGGGGTGGGGGGGGGGGGTTCCTCTGGGATTCTGAAAGGGGTACCCTGTTTATGACAAAAAACTCAAATTTGTAAACCCTGTTTTTGACAAAAGATATAATTTATTGCACTGAGTTCCTGTTTCAATTATCATGTCATCTCGCGTCGACGTTTTTTTTTACAACCATCAGTTTTGGTCAAAATTAAAGTAAATACCCTGAATATGACAGGAAACTCAGGAAGAACTTGGAACTTGAGTGAAATGGCATATCCTGTTTATGACAAGAAGCTCGAAAAACCATACCCTGTTCAGCGGATCATCCCCGTATAGTCCATGTATGGGAGTACCCCCCCCTGGGAGACCACTACCCCAGAGGTGAGAGGCAAGAGTTATTATCATTATGCCATCCTTGATTCTCAAAAACTATATTATAATGTAGAATCATACTCCATAAATAAATATATGTTATTTACCGGCCAGGAGGTCCGGATAGGGAAAGACTGTGCCCGAGGTCTTGAATATACGGACCGAGGCCGTTAGGCCGAGGTCCGTGTTCAAGACTGAGGGCACAGTTTTTCCCTATCCGGACCGACTATAGGACGGTAAATAACTTATTACTTTTTTTCCCGTATTTTTTTTACTTGTTTTGGTAATCATTTTGTGTTGTTGTTTAGCGGCAAAGGATACCGGACCACGCGCACGGGCAGATACTTACAAAATACCGCCCGCTCAAACAGCCAATCAGAACGCACGATTTTTTAGGATACTGGACCGGAAAAAAATAAATATGCTTACTTGCAGTAAGTAAGAGGTTCCCCAGATTTCATCAAGAGCTCATCTTGACAAATAGGACAGATGTCTTCATCTGTTATTTCTTTCTGTTTCAGTTTGTTTCTATTATCAAATGGGTTCACATTGTTCCGACTTTCATCTTTGCTTCTGGTATGGGATTGATGGTATGCCCCTCGGATCACTTCATTGATTTCCCTTTCCACAAGGGACAACTGAAATATCACTAAATAATCATTAAAGAGGAACAATTAGGATATTTAGAAAACTCTACTCAAGATCAGGGATTGAACCCATAACAAAGAAAGGGTAAGATAATTTGCATAATTATTATATTTTATGAATCATAGTTCCTCCTGCAAACTAAGGCTGCGTTCATAATGAATATGGCAGAGCCGGGGCAGAAGGTAAAAATTTGAAATGTCCAGAATAATTCTTTAACCCGCCCCCTTAAAAGTATGCAAAAAAATACGATCCCCAACTATTAAGCAAGGCTCTTACGTAGCTTTTCCCAAAAATTGTGCATCCCCCATAAAAATTTGCCCATCTCCCCCTTTTTCCTACTAATATTTTCCTGTTCCCCCTTCGATTTCACCTGCCCCCATCCCCCCTCTGCCATACATTATGGATGAAGCCTAAGACAATAGCTAATATTAAAGGAATATTGACAAACTTTTACCTGCATTTTCTTTAGGCACTCTAAACTTCTTGAGCAACACCCTTCAATGAAAATGTCAAAAATAGTAAGAAATATATGAGAAAATAGGTTAAAATCATATAACGGACCATTCCAATCTCGTATCCAGAGACTTTATTTCTTACTGCACATGTTTATATAGTCGAGCATGTGCAGTGCTTTTGGTAAAAGATCTGGACCATTTATTTTTAATCAGGGAAGCATGAGCTGGTAGGATTTTTGGTGTGAGGGTTATTAAATAAACAACCTTGAGAGTGTTTAAGAAAAGTAAAAAGTATCTAAAAGTATTTAAGTAAAAAGGCAGGTCCAATAAAAACAGAGCTATATTAATAATGGAGGTACCATAAATATATTTTTATGCAACAATGACGGAGGATTAAGGGAAGGTGTCAGATTTCTCATATCAGTTGCCAAGCCAATCCCATCAGCTCCTCTCCAATAAAAAATCAATGGAATATCGAAACATTTCTACAAAGCAGATGTTTCTGGCCAATGATGATGCGACAACTTACAGTACTGGGCCCGGTTGTACAAAGGGTTGATAGCCCTATCCTACGGAAAAATCCTTATCCAGTAGATAAGTTGATGCTGTTATCCAATAAATTTATCCACTGGATAAGATTTATTGGTCATATAGCACTATCCACTCTTGATACAACTGGGCCCTGGCTAAAAATAATGCATGATACAGAGTGTAGACGGTGTTCCTTCTATCCCACATAAATAGGAGATGCTAAGTAGTGAGTAATATAGGGTCAGAGTTTCAGACCTTTTCAAGTTTGTAATAATGTCTTAATAATCTAAAATTATTCAATGCAACTTACCAAAGGATATGTATACATAATTCTCTCTCTTTCATAAACGTACTACAAGTACAAGAGTGTTGGTCACCAAGAAATACCTGTGAATAATCATGAGAAAACCATTCAGCAACGCTACCTAAAGGTAACTTTTTTAGTTTTGTACACATTCCCGCGCTCAATTTACTCAAAAATTTAGCAAAGCGTTATTTAATTTAGCTGTGTACAACGAGAAACAAAAACGTAACTAGTGATCTTATATCTCGTTTAGCTACCGGTAAATACATAAACTAGTACGGATTGAAACAAAGTTTGAAGCTCACTTTGAATTTTTTGTCGTTGCCATCTTCCTTCAACAAGAACCCTGTAGGGCCCGTTTCTCGAAGCAAATAAATCCTAGCCTGATTTGCTTGTTCAATACGGTGACATACTACATCAGGACATATTCTTCTCCAAGGAACTTGTCGAGACATAATTGGAATTGAAAGAAAAAAGCTAGAAAACGTTGAAGATAGTAGAGCCTTTCAAGGCATTTTGAGTCCAACTGTAATGGGGTTTCCTTGGTAACGGATCGAAAAAACAACACAAAGGACTGGGAACAAGAACTGTACCACAGGAAACCCATACTAAAACACAAACAGGCAAACAAAACAACCCAAGACAGAAATATAACAAAAATAAAATCTTAAAATCTATTTTCAAAGCAAAGCCAACAATTCTTGAATAATTAAGTACTAGTATATAGCAATGTAGATTGCTATTTCTTAAAAAAAGGTTGGAGAGGTTATTAAAACAGTGTGTGGCATGTTTGGTACCAAGCCTGAAGTGCACTTTAGTAGATATTAGATATGAAATGGGGGTTCTACATCACGTACGGGCCGCGTCGGGCTACTCCGGGCCGTAGGGGGAGGGGTGTTCTACATCATTGAGCACTGGGACCGCTCCGGAGCAAAAGGGGGCTACTTTTTTACCTCCTGCGGATTCGGCCGGATGACGTCATTATTTATTTTGATCATAGTTCTGCATTATAATTACCGCGACCTAACATCTATTTCATCCCGGTCTGCTCTCAGTCTGACCTCTAGCTCAGCTGGTAGAACATCGGTAGTACAATTCCGAAGGTCGTGGGTTCGAATCCCAACGAGGTCGGAAATTAATTTTTCCCAATTCAATTCCAAGGGCTTTCGCCCGGAATAACCTCGTTCCCAAGCACTTTAACTTATCTATATTTCTATAACAGGAGGAAATTTTGCATGCGCATGCACGGATCCGCTGATGCATAACAAGGTCATTGCAGGGTACAGAGGTGGCCACTGACCCGTGACGTCTGGTTTGAGCCTTGTTTGAACCATAGCTAGGTCATTTAAATTGATATTTTTGGTTGTCATATTGTTTGTAAACGAGTTTTATTGCTTTCACAAAACGTGTTCAGTATGTAAGCACTACGAGAACAAAGCAAAGTCAGCCACAAGTGATTTCAAGCTGTGTTTTGGAATTGAAACAACTAGCGAGCAACTGCTCTAAGTGTATAAGGGCAGTCGCCAAATTTCGAAAAAGCGGAAAAATTTCATCCACGTAAGTAGTTTTTTATTTTTTTCATAAATTTACCAAAAGTAGAATCTGCATATGTTTGATACAATGTATGATCACTGAGTTTGCACCCTGTTGCAGCTCGATCAAAAAAAGGGAAAGGGGAGAACCGAGAGAAAAAGCCTATGACGGGTGGGGTTGTGGCTCCTTCGAAAATTTCAACCAGCACTCAAACCGAAGCTGTAGCAAACACTTTGGATATGGGTGGCAAGTTAAAGACACGTGTTTTGGCCAGATCTTCCGTGGACATGGCGGCGAAACCGTTCTCCTCCCTGGACGTTTTGAGGTCGTTTCAAAACAGATGAAAGGACTATCACAACGTAAGTCATATATATTTTATTTCTTTTTTAATTAAAAATGCTTACCATTGATCTTATCAATTTATTGCTCATTTTAGTAAGGATGTAAGGCGTTTGTTCTGAGTCAGGGGGGGCTCCGTGCCAGCTTCACCCGGGGTTTTCCAGGTTGCGGCTTAAAGCTATGGATTCTCGAAAACTCGTAGGAACTGTTTTGCTTGATCTAAGCAAGGCTATAAAGGACATTAACGGCATAGCAAACAACAAGGTTACTGGACTTGATGGAATAGAAATAAAACCCTTAAAGCTGGTGCTAAATGCCATCGCTCCTTCACTCACACATATCTACAACTCAAGCATCAGAAGTGGTACCTTTCCAACTAATTTCAAGCGAGCTAAACTGACTCCCCTTCATAAAAAAGATTCAGTACATGGCAGAAATAATTACCGGCCAATTTCAATCTTGTCAATAATATCTAAACCCTTGGAAAGACATGTGGCACATTCATATCTTGGATACCTCACCTCAAACAATCTTCTTCACTGTAAACAGTCAGCTTATCGACCACATCATTCTTGTAAAACTGCGCTCTTAAGTCTTACTGACAATTGGCTTAAAGCTATGGATTCTCGAAAACTCGTAGGAACTGTTTTGCTTGATCTAAGCAAGGCGTTTGATCTTGTTGATCATGATTTATTGCTTCAAAAAATAGACAAGTACCACGCAACCAACACATCTCAGGAATGGTTTAAATCATATCTTGGAGATCGGACACAACGCTGCTGTATTTCTGGAACATTGTCGGACACACTGACACTGACTCAGGGGGTGCCGCAAGGCTCGATTTTAGGCCCTATATTGTTTTCACTGTATATTAACGACCTCCCAATTGGAATTTCTAACTCAAATGTTGACACATACGCTGACGGCACTACCATCTGGGAAGCAAACAGTGTCCCCTCGCATATACAGCTTGGTCTCCAAACCAGTCTCGACGGAGTTAGCAAATGGTTATCTCTGAATAAGATGGTTCCCAATACCAAAAAGACAAAGTACTTGATTATTGGAAATACGCTGTCACATTCTGGCAATCCATCGCTACACCATCGATGAAAAGCTGTTGGGCATCAAGATTGACAAGCATTTGAACTGGGACAATCATATTGATTTCCTTATTAATAAGTTAAATTCACGTATCTGTTTACTTAAGAGAGCTAAAACATATCTTAATCTTCCGCTAAGAAAACTGTTGTATAACGCATTGATTAGACCATTTTTTGAATATTGCTGCACAGTATGGGGAAATACCAAAAATGAGAACTTGCTTCGATTATTAAGAATTCAAAAACGCTGTGCCAGATTAATTTTAGATGCAAGTTTTTATGATAATTCGGTTAAACTATTTAGTAAGTTGGATTGGTTACCCATAGATGGCGTTATGTGTTTAAGGAAACTTTGTCTAATGTACAAAATAATTAATGGCCAATGCCCTGAGTATCTTAAGAATTATATTTCGTATGTTAATGATAGACATAGACATAATACAAGGGCTTCCACAACCAATAACTTATCTATACCTTTTTATCTTTCGATTATGGAATACAATAGATTATAGCACCAGAAGTATTATAGCTTTGAATAATTTTAGAAAGAACATTAGTAATATGTACTTAGAAAAGAATTCTAAGGTCGATCATTTTTTATATTCAAAGAACTTTTTGAAAATATATAAAATATATTAGATGGATTTTTTATATTATATATATATTTTTATTACTTTCTATATATAAATTATTATTATTCTTTTATAGTTAGATTTTAGATTGATAGTTAGATTTTAAATGATATTTTAGTATTTATAATATGGACCACAATGAAAACTACTGGTTTGCTAGTAATTGTGTTTATCCAATAAAGTCCGTTATCAGGACTTGGAGTGGAGCTGTGCTGCGGTGCTCTTGGCTTGCAAGAAACGTCTTACGTTATTATTTTACTAGAGATTCCTTAATTTTTTTATTTATTTATTTTTTATTCACGTTTAGTTTGTTAAATTTTGTTGATTCGTTTTCATTTTTATAATTTTCAGAGGGCCACTGGGTTTTCAGTACAATGTGTTTTATTGTAACTGTTGTGTGTCCCCTCTTTAAATAAAGTTTTATTATTATTATTATTATTATTATTATTATTATTATTATTATCTATTTCAGGTTGCGACCTCCAGACAGAACTACAGCTACTGCCGCGAACAAGACTATTTAATGAATTCACTGTGTCCAATAAACTGTTTTTATGCATATATTACTTGCAAAGAGTTTAATTTTTTTGGTATAAGCCGATTTTGTGCGGCCGAAACTTAAGATCATATGAAAACACTGTTATTGAACAATATAATTATTGCAAGCTAAGGGTGGAGATAGCGTATAGATTTTGAGAAATTTGAAGAAAAAAACATTTCTCTCTAACGTAATGTATGCAAGAAAATAATGTGAACACAACATTGGTGGATAAATAATGAAATAAATCATACCCGATTTCTAAAATATCTTTCTTCCTTGGAGATAAACAGCAATACTACCAAAGCCACATAAAAAGATGGCAAAAGAATTTTGATTGCGCAATTTTTACTCCAAAAGCTCGTGCGTAAGCTTCCATTAAATGCTGATTATCTCAAAAACGAGCTCGGGACACCCTATTTTTCTTTCCAGATTTGGAATCAGCATTAAATTTCAATTCGGAAAATCGAAGTTTTAAAAAAAGTTTAAATCAATTTCCAAAAGTAGGCAGTCACCTTAAACTTTTGTAAAAAACATCTTACACCTTTTATTACGAATAGAAATACCGAAAGATAACAACACAGTTTTTTATTCAAACTTATATTTATATTTACTCTATTTACGATGGAACCCCTTTCCGAAATCGATATGTCGAAAGAAAGCTCAGAGAAGAATGAAGCCAAAAAATAAAGGCCAGAAGTAAAATAGTTTTTTCGAAAAAGAAAAAACTCTGGTGGCGTGAAAAAGGAAGGCAAAAAGACGAAGGAATCTCACCAAAGAAAACCGGCAAGCAGAGAGAGAGATAGAGAACGCAAATCCAGGAGGGACTTCGATTATAAGCAAGGAGAACATGAACGTGAAATACAAAGGAATTTGAGTCAAAACTTCACGAATGAACAAAGAGAAAATGAACGTGAAAGACAAAGGAATTCGAAAGCAAAACTACTAGCTAAGGCGACTCTCAACTGCACAGAAAAAGATCGCTTTAGGGAAAGTTATAGACCAAAGACAATTAAAAAAAACTTTCATGTTTTCAAAGATGGATTAAGAAGTGTTCTCCAAGAATTCAGGTGTGTGGTTTAGGAAACAATCGTTTATTATTTTTTGACAAGCATTTAATTTTTTCTCGACGAATCGACAAATCAAAGACTTACCCTCAAAATTTTTAATATTTCTGTAGATAAGCTTAATTTATTTTAATGTTGGAGTAATTATAACATGGAGAGCATATTACAACAAATATTCGTCCTTTATTTAGCTTTGTAAATCTTTAGCAATTCGGTTAACGTTGTAAAACGTTGTTTTAACCAACTAACGTATATTTTTCGTTCAAAAAAGATTCGCCTCCTATCGCGGGGTCCCATCTTCAAAACAACGAAGACTTTCATTTAAAAATTTTATTTCTACAGATAATTTAACTGATAATTCAGCGGAGCCAGACAAATTATACATTAGGGGTCAGTTGTGGCCCGTAGGTAAAATCCTAGAAATTTAACTGACAATTGATTTATTTGTTCTTCTTACTCTTTGAGCTTTACTTAATGCCCTTAATCAAGGCCATTAATCATGGTTGATCGAGACATTTCTGTCTCACATTTATCGATACACACTGAAGTTATAATTTAGATATTAGTCCGATATAACTTATTCTCTTACTGAAATATTTGAAAGACTGTCCCAAAATTCATAGTCTTGTTCAGACACATGCTTTTAACTTATTGTGTAAGTGTATTCTGGCTTTGCTTTTGTTTGTGTCAAAAAAAAATTTTTTTTCTGATTCCCCTGCCAAATGATCATGAAATATTAAGGGTATATGTTAAGGAAAATGGATAAATGTACTAATTTCAATTTACTGTCTTTAAATGTGAGAGGTCTTAGAGACTATGTAAAGTACCGAAAGATTCTCAATTGGGTAGTTAAACATGGAGGAGAGAACGGAGTTACTTTCTTACAGGAAACACATAGTACAGAAGAAATTACTGATGAATTGTCAAAAAGAACAAGAGGTAAATTAATTATGTCTCACGGGACATCTGAAAGTAAAGGTGCAGCGATGTTATTTGGAAGCAAATTAGAATATGACATCAAACAACAGATGCTAATGGGAGGTATGTTATCGCGTGGATCGAAATACAAGGTAAACCGTTTTCTTTTGATTAATACTTATTTCCCAAACTTAGAGAATGATCAAATAAAGCTAATGAATGAAATCGTAGAGATAATAAGCAAAATAGACTACCCCATAGATACCTAAATGATATGGGGTGGTACTTCAACTTTATTTTCGATCCAAATCTTGAGGCAAGTGGTGGAAGTCCGACTCTTACGCTACGTTCAATTGAATCAATGGAAAATTTAAGTTTGAATTATGATTTATGCGACATATGGAGAATTCGGAATCAAGACTCAAAACGATATACTTGGCGCGGAAAAGGCCAAGGAATTCGAAGCCAACAAAATAAATTCATACATCGTAGGTTAGATTATTTCTTTGTTTCTAATGAATTACAACCATACGTCGAGAAAACCGATATTGTCCCGGCTCCTTCTACGGATCACTCCGCAATTAGTCTGAAGTTAAACATATACAAAAATGAGAAGGCAGGTCCATCATTTTGGAAGTTTAACAATTATTTCGTACACAATGATATATACTGCGCGGAAATAAAAGAAATAATTAAGAAAATTAAATCAAATCTTGATAAGGAAGAAATAAAATGTCCTCAATTAAGATGGGAGCTTATCAAATATGAAATAAGAAAATTTTATATTAAATTTTCAAAGCAAAGAAGCGTCGCGAAACTCACAAACAGTTGGAATCTGAAATTATAAAAATAGAGGAAAAATTAGGATGGGAGAACGACGATAGGTTACTCAATGAACACAATGAATTGTTAAGAAGGTTTGAGGAGGAAAATGATATATTATATTACAGAAGGCATCATTATAAGATCTAAGGCAACCTGGTGCGAACAAGGTGAAAAAAGTGATAGATATTTTTTAAATTTAGAGAAGAGAAATAAAGCTACAAAAACACACATTACAAAAATAATAAATGAAGACGGAACAGAAACAGTTAACCCTACGGACATACTTTAGAAAATAAAAAGTTTTTATCAATCGTTCTTTAAGAGCAGATCAGACAAAACGATTAACGAATTTACGGAATTTCTATCGCAATATGTGACTCCACTGGTCAATGACCAGGATAAAGAACAATGCGGACAATTAATGACAGAAAAGGAATGTCTAGAAGCACTTTAACAAATGGCTTTTTCTTTTGACAAAAGAATTATATTTAATTTTAGCTTTGTGGCTGAAATAAAGGAAGATTTCGTGAGTTCTCTTAATAAAGCTTACATAACGACTCACTGTCGACAACGCAAAAACAAATTATAATAACTTTACTTGAAAAACCGACAATGCGGTTGTTATGATTGTCACTACAAAGGTGTCGTGGTAGATAATCTTTTCACCGTAATAAGAACAAGAGTAACTGACGTTTCGGACGTTAGTCCTTCGTCGGAGTCAATGAGAGAAAGAGAATAATGAAGAGGTTTATATAGTGGTGTAGAGAGAAAACAAACCAATAAGAGAACAGCAAGTCGTTAAACAAAAGAAAACAAAAAGGTCGAGAATAACAATGGTAGGTTCGTTCGTTCAGCCCGTGCGGATTAACTGTTCCAAGCGAATCCTTTATGCCCATTTTTCTCTTTTCGTAAACATTTTGGTCGACCATTCCATCTGTATCTGTATCTTTGTCGCTTCTTTCAAACAAGCTAAAGAAATCTCACAAATAATCTAAAACCATCACCTAGTTTTTAATTAGCATTTTCCCTCTTTTGAAGTCACGTGACCACCTTTTATGCAAATGTATCCATCCAAAACGTTAAGCACCCGAAATAAGGATAACTGTTGTAATCTCATTCATTTACATCTAAAAATGAAGAATCTATAGTGAAAAGTTTCAAATCCGGTGTGTTCAAATGATCAAATCTACCCTCAAGATGACGATTTAGTTCATTTCCTCTTGCTTTCGATACATATAACTACTATACCTGCACTTTGACGGACATTTTGGTCCCGCGATTTCATGCGGTCAGCGGTAGATGGTTGGGTTTGAATTTTTAATTTCTGTATAAATTATCGAAAACGATAATTTATTCATTTTTTTTTTTACGCGCGCAAAAAGAATATTTTTCTCTTTTCGTTTTATCGCTCTTGAAAAAGATATAGGTTTGATGTTTTTTCCCTCCCTTTACCAAGACACTGCAGAATAAAGGAGACAATGAGATATTTTGAAAGAGTTTTATTTAGAAGACGTTTTCATATCTTAGGGCTATAATACAAGTTACGTTTATCAGTGCACAGGTTTAATTTGAGAATGCTGTATTTGATTTTTTTTTAAAGAAAAAAAAAGTAGGAGGGAACGAGACTAGAGTTTCTTAGTCAAAGTTTTAAAAGTTTGTATAGTCTTTGCATTCTTGGATGAACTGCAATTTGCAAGACGGTGATGTTTTTTCGGTACACTTCTTGTGGAGCAAGAGCGCTTTATGTATATCTTTTTCAGGGCTATCGAAGGTTTCCTTCGTCTCGAGGATCTTGAAATGATACCTCGGAAACATGGAAAAATTGCTGTAAGGGAGTTTTACTACGGTACGTCCTCCATCAACTTCAGGGATGTAACAGCATCTAGCCTTTGAATATTGGAAGAGCTGGTTCCATGGTACGACGTTGGGATGAGCTTCTCTCGCTATAGGATTCACGATTTGGCACGCCAAGTCGTCAGTTAGCTCGATGAAGTAAACTTTCTTGTCTGGAATAGGAAACGCGCGGGTCTTGACTTGTTCTTGCTGGCGCATCAGTTCCACCATTCTTGCACTGTTGTTTTGATGATAAAGCTCTTCGAGATATCTCACCATCTCAGATTTTATTCTCGCGAATACGCCAGGTTCTTTTAGCTGAAGGGGGTGCTCATGCTTCATGAAGTAGTAAGAGGCTTGTAAGAGTGTTGAGGAAGCAAGTTCGCTACGCATGCGAATCCAAGCTTTTTGAAAATTTTCCCTCCAGAAAGCTTCATCTGGTTTCCAATTCAAGAGTTCGTCAAGATATGGTCTTCGTCCTTGGGATTTTTCGATATCTTCCAATCTTACTTTGTTACCAAAGTACTTGCAAGAGTTATAAAATAAAAAGCGAAAGAATGCTTTTGCTTCCTTCAGGATCTTGCACTCTTCACTTCGAAGTTTTAACTGGAACTTGAAGGTTTCTATGATCTTCTTGAGATCATTCATTGTCTTCCTATCTGTTTTGCGTTTGGTGGCTACAGGGTTGAGAACTCGCCCACTTCTCAGCTTCATGGTTCTTTTCTTAGGTCACGATACGGAGGCTTGTGTAAGAATGATGGAGAGTTGATGGCTATACGTATATGTTTTCTGTACGTGTATGACATCAGCATACATTTGTGTCAAGTGTACGGTACCAGATCCCTTTTCGCAAATGCATAAGGCATGTTACCATGCATTATCATTAATCAGTTTAAGCAGACGTTGAAAAAAGAAGTAGCGAAAACCAAAAATGGACACTGTTACGATCGTGAAGAAATTTTATACCACCATCGTGGAAGATAATTCACGGATTTGGACCTACGAGTTGGTTGAGACAGGAGAAAGATTTGAAAGTTTTTCACACGACGCCTATACAGCCTTCTATGACCATGTGAGGCAAAGAGAGCTGGATGACATGCTTGCCAACGTTGATCCCTCAGACGTTTTTCACGAAGAGGTCTTGCCTTTGAACCTCAACATTGCTGAGTGCCCCTACGTACCTGAAGATCCTCCCCCAAAGACGGGGAGGAATCAACAAATCGAAGATATTCTACTGAGAGCTTATGCTGATGTCCTGCAAAGAGACATATGCCACCTTGTGAACAAGAATTGTGAAGCCTGCGAAATTGATGACCCGTCACAAGACCATCACGACTGTTTAATGCTTTCGAGAGAAATCAAGGTGTATCGTTATTTTTTTGAAGCCTTGAAAGATGTGGATGACGACAAGGTGATGAAGATTTTTATGAAAAACATTGAAACTTTAAATCCTCCACTTAATGCGCTAGAGCTTTTGAAATATCAATGTAAAGATAGCAGGGAAGATATCGTATCTAGCAGGAGGGAAGAGCTTGAAGACATTCTCATAGACGATCTTAGAGAATATTCAGATTGAATGTTTGATATTGTACGATGAGGAAAATAAAGATATAAAGTCTTGTAAATTCTTGTGTTCTTTTTATTTCGTTACTGCTTTGAACCATGACAGACATTCGGATTAAGACCCCCTCTAGTATCATGATCTCAGGTCCTTCTCAATGTGGAAAAACCGTCTTAACTTTGAAATTGTTGAAGAATTTAGATGAAAGTTTTGTAGGCGAAATGTCCAAAATAATATATTGTTACGGAGCTTATCAACCTAGTTTTACGGAATTTAGGGAGCAAGTACCTGGTATTGTGTTCGTGGAAGGATTTCCTGAGAATGTGCTTGATCTGTTTGAAAACCAACCGGGTATTTTGATTGTGGACGACCTGATGGCTTCATGTTCTAATGATCAGCGTATGGCTGACCTTATGACGAAACATTCTCACCACAGAAACATCACCGTGATTTACATTCTGCAGAATCTGTTTCCACCCGGCAAGTTTTCTCGCACTATTTCCCTCAACTGCCATTACATTTTTGCTTTTAAGAATTGTCGTGACTCTTTGGGTATTTCTAACTTGATTCAGCAGGCATTTCATGGGAAGCAGGATCGTCTTTATGCATTAGAAAGTTTCCAAGATGCAACCGATAAGCTGTATGGCTATTTGTTATTTGACATGCGTCCAACCACGCCCAGTAGCTTTAGGCTTCGCACTAATATTTTCCCCAACGAACGGCACGTATCCTACGTAAGGCGAACTTTAAAAAGGTGAACATATTACCATTGTCTCATTTCATTTAGAATGTCGGATCGTGTAAGACGTAACCTAGATTTTCTCACAGTTTTAGCAAAGTGTAATAAGAAGCAGCGAAAGGCTTTACTTGAACATTGCGATAAGGACTTGTTGTTGACGATTTCTGAAATTGCAATCAACGTATTAAAGGGAATCGTAAGACTGTCACCGGCTCAGAAGGCGAAATTGGGGAGATTTAGGAAACAGCTCAGAACGATCGCAGACCGTCAAGTTTTACTGAAGCATAAGAAGCGCTACATGGTACAGACTGGAGGATCATTGTTGTTGTCACTTTTACCCCCGGTCATTTCAGTTCTAAAGGAGTTGTTTTTTCGAAAGAAATGAAGTACTCTAAACGAATGGTTTTAGTACCTGAAGAATTCATGGACATGTTGGAACGCAAAGAGAACATTCAGACTGCACCCATGACAAAATCCTTGATTCGATTAGACAAAGAAATGGATGGTATACTAGAAGATGGAAAAAAGACCACAGGCGATAAAATAGCTCAATATCATCAAGACCTTCAACGATTTCTTGACATACAAGAGAAAAAAAAGCAGTTTATTCCTACTGTTAAGATTCACCAAGAGAACACGTCTAGAACCACCCCTCAAGAAGATGAAGCAAGCAAGGACGAATCCCATCAACCAGGAGTCGTAGGAGAAAGACATTTATCAGACAACGACATATTGGAATCTGTTCCAAAGAACTCGCGCACCTTAGCCCGATCAATGATCAACCGTTTGAAAGCTAATAGGGAACACATATCGTGGAACGAAAAAGGCGAAATTTCTATTAATGACCATCCGATACCCGGTTCAAATATCATTGACTTGGTGAACGATCAGCTGAGGTCTAGGAAAGATTTTGATCCCAAGGGTTGGGAACTGTTTACACAATCGTTGGACAAGATAAATATGCCTAAGTATCTGATGCGAAACGAGAGACGTCGAAGCCATATTGCTCAGCTTCAGGGAAAACAAACTCCAGTTTCAGCTACGACCAATGATGATTATCAATTTCCACCCACTCCACCATCTACGCCAAGGGGGATCAAGAGTCCCGTTTTCAGACAACGCAAGACCAAGCGCTTTTCCGATAATTGGATTACGTATTAGGAGATAAATATTTGTATGAGAGTGAAATGATTGAATAAACGCGTTACACAATGATACGTCTATCGTCTTTTATTGATTCTATTTTGCATACGAGTCAACGCTAACTGATGTGTTGTTTGTTTGAATCTTGCTCCTAAGGAACTAAGATACCTACGAGTAAATTCACTTACGCGATGATCATTAATCGACGTGTTTTTACTAAACGAGTTAACAATCATAGATAATGATTTTCCACGGTTTCTGTTCATGATAAAATAAAGACAAAATTGTCCACATGTACTTGAATTAAAACTTTGTAAAGAACGATGATTATATTTCCAACTTTTGGACTGTTTATCTAGAAAAGTTTCAAAATTTTCACGATAAAAGTCTGGTGGATTTCCGTAGGAGTCGAAAAATTCTCCCCTTTCCTTAGATGGAAAGTACATTGCCAGCCAGTGTGATCCTTTTTCTTCTTGAGGGTCAGTATTGACGATAAGTCCACAGGGAAAGTGTTCAATGGTGATAGGTAGTGTGTCAGAGGCATACACTCCACAAAACTTATTGCGACTTTTGGGATCTTTTTCCATTACTTGTGTTAACTGTGAAGAGTTCATGATGTGTGATCGTACAGGACGTTTCGCTCTCGATCGATCTCGACAATGTTATCGAATTCCCCAATGCAAAACAAATTTATAGCTTCTGCCAAAGCCTGACTGAAGATGATCTCTAGTGAGAGATTGCCTCTTTGTTTGAGGCCTAAGTATTCGGACGCATCACATCCATCAGGTCGTAGATCGAATACGAAAAATCCGTATCCTTTGTGGTAATCATCACGGGTGATATGGTTCCCTGCATCATCATGGTACTTCCCCGTCCCTGTGAACAACGTCTGAAAACTTTCTAGGTACTTTTTGTCACTCCCTGTCAAATTCAATTTCAGCGGTTTAGATGGAGTTTGTTCACCATCAACATATACGCCAATGGACGATATGGAAAATAAATCCATGTTGAAGGGATTTGTTATGTAACTTCCGTTAGTAGCGGCAGACTTGTTCATGAATACAATGAGTCGCTTGGGGATTTGTCCGTTAAACACATTATCTTTCACGAGGGAGGGTGTTGTTCCTGGTACGGTAAAGGACTTGCACATGGTTCTTGGGACGCCGTAAACAGCAGGAGCTTTACTCAAAGCTGATTCGTGAGCCATGATTACATGGTTAGCAATCTTGACTTTTCTGACCTTGAGTTTGATGGAAGTAAAACTTATCTTATATTCTTTTCCTGCTTCTGCAGACATCAGGAAATACTCAGGTTCATTTGGAACGAGTTTGATCTTTAGGTCTACGTAGCTCAAGAGATACTTTTGAATCATGAATACGTCACAGTACAAAGGTCCAATCAACTCAAACTCGGTGGACTCCTTGACGAGTGCATTTCGACTTTTGAAACCTGCATTTTTTCCTGTAGCGCCAACCCTAGCATCTTCGAATGCACCAGACGTATCTCCATACCACATGGCAGCTTGTAGTTGAGACTTTTTAGCACCCATTCCAAAGTTTAGGAGGGTCTTACTATAGCTTTCGGGACTGTAAGTGTTGGTTGAACTTGATACCAGTGTCGAGCCAAAATAGACATCTACCTGCCGCCAAAGACTGTGCAGTAGGTTGTTCACGGGTCCTATTTTTTCGTCCGCATCAAGATCAGTACCATCTTTATGTTTGATGCGAGCGGACACGTAGAGTTGAGTGTAGGGGAGATGAACATAGTCTTCAGTACCAGGGATGTTAAATTCAACAGGTGAAGAACTACTAAGGGCTGAAATGGGTTGATATTCGATATCTGTCTTTTTCATCACACTATTTTGAGTTGGATTAACAGAAAATAAATCGAGTTCTTCCACCATGCATTCTTGTGAGCGAGGATGAATCAAGGCCATGTTGTGGTGACTTATCCAAAGATATCTTGAAATGTTCTCGGCTTAGTAGCTTTCGAAGTTGTGAGACTCTTTGACTTGGTCTTGCGTTTTATGCGTTTCGGTTTGGCTTTCGTTTGTTTCCGCTTTTTCGGTGGAACTCGACTCCTTTCCTGTTGACCTTGCTTCCGCTTTTTACCGGTACCAGTTTGGCCATTTATTGCATTTTTTACTTGTGTTGTGACGTCACGTTTTAATTCCATTCCCGATTCTTTCAATCGATTTCGGAGAGAGTCTTGAAAGCGCTGACCCGCAGCTGCATCCGCTAGGACATTGGCACCAGTTTTTAGCGCAACCTTGCCAGCCTGTTTGGATGCGCTTGCTAAGAAAGGTAAAGCTTTTCGAAACAGGCTTCCGAAAAAATTTCCAATACCTCCTCCTCGTTGACCATATCCGCGTTGAAAAAGCTTTCCCGCGAAAAAGGATCCACCGCGCCCTTTTTGTTGTGCTTGGTTCAAATAGTAATTTTTGTAGAGTTCAGGGGGTGAAATGTGTTTCCGATTCATTTTCTCCTTGTTATATGAGGTATGATAGTTGCCTTTTCCTAAAATGCAAGTTCACGACTACGCGTCCTCTCTGAAACTGAATCTTGCGACCTGATCCATCCCTTATATCGATCTTGATGTCTTGGAATTCTTTAGTTCCAACCGGGTAGTAAGTTGGAACATCGAAGGATTTGTAAATGGTGTCTCCATACTTTCCTTCTACAGGAAGGACTTTCAGCAACCTTGCTTTCGTATCTCCCACGATTTGATAGCTCACGATATCAGAATAGACATACAAACACTGCACGCCTCCGCTGAGATCTCCAATGAAATCACCGTATTGAGAATGAGAGATTAAATTTTCTTCATTCCCGAAACCCAGGATTTGGGATAAATTGCTTGATAGCAACAACTTATATCTGTTTTTAAGGGTCACGAATACTTTTTCTGACCGAGGTTCGAATTTCAAGTGAATATTATCTTTTACATCTGCTTGTAATTGATTGTTGATATGATCAATTAGGCTAGTTATTGTTTCATAATATCCCTTGGAAAGAATTACGGTGTCTGCTATCCCTGTTGGTAACTGGTAATATAAACGCTGCGAACTTTCTGTAATATTGTAGAACGTTCTTGGCCAAATGACTACTTTGTAAACCAACTTCGTAATCACCTTCCAAGATGATAGGTTCTGGAAGATGAACGGTATAGCTAGTCAAAGTATTATCGCTATAGAGATCAAGGGAAGCATTAGAGGGCAAGAGCAAGAAAAACTGAGGTTCATCCATGTTAACGATGTAAAGTAAAATGACAACAAGTTTGAAACACAAATAATGTTATTGATCTTTATAAGTTGAAGTTTATTACCATACACAGTACCTTCGATTTCTTCCCCGTTTAAATCTTTGATTTTGTAAACGGGGGGTTTTCTCGCGATACGATTTGAAATGACAAAGATTTCTTTTGTAAATGTGGTAGTGTACCCTTTTTCAAAGGTTCCTTTCAGTTTAGAAAGCCGAACCTTATCTCCGACATGAAACTTAAACTTAATTGGACCATCAATGAGATCCTTATCATAGAGAATGTGCCAGATATGATCTTCGTTCTCTTGAGAGACCAGACTGGGCTTAGTCTTAATGGAAGTGTGATAAGTGTTGTTGTAGCTATTAAAAATGTCCTGCAAGACATCAGTGTACTTTAAAGTATTCTTATGAGTGAAATACTTGTACAATTTTGCTTTCACAGTTTCGATCACGCGCTCCGCGATAGCACTTTTCGTCTCGTTACCGGTAGTAAAAAAGTGAATGTCATTTTTTTCTAAGAAGTTCTGAAAGCGTTTGTTTAAGAATTCTTTTCCATGGTCAGTCTGTAGTTTTTCTGGCTTCCTTCCATTCTTGAATATTTTTTCAAACCCTTGAATGATACATTCGCCTGTCTTCGCCTTCAGAGGTTCCCCCCATGAAAATTTCGATAGGACATCAATGGCAACTAATATGTATCTGTTCCCACCATTATGTTTTTTGATTTTCTGAATATCAATAAGGTCGGCTTGCCACTGTTCATCGACTCGCCCCACAATGATTCGATTCCTTTTGAACTTTTTGCGTGTTCTTCGGTGCAAGGTGTACGTTTCCTGGGAAGTAAGCCAATCATACACTTGTTTCCTCGATATTTTGTATCCGCTTTTTTCTCTGACAGCACGATAAAAAATTTCGGGCGCAGTGAAACTTGCTGGTTGTTTTGGATCGTAGTACAGTTTCTCTAGTTATTTTTGAATGCTGTTTTTCGCCATCCACAGAACGTATAATAATCGTACTTGAGCAGCATCCAAGTACGCATCTGATTTGCTTCAGAAAGTGCCTTATTTTAAAGGATGGGAGCGATGAAAGACACCCCATTCTCTCGATTTCTTGGTAAGAATGAGTCGGTTTGCAATAAATCTTAGCCTTTATCGTATTTATGTTGCTATGGAGACTGTCGTAATTAGTTATGATGTTTACGAAGCGAAAACACACCAACATGTTTGTCGTCTGCTGAGCAAAGGTTCTTAAATGAAATGGTTTTCTTATGCTATCGATAATGACCATAGTTTTTAATTATCATCAACCAGACCTAATTCTATGGATGTTATTTTTCGATCCACAATATTGAGATTGAATCATTCTACATGGTGCAAGATATTAACCAAGATAAGTATCGTGATTGTTTACATTAAACTCTGTCTCTCTCTCTCTCTCTCTGTCTCTCTCTCTCTCTCTCTCTCTCTCTCTCTCTCTCTCTCTCTCTCTAGGAACTCAGCATTACTGTTATTATTATTATTATTATGTTGTTTCGATTCTTCCTAACAGTTTTCAGCTGCTCTGGTTTCTTTCCTTTTTTTCCAGAGAGTAGAAACTTGGTTTTATTTGTGCCTAAACGAAGTTGTTAATGTTACAACTGTAAACAAGTAAGTTTGAAATCTACAATCCATGTCTAGAGTTAACAATCGCTCTTATTTCGACCGATGCCAACATGGCATCGTATGTGAGTTTATTTGTCCCGTTGTTATTAGTGGTTTGTTCAGTGAGTGCAAGTTCCATTTGCTTATATGTACAACAATTCCTCCTTATCGACTG
This sequence comes from Actinia equina, assembly GCA_011057435.1. Classification (NCBI taxonomy): domain Eukaryota; kingdom Metazoa; phylum Cnidaria; class Anthozoa; order Actiniaria; family Actiniidae; genus Actinia; species Actinia equina. Next base: position 44,533 of record WHPX01000070.1, read on the forward strand.
TTTGTCAATAGGGCTCGGTTTCGTTCCAAGGTTTTACGAAATCGAAGCAAAACGTTACTTGTCATTATCTCTTCGAGGGAACAACATTCGTGTGATAAACGTCACAGGAATACAGCATGATTTACCGTTGATAAGATACATTGATGTACGGGATAATCCTATACCTTGTACGAAGTCATTATGTCACACATCAGAAGTCAATATTTTGTCCAACTGGAAATGTAAAGCTAAACATTTGACTGAAACTTCCCAAAAGTCATCAGCTATCCAGCCGACAACCCACGTGTACATGAAAGCTGGATCTATTTCTACTCGAAAAACCAAAGGAAAGTCTTTGGCGTCAAGTGAAAATGTGCATCATGTCACAATTAATAGTATTGAGAAAGTTACACACGGAAAGCCGTCAGCATCTCCTAATAAGACTGTGACTATGAACAACGGTGGAGAAAGAATAGCCCCTACCACTACTATGAATTCGACCATCGTACCCCTAATGACCAAAGGCCTTGATTTGAGCTATGAAATCATCATAATCCCATCAGTAGGCATAATATTAGTCCTTATGCTGTGCTATATCATTGCCCGAAAAATTATTAAGCGACAAAGGAATAGAGGTATCGAGGAAATAGAGCTTGATCCCATTGCTGATCATGACAATGAGGATAACAGCGATGATGAGGTCGCTATATATACCCACAGTGCGCTCGTTAGGAATAGGAGGAACCTTGATGAGCATTGAATCAGTGACTATTTCTTATTTCCTTATCATTCATTCGCGTTTTATTGTTGTAATTAACTTTAAAAATCTTCAAGTAACTAAGATTAAGAAAATGGGATTATTAATGTTATCTTTAAAGGATCTTCCAACGATGTATTTCAGTATATTGTACAAACCGTGATAAACTATACTATACTATGTTTACCATACTAAAATATATGATAATTATGATACTATCCATACCTTTGAATGAGACACCTTACTCTAGGTCAACTTAGTTTACATATGTAATCAATATTAAAATAAGTAAATGGATGTCAATAAAATTCATATTTGGTTTTCTAGTGCTCTGTAGAAGGAAGGACCTTCCTCTAAGTCTTCATCATCGTCATCAAGGAAAGCTATATCTTCATTGGTAAGTTCATTATCACTTTCTTCTGATTCTGATGTAGCCATCAAATCAATTTCACCCTCTTCTTCGCATGCTACCTCACTTTCGTTGCCATAAGGAAATAGTTCACCAAGAGTATCCTTAGTATTAGGAAGGTAGTGTTCAGAGTATATCTTCAAGTCAGTTGCGTGATGACTTGATTGCATTACTTTATCTTCTTCCTCCATTATTATGTCGTTATTATCATCATGAGGGGGTTTCCAAGTGTATCCGTAAGGCAAAGTATCTTCACCCTGATTAATGATAATTCTTTTATCATAGACGAGTTGATACGATTTTTTCTGTTCTCGGTTAACGACTCTCCTGGTAACAGGTTCCCTGGTAATCTTGTTCTCGCTTACTGTCATGGTCTTGTTTTCTCCCATTTTCTCGACCATCTTTTTCATGCTCTTCATGTTCAATGATTGGCTGTTCTTATAATTTAGAGAGAACCCGTTGATCTTAACCTTACAGCTACCATCGGTAACAGCGTAACTGTATGATTTGGGTCCAGTACTAACAAACTGCTTGATATAATGACCTGGCCCATGGTCTTTAGCTATTTCGTCCGTTAGTCCCCCTAGGTAGTCTGAGAGCTCAGGTTCATAGTCATCAACATCATTGCGAGATAAGTAAATAAGAGAATCCGTGTCAAAATAAAACACTCTAGGGCCTATTTTTTCTAGGATATTGTACAATTCGAGCCGAGCGTATGCAGTCGTAAACACAGCTATGAAGATGTTTGTAACCTTATTCTCTTTTACATATTCTTTCCTTTTCTTGTAAACGACTTCTAACATATCTTCGCTAATGACATATAGGTCTTCAATAGTGTACTCACTAGTATTACAAAGTTCAAAAAACTGCTTAGGCTTAGACACGAATTCTGACTCGGCTCTGCCTGTGATCATTCCAAATTTCCCCCAAAGCGAGTTTAGGGCAAGTTTCGAAATTTGACGAAGAGGCGGATTCTTCTCGATGTCATCTAGGTTTAACTGAATACCCTCATGTCCTAAATACTCGCGAGCATACTTTTTCTTATCGATGTCAGACTGAACCTATGCCGGAAATCCGCTGCTTTGTTGTTTTAATTTGAGGAGCGTGTTGACATATCCCTTAAATAAGTCACAAGACGACTTGTCAAAATGCCATACTTCTTTTGTCTCGATGATTCGATAGCCCAATTCGATAGCTTTACTTACTTCGCATGTCGTCCAAGTACCCCAGAAGCTACGCTCGCCCACAGAATGTAAACATATATCCGTCTCATCGATTGCGCATTGTTTGCACAATGGAAAAAATAATTTGTTTCTTATCTTAACTGGAAGCACAGGAAAATATAAGTTGGATGGAGGCAATATTTTACATTTTATTAATCCAAAATACTGGCTTAACTCGCCGAAATTTTCTGTAACGAGTCTAGGGTGGCCACACGGATAAGTTTTTACCTTGTTTATATAAGGATAAAGCGAGCAAAAATCGTAGTAATGGATCTTTTCGCCGGGTTTACACGAGTAGAATAGTTTAGTAGCATTGGTTCGACCTCCGAAAAATGCATCCCTTGGATTTAATGGTCCCGGTATTTCATGAGAATTGATGAAGGTCTTAAATTCCGTAGTCTGACTAAGAACTTTAAAGTCACATTCCCACATAAAATACACATCATATCCAAGCTCTCTAAGCCGTTTTTCTCTTTGAAGCGTACCTTGATAAATTTCTCCGTTTTTCACATTGTTCCTAACGACATTTTGCGACTCACCACCGGTGCATCTATTGCACCCGTGCCAGATACAACCGTAAAATTCGAACATTTCCTGAGTGTCTGCACAATATCCGTCAACGAAATACGTTTTATTCGATTCTTGGTCGTAAATTTTGTATTCCCCTTTGTTACCAGCATGTTGGATATTTTTGTTGGTTACGTAGCTCACAAAATCTAGCCACCGAATGCTACTTTGAGAGTGAATTTTTTGCAGTCCGCGGTACATGTCTTTGGGTACGATAGCAATCGTATTTGGAGTCAAAAAATTGCTTCGAAACACAGCCATGACAGCTGAAGCAATAGTAATGTACTGGAGTGGATCAACATTTGTTTGTTCGATAAATAACTCACGAAACTGTAAGCAACTTTCCCTCAAAATCGTAACATCATTCGAACAGTAGTTCCGAATTTCGTTCTGGAAATCAAAAACATAGTTTTCCCTTCTCAGTGATGCATGCCACGCAAGAAATTCGGTTCTTTGATCTGCATTCATACTATCAGGATCGTAAAACTCTATATCTGGTAAAGGACCGACATACTCCCAATGCTCTTCCCTGTTAAAAAGGTGGGGAAATGTTCCCTTTATGAGGGAAGTGCTTAGACCTAACGCCTTGGGTAAAGCGGCTAGTCTCATTTGAAAGAAGTTCAAAGAGTCAATAACTCGAATACGATAGTCCCGAAGTTGTAATTGCATAATTTTTTGTCCACACCTGATGACACGAATATTAGCGGTAGGCATTTTTTTGAACAGCCATTGCATAAGAAACAAGCTGTCGAACGCTTTGGCATTGTGAGCAATTGCCGTATAATCCTTATGAGATTCATCAAAAAGAAAAGTGCAAAACTTATCCAATGCGTCGCTTCCTTTAAAAATAGTTTCCTTACCGTCGAAATCCTGGGCAATGCAATAATTAGGCACGTGTTCACCGCTACTTTGGTCTGTTTCAAAGTCAAAAAAGATCAGATTTTCAGACGACAAATGAGGCTTTTCACTTTGCACATAGCAAAGGTGATTGGGTTCCACTACATCTTTGCAGATCCAACAGCGTTTTTCTCCACAAACGTGCTGCGATTTCCGAACTGAATCGACTATCGTACTGCAACTCGTACAGCGATATGTCCTTTCGCACTTAGATTTGTATTTCCTACCGCTCTTAGTTTGGTCTTTTTATGATGTGCAAAACAAGAATCAGATCGACAAAACTTATGACAGTCCGGACACTCAATAAATTGACCTTCCTTTATGCAATTCTTACGGCAACACACCTTACACACATGATTACAGGGATGGGCTGTGTAATCGTTATAATATTTCTTACATTTCTTACAGTGAAAACGCTTTCCGAATACAGCCGTCACCATTTTTGGATTGATAACATCGAAATGCCCCTCGTGGTGATATAGGATCACTTTGTTCTCTCTTTGCGGACCTTCATAAATGATGCTATTATTCGAATCAAAGCTGTAGACAATAATCTGGCATAATGGCATAGCGTCTTGAAACTTATCGATGTCGGTTAAATCGCATTTGCCTAAATTCACTCCGGCTTTCCTGTGCAATTCTAACGCCAGCCTCTTTTAAACCGGTCTACCTTTCTTAAGTTGTTCAATTCTTGGGCCCTTCAAAGCAATCTCCCTCCCGGTGACCAACGCCCTTGCACAACAAAGATCATCCGACAAATTCTTGATCTTAATAATACATCGTTTTACTTTGGTATGCTGCGAGTAATTTAGAACTTTGTAAAATCCGCTACCTGCAGGAGATTTAACGGCAACAACGTCAACGCCAAATGACGAATCTAGTGAAATTTCTTCATCGCTTTGGAGAACTTTGGAAATCTCCGAGAGTATCAAAGCCGGCGATTGTTCATTCAGAGTAACGAGTCGTGTGCTAAGCGGCTTTTTGAAATGATTTGATGTTACAAGAACACGCATCTTATCCCTGTTAGGGTTATCTAAATTACATTCTCGTGAAACGCCAGCTATTACATCTGAAAATAAGTTTTCTAAACTATCCATGACATCTCGCATACGTATGTTCGTTCCTTCCTGAAGACTCACCTTCGCTCTATATGCACAAATGTTCACTTGAAATTTCTTAACAGAGTGTTCAGAAATCTTTTCTAACGTATAAGGGTAACGTGAAGAGTCAGGTTCTCTGGTTCAAGTTCAATGTTATCATTGCCAGGGAGCTCGTGATCGGTCTCGGGTTCATGACTTTTGAATTTCGCAATAGCCTTTTGCAAAAGTTTCGTCGCTTTCTGCTGAAGTCTTTGAACTTTGTCGAGATCTGGAAAGTTCTTTCTCAATTCTCGTCCTGATCTCTTCAAAAGTCTCTTTGCTTTTTCACGATAGTTAGGAATTTTCGCTCCTAATCTCTTTCTCGAAATTATCTTCGCTGACTTCTTTTTCTTTGACATTGTTTCTCGCCCATGCAGTGCCAAGACACCTCTAAGTCATAATGATTTATATATTCTTAAGCCAATGCCTAAATAATCAACACATTTGTCGAAAGAAATGGTCTCATTGGTGCATGCTAATCATTTACATACGAGGCCGGAACGCGTGCATGGGTTGGGTCAGCAACTAGAACACATGTTGACTCTCGCCTATGCAAGCATAATCCAATTGCCTAATGCGCGGAGGTAAATTTCATGGTTCTCTCCACCATGCTCTTTTATACCAATTTCGAGCAGTTTCTTACCTCGAGAAAAAAAACCAAATCCTAAAATCGAAAATTTTCGGTCCTGAAATGAATCCCCTTAATCAAAAGTTGAGAAACAAGAATCTTGGTTAAATAGTTTTCTTTGAAAAAATATACAACAGCTTAAGTAACTTCAAAAAAAGCATATTCGTGTCACGTCTTTATAACAACAGTTTTCATAGAGTTCAGTCAGGAAAGCTAGAGATAAAAAGAATGTTGAAACGAATGTTGCTCTTAGTCATCATCTTTGACTACGACTTTTCTCCTTTTGATCTTCGGTGGTGAGTCAGTCATGGTCGACTTGTCGGCAGTGGCAGACTTCCAGAATTCAATGGTTTTTCTTGATGGTGGGGCGTTCCCCCACTGAAAATATTCGCAGGTCTCATCCAACCTTTCTGAACACTTGAAAAAAGGGCGCCCTGGGTTTTTCTCTGATTTCGAAATGTAAAGGGTTGCTGCTTTACGGTGGCTGCACAAAGGGATGCATTCTCGATATCTCCTATCCAACTTCTCATTGATGGTTTGTAGATATTGGGCAAAGTCACTGGCCTGCGTGAAAAACCCACACTTTGACTCTTTACACTTAATGTACCGAATATCCTTTTGACTTGTGAAAAGTTCAAGGCCTTCGACGTCACTGCAAAAGCACTTATACTTATCTAAAGAAACCATCTTGTTTTCTTTTTTGATCAGGAAACCGTTCAAGAAGAATTATTACTAGCAACTTGTCTGACAAGGTAAAAATGCGACAGGGCGAACAGGAATGCTTTCTCCTATAGTTGTCGTTGCATAATGCATGAGTTCAGATGATGTACATTAGCATAAAAATCAACCAATGGGATTATCTTTCTCTATCCTTTACTTGACAAAGGCGCTGTTTCTCTGCATTTTATTTATCTGATGTCATCTAGCCAAACTTTTCGCTCAAAAACCTTTTTTTAAATGTGATAAAGGATACATCTGGTATATGGTATAGTATGAATCCGTCAATACAGTATTTTTTAATTTTTCATCATACCTCTGTGGCAACTATACACCTATGCAAGCGGACACTTTTTGTACCTTTGACATAAAAAGATATGTTTGTCTAAAGATAAAAATTAGCTCTAAACAAAGTTAATCAATTCGAGTTGGTAAAAACTTTGATAAAGTCTATTGACATTCCATATGAATCGTCGAAGCGTGTTTGCCCACCTCCCTGATTTGCCACAGCTCTCGCACACGTATCCTTTGCTCAATAAAAAGTAAGAAAGAAAGCGAAAACATATCGTACTCACTAACGCATGCCAATGAGAAATACTGTTTTCCGAGAATCTCAAAACTCAATGTGCAACATCATCCTCGATATTGAACACACCCTCGAGTTCGAGAACAAAAGGTCATATTAGAAAAGATCTAGTCATGTCACAATCAACACAGCAACTTTAAAGCTCATTAGTAGTAACCTGATATATCCTTTTCAATACTATCAATCGAAAAAAACCATTACATTGAGAAAAGTATCATTCCGATTCGCTACCTACAAAGGTTCGTTCACTCTTATTAAAACCTAATACAATGTACAGTGTTGAAGAGTAAAAAGTAAACGACGCTTGTTTCAGTAAACAAAAAGAGAAAACCCAAAATAATTAGAAATCAAAGCATTCCTCCAGAACGGTAAAAAATCGTAGAGTTCATGCATTCTTCTTCACTAATACACTAGGTCTCCCCAAGACACTAAGGCATGACGAACTTTTTATGAACTATACGGGAAAAAAACAAGAGCCACACCTTTAGACCAAAATGTTCCCAGGGTCTCTTTCTTAACCTTTACTGGGGGTTTACATAAAATGCTAACAAATTAAAAAACCTTTTGTTCAACATGGATAACTCGAAGCTAAAGCATCCATCTTGTCAAATAGCGCAATATACAATCTCCATCACAACTAGGTGATAATAGGACCATCCTTCCCACATAATTCCGACCAACAGCGAAATCTTCGCTGCAATATTGAACTACATCCTTTGGAAGGAAAAGGGAGAGGAGTAAAAGCATGAAAACGAACGTACAATACTAGTATCTGAATCTTAACTCATAAGGATTGACAATTTAAGACATTGACATATCTGAGCACTGACGCAAGACCCACGCACAACTAGTAATGCTTTATTTGTTACAGATAAGACAGGAGCAACGCCTTCGTTAAACTTGTCAATTACGATTTTTAATTAAGAAATAAAATTAACGTTAATTTTACCTAATGCTAAAAACCGTGATTTCTTTGGTAAAGCAAGAACGTTATCTTAGGGAAAAAAAGAGAAAAAAAGAATCAAGGGACTGGAATAATTGGCCTTATTTCAAAAAATGAACTCAAACCACCTATCTAGCAAAATAAACATGTCATTTCCCCCGCCCACACGGGCATTAAACTCAATAATATATAGCGCATAGGCATAGGTAATTCTAAGTCTGCACAGATCACGATGGAGTGTAGTACCTGTAGCGGAAAAACTGAAACAACCGCATTCCTACCAAGGTGCGGTCATTTTCAGTGCGAGGAGTGCGTAGTATACGTACTCCAGCAAGGGAAATGCAAAACTTGCAGGTATATAGGTAGCATTAAGAAATATTCGCATCATTCTCGTTAGAATTATGCTAAATTTATGTGTGTGTGTGTGTCTCTCCCTTAGTGTAAGCACACATGGAGCAATAGGTGTGTTCAACACCGTACCACCGAAGGAGGTGTTAGAAGCTATGAAGCTTGCTAGTGATATTGTCTTCGGATAAAAGGTAAATCAGAAAACAAGAACATTATAAAATGTTAAAACATGTCCTAATTTTCGCGGATTTCTTTCATTCGACAGATGGTGCAAGCTCAAGCAAGTTTACAAGTTCACAACTCCGTTTCTCCTTTTCAATCTGGTTCGGCCTTACTGTTTAATACCAGGAACACTCGAACTTTCTCATATGAAATTTTGTATATATTTTTGTAAAGAGCATCGAAACTTTTGTTGGATGCGCTCCTAAAAAACTTCATATCATCATTATTATCATTTATATGTTACTCAAGTCATATTCAGTAACCCTCATATTATCTTGTATTCTGTTATTTCCGTAATTAAACCTTTTTAAAAAAACATATCCTGTGTTCTTACTTTTCTCGTCTATAAAGGGGTAAACAGAGAGTGACAAATATCGTTCTTGCAAGAAAAAAATATGAATAAATTATCGTTTTCGAAAATTTATACAGAAATTAAAAATTCAAACCCAACCATCTACCGCTGAACGCATGAAATCGCGGGACCAAAATGTCCGTCAAAGTGCAGGTATAGTAGTCACACACCTGAATTCTTGGAGAACACTTCTTAATCCATCTATGAATACATGAATTTTTTTTTAAATTGTCTTTGGTCTATAACTTGCCCTAAAGTGATTTTTTTCTGTGCATTTGAGAGTCGCCTTAGCTAGTAGTTTTGCTTCAAATTCCTTTGTCTTTCACGCTCATTTTCTCTTTGTTCATTCGTGAAGTTTTGACTCAAATTCCTTTGTATTTCACGTTCATTTTCTCTTTGTTCATCCGTCAAGTTTTGCGTCATCTTTCTTTTTCCTCCACGATCATGTTCTCCTTGTTTATAATCTAAGTCCTGCTTGGATTTGGGTTCTCTATCTCTCTCTCTGCTTGCCGCTTTTCTTTGGTGAGTCCTTCCTCTTTGCCTTCCTTTTTCACGCCACTAGAGTCTTTCCTCTTTCGAAAAAACTCTTTTACTTCTGGCCTTTCTTTTTTGGCTTCATTCCCCTCTGAGCTTTCTTTCGACATATCGATTTCGAAAAGGAGTTCCATCGTAAATAGAGTAAATATAAATATAGATATATGCTTGAATAAAAAATTGTGTTGCTATCTTTCGGTTTCTATACGTAATAAAAGGTGTAAAACGTTTTTTACACAAGTTTAATAGCCGGATTAACCTTTATGTGTACCGGGATGTTACAACACGTCGACATTCACGCCAAAAAAAAATTAACCAGCCAATCGGAATGCTTGTGTAAACGTTTTTTACACACGTTTAATAGCCGGATTAACCTTTATGTGTACCCGGATGTTGCAACGCGTCGACATTCACGCCAAAAAAAAATTTAACCAGCCAATCGGAATGCTTGTGTACACGCCCGGACGGACGGGCGGACGGACGCCATACGAAAGGGAGTGACGTCAGCCAATCCATGAAAAATCAACTCGATAGTTTACCATTTTTTCTTAGGTATGGTGCTCCGCTCGCGCGGGAGCTCCGCTAAAATCATAAGATATATATTGATATTAATTAAGACTAAAAATTATTTCGATAAAGTGCTAAAAAATTATTTCATAAATATAAAATATATAATATATAAATATTCTACTCTTTTGATAATGTAATAAAAATCCTAATCAGCCTTTCAATTATTACACAAAAAACACTCTCTACATCCATTGTCAGTAATGTGTAAACATGTTAGTAATAGCTTCGGAACACATCTTAGTGTGTTTAACTTTGTACATCAGAATACAAATGTCTTGAAGACTTCTATTTAACAATGTAGGCAAATTCGCCCTATTCAATAACTGATAATAGCTGGACTTTGTGTCCCTATAAACGGCCCTTAATCCTCTTTCCTGAATTCTTTCCAACCTGCAAGTATCACTAGCCCTACAAAAATGACATGCTAGATGGCAATATGTTAAATATGGTAAGATGGATGTTTTGAAAAGTAATTACTTTGCAGTGGTGAGAATTAAGTTTCTCAGTCTCATGATTACCCCAACCCTTTGACTTGCCTTCTTACATACATCATTGATGTGCTCATTAAAATTTAACTCATTATTTACTTAAAACTTTCAACGCATCAAACGTCTTAATGATCCTTCCATTTAAGTTCAAGCTAGGTTTTTCTTCTGTACAACTTATTAATTTTATTCTTTACACGATAACTATTTTTCCCTTTTTACAGTATAGTATTTATTGTCTGTCCCTTCATAGATAGATTTTAAAATGCATTGGATACGTAGGCGAACGTCAGAAGGAAACCTTATACGTAGGCGAACGTAGTAGGCTAACCAATGCGTAGGCAAAACAATCGTAAAGCAAACCAAGTAATTAGAGTACATTTTAGTGGAAAATCTGATCTCCTGAACAACAGACAATTTTTGCGATTTTGTTGGTATCAATAACCCTTGGTCAAGATAACAAAGCTAATCATAATGGCTGCTTAAATGATTTGAGATTTAATAATACTAAACATTTTGTTTGGGTGGTCCCAGCCCATAGGCTGTAGAGTGTCAAAATTATAAAAGACAAAAATTGTGATAATACATAAAAAGCACATTTTATTATTGTGAATGTGTGTGAGTGTTTGAATCATAATACACTAAATCGGTTGTTGATTGGGCAACAATCTATGCATCAAAAATAAAATATTCATCTTTCGAGGGATTATTGATGACAACAGCAAATTTCGAGCAGGAGGGTCTATTCTTAAGAAGGCCAAGCAGTACAACAATGCTATAAAACAGCCTATGTTTAAAATCCCTCTTGATCAGGTATATGCATCAAAATATTATTTAACTAATTACTTGATTTACTATATTTCTCTTGGAGGTGTGTCCACCAGCTTTACATGTGAACATTGGAATTTTCAACCGACTTTTCAAAGATTGCAAATTCATTGGCTGGAAAAGAAGAGAGGGTTCATGTCATGCAATAATTATTATGATTATAAATATGCAATATATTTTTTTTATTAATGATGCCCTACAGTTGCTCTCTAATAAGCCTTTTCATGGTTTAAGTTGCGATTCCACTGCGCATGTGATTTTATCCCGAATTTCTCACCTTCTTTTGTCTAAACCTTCTTTTGTTCTTAAGTAAACAAAAGAATGTGAGAAATTCGGGATAAAGTCGCATGCGTAGTCAAGGGAGCACATTAAAAGTTTAATTTTGTTGGTTTATTTTCGATATTATCGCACGTATTCTAAGATATGAGATATGCGCGCGCTACACTTCATGGCAGGCGTTACTTGCTTTAGTCGGGCTAGCGAATTTGCTCCGAAAACCGATGAAAGGTGAGTGAAACTGTAAAACACGTGACCCTTTTCAGCCAATCAAACAATCCAAAATGAAAATATTTTTCGCTCTATGGTGGTAGCAGCATCTAGAGAAACGGATTACGTGACAAATTCAAAAAAATGACGTGACATCTCAAACAGATGAAAACAAACAAAATAATGTCCTTGAGCGAAGAGCAAAACAAAGTTTTTTAATCTCGTAGAAAAAGGTTTTAGTGTGTTTATTAGTGGAATAGCTGGAAGCGGAAAATCATTTTTAATTTTTTTTTTTTTTTAGGCGTTGAGAAAGGGAGGAAGGGGTGTTCTTATCATCGTATCAACGGGCATTGTGGCTCAAAGTATAGGAGGATCGACAATACATTCATTCGCCGGCGTCGGAAGAGGAAAAAACATGAAGAGCCCCGTACCATTCATTTTGGTCACAGCAGGGGAACAGCGCGATTGCTTGCTAAGGCAATCCAGGTGTTAACTAGCTTACGTCTGATCCAATAGCAAGGACCGTAGTGATTGATGGGTATTAGACTCTTGTGTTAAAAACGAAATGGCGGAGTTGTACACTGTATAACATCTGTCATTAGTTTTCTTTTCGAAGTAACTGGATTATACTTTATTTGGAATATGGCTTTTTTCGGCGGGCTTTACGAAATGTGCTACCAGTACTTCACTGATCACTCCTTCCAGCGCGCAGAGCCCGTAAAAGCTCATAATGTAATGCGTTATGGCTCGATCATCGATCAAATTTCGTCAAGTTTTCTCAGCAAAGCTGGATTCATCGACAGCTTGGTATGCTCTAACTACTGAGAACTGTATTGGCTCTCCAAGAAAGGCATCCTTATCGAGTTTCTTTCGAGTATTTCCCAATGAAATATCGAAAATTAAGCTCTGTGATCTGGTCACTCGTGATGGAAGCACGGTACAATCTTGCTGGTTCTTCCATGAGAATGCCACCAAAGTCAGAATTGACGAAGTTTACGTCGCTACTGCATTCGGTATTATAGGAAATCTTTTTAATCGAAGGCAGATAACCGAAGTAAATACGATCCCCGATCCAAAAGCCAATCCCCAGAAGTTGTCCCGCCAAAAGTTATCCCGCCAAACGTTATCCCGCCAAAAGTTATCCCTCCAAGTTCAAAACGTACCTCGTCTAGCCTGTCATATGCAGAACAGCACAGTCTTGCCTTTTTCAATGAATCTTTCGAAGAGGTAGAAAACTCAGAGTTATTGTTTTTAAGAGGGGTGGTCCGTAAATATCACCTGAGGCGTGCAAAATGCAAAAAATCGAAATCGCTCAAATTTTGTCAGAATATAGGCCTTAGTGAGCTATAACTGTTGTAGAAGTTTTACCTCGATCGGATAAATATTTTAGGAGAACTGCGCCGAAATCCGTTTTTCGGGATCACTTCCGGTTTCTTCACGCGATTTCACCTCATTCGAAAAAACTCTTAAAAATACAAAATTCCTTTCATTTTCTTTGACAAACGATATAGTTTTGTGATTGTGGAATTCTAATCCTCATTTAGATGGATTTATTTAGCATTTTGCGTAAAATGAAAATATTTTATCGATTTTTACATTATTTTCATTATTTTGAGCATTTTTTCTTATCCTATATAACGAGGGTAATATCTCCAATGGTACACCGATTTACACAAATTAACTACTATAGGGGCAACTAGCAATGCTTAATCCTCACTTTTATCAAATAAAATTTTGGGGCACTGGAAAATTCGAATTATGGCAAGACGAAATGTAACCCCTATTTACCCCCAAAATAACGACCACTTAAGTCGCTATCGGTCACTCATCATGCGGAAGAAAAATTATTTGGTCCTTTAAACCGCTTATTAATAAACAAAAAACTGAATGTAGTAAAAAATAAAACCTTTATTGACATTCTGATAAAGTTTTAAAATGTTTGCAGTGATATTTTCCATCGTTTTAAGACAAACATGCTGAGTATTATTGTTGTGTCGCTCTAAACTAAAGGTTTCATCCAGTGATTTTCGGTAATTTTCGGTATATATTGGCTTTACAAACCTTCAATCACGATTTAACAACCTTACTTATGCAGTATGAACACCTTTTACCTCATTATGCTTGATTTGTAGAGAATCAAAACACGTTGAAGACAGTATAAGCCGATGCGAATACTAGTATAATACTCCGAACAGTCAAACTCTCTGCAGGATGACGTGACTACCACAGGCAGCCCGTCATTACTAAATATCATGATATAAACGCGTACAATCTTAATTCATAATTTTAGCGCGTGAGCCATGTTCACAACCATTTTTCCTAAAAATATCTTTATGTTTGATGAACATCATATTTCTCATTTCAAGACATCGAGGAGAGAGCACTGAGGCTGATTTTGGGTGGGACTGCGACCTCCCTTTTAGTTTGGATACATTATAAAATGTTTTATCTAAAATAGCCCAAGATATGGGAAATAAAATTTATCGAAACCATATTTTGTCATATTCTTGAATCGCAGACCGCATGTGATTTCGTTTTGCCTAATCAGCTGCGAGAAGGGGGGCAGTAGTGCCGGACAAGGGACTGGACCAAGGGGTTCATGGCTTCCTCTTCGTTGCAATTAGATGGCGACTTTTTAATTTATTTAATCGTTTTAATTAAAACAGATAATCAATTAGTTTCGGTCATTTATATCTAAGTCTATATTATAAACTGATGGTACAACAAAATTGTTTAGAATATATTGCAAAGAGAAAGCCATCCAAATATTCGACAAACTTTAAGATTGTACGCGTTTATATCATGATATTTAGTAATGACGGGCTGCCTGTGGTAGTCACGTCATCCTGCAGAGAGTTTGACTGTTCGGAGTATTATACTAGTATTCGCATCGTCTTATACTGTCTTCAACGTGTTTTGATTCTCTACAAATCAAGTATGATAAGGTAAAAGGTGTTCATACTGTATAAGTAAGGTTGTTAAATCGTGATTGAAGGTTTGTAAAGCCAATATATACCGAAAATTACCGAAAATTCACTGGATGAAACCTTTAGTTTAGAGCGACACAACAATAATACTCAGCATGTTTGTCTTAAAACGATGGAAAATATCACTGCAAACATTTTAAAACTTTATCAGATTGTCAATAAAGGTTTTATCTTTTACTACATTCAGTTTTTTGTTTATTAATAAGCGGTTTAAAGGACCAAATAATTTTTCTTCCGCATAATGAGTGACCGATAGTGACTTAAGTGGTCGTTATTTTGGGGGTAAATAGGGGTTACATTTCGTCTTGCCATAATTCGAATTTTTCAGTGCCCCAAAATTTTATTTGATAAAAGTGAGGATTAAGCATTGCTAGTTGCCCCATAGTAGTTAATTTGTGTAAATCGGTGTACCATTGGAGATATTACCCTCGTAATATAGGATAAGAAAAAATGCTCAAAATAATGAAAATAATGTAAAAATCGATAAAATATTTTCATTTTACGCAAAATGCTAAATAAATCCATCTAAATGAGGATTAGTATTCCACAATCACAAAACTATATCGTTTGTCAAAGAAAATGAAAGGAATTTTGTATTTTTAAGAGTTTTTTCGAATGAGGTGAAATCGCGTGAAGAAACCGGAAGTGATCCCGAAAAATGGAGATCGGCGCAGTTCTCCTAAAATATTTATCCGATCGAGGTAAAACTTCTACAACAGTTATAGCTCACTAAGGCCTATATTCTGACAAAATTTGAGCGATTTCGATTTTTTTTGCATTTTGCACGCCTGAGGTGATATTTACGGACTACCGCTCTTAAAAGTCCAGGCGAATATTTCAGATGCAAACTGGCAATCTATAATCAATTTTACGAAATTGGGAAGAAAAGTAAGTACTGATGCCTTATGATCATGTGGATTTTTGATGTGTTATTTATTTTGTTTTCATAATATTGTGTTCTTCCCACCCCTAAACTGTTAGGTTTCGATATGAATCTATAAGGTCACAATTCGCCCATGGCTTAATGAATTATTATGTTTGGTTTTAGGGGAGCTCCAATATATGCATTCTTCTGACCAAGAATCATATGAAAGCCTTACGTTCTTCGATATTTGGTGTCGCTAAACAGATAATGTTAATGCGAGAAGTACCAGATTCTCTTCCTGGGTATCAAGTCAGCCTTGAACAGGCTATTGTGTGGAGTGCTAGGGAGCAGAGACTCCATGGTACCCAAAGTGAAGTTCTGGAATTCCACTTGAAATTAGATGGACGTCCACCTTTTGGTAATTGAGTATCATTATTAGCTTTGATTTAAATTATATCTTGCATTGTTATGCTTCGAATTTTCTTTTCGGTTTAATTTGCCCAATTGCTTTACTTTGTTTTTATTTACTTTGTGTTGTCTTTTTGCCCTTTTTTTTGCTCTTGCCTATTTCCGAACTTTCCCATCTTAAATGCTTTTTTTAACCAATTTACTGCTAACCTTTGTTAAAATAAACTTGTTTTAAATTTGTTATTGTATCTAAATTGAATGTAGGTAAAGATCAAGTAAGTGTTGGCATTGTACCTGGCAACCATCCTTACTTTTCTTCTCAAAGTACCCTGACATTCCACCCATTAGCCATAGCCAATATTGAAGAAAGCAGGTACGATACTATTAATATGGACTTTTAATTTAATATTGAAGGAGTGTACTCAAAGTCATTACAGCTTTCTCATAATTAGGAAATAAATTAAAGTACTGGTAAGAGACATAAACAGTCAAAAAGATGTGATCAAGAGAAATGGCATTGTTGTTGATGGGAAGGTTTTTGCAGTTAAATTTAAAGGTAAATGTTTTGATAATTATTAATATTCTGGCTTTTGATATAAATTTATTTCGTGTTAGTTTGGTTCCTAAAAGACAACACCAGAAACCTTATACCGACGCAGCAGCAGTTAGGGGGACACGCGTATCGCCGGCAGAGGCAAAATAGACCCCCGGCCCCCCCTGGGCTTTTTCGGGTTTGACGAGGCCCTACAGGGGGTCTTGCGCGATCCCGCGGCCTCGCGATAAGTCCCTAACTGCTGATGTGTCGGGTACCGCAAACGGAGGTTAAGATATCCTTTACATATAGATGGACACCATCACAAGCATTCGAAACAAAACTGTCCGCAAACTCAGAACCCGCGTGTTAAACAACTTAGACGCCGACTTTGCCTTCACAACATTTATGGAGGGAGATACAGACGAGACAATGAACGAAGAAAGAGCAGAAAGGATTATCGACTTGATGCCAGAAGGTGATAACCGTTTGGAATTAACGTTTATAAAGTATTTAGACGGTGAGTGGATAATAGAAAAGGGCATGAATCCTATTCGGGCGTCTGGTAAGCAGAACCTGTTTGTCCTGAACAATGATACGCGACCCGGAGCACTTGTGGGGATCGACATGCTGTTCTACGAGGTCGCTTACCCAGTCACTGTGGTCATTTACGGTGCGTACGAGATCAAGAAACCGGATGTTAAAAAGCTCAAACCAATGCGACATCCTGGCAACTGTGTTGGGAAGCTGGTAAGAGAGTTCTTTGAGCACTCTTCGCGTGCTGGTAAGTTAACTTTAAAGAGAAGAGAAGCCATCAGGAATTGGGAAAAAAAACACTTACAAATCCGGAGCCACCATAGACAACATCAAGAAGTTGGAAACTGCGTTAGAGAGGCGCATACACGTGAAAGATATCATCGACGGCTTCATTTACTCCGGGACGCATAAGTATGGGGGCCGGGGTGCTCCTATCGTAATTTACCAACACAACGGACATGCGTGGCGCGAACTTAGGTTCCCAAAGAAGAAGGAGACGCGCGTTTATGGGGCGTCGCCACTTGCAGAATTAATGCACGAGAATTCTATTTGGTTGATGGAATCGGAAGGAAGTCAGTGTATGACGCAAGATGGTACGTTGTATCGTCCCGAAGTGGAACACCAACGCATTCAAAGCGCCTGTGAGACTTTAGGAGAGGACTTATCCAACAAAGTGCTTAGCAGTCGTAGTTTGGAATTCTTAGCCGCGAAGAATAGAAACGGTTGAAAACCCACGCCGGAGGAGTTTAAAGACATAGCCAAAGCTTGCGTAGAACATGGTCACGGCGGACTGTGGAACATGGAATACGACGAAAACGAATACGTGTCGCTGGATATGAAACATTGCTACCCCGCAAGGCCTTGGTGATTGTAAGGAATATTACGACCGCTACGGGCATCCAGACTCGCAATTCTTTAGGGTGTCTTTAGAAGATGCCTACAACGCACCAGCGACGGGGTTTGTCAGACTGACCTCCTGGAAGTTAGCAAAAGGCTTACATCCAATAATCTATGCGTGGTATGGGAAACATTTACAAGAGAAAGAATGGATATCCGTGCCGCTCCTCAAATTCCTCGAAGAGCGCAAACTTTTAAAATACACGGCGCATGAAGCCATATTGTGTCACAGCGCCTTCACGAAGTGGTTACCGGAGCACAACCCCACAGCGCGGGTGGTCATAGGAAAGTTCACCCAGGGCGCAAAAGAAGGTTAAAAACACATGCAACGGCGCCTGATAACAGACGAAGGTGAACTAAGTTTCCTTATCGAACGGGCACATAAACAGGGAACGATGGTGTCTGTGGAAAGATGGGATTACCTCGTAGACGATAAACTGCATGAATGGAATGCGCTGTGTTACTACCAGGACCACAGACCGCAGTATTACCATTTACGCGCCAGTATGCTTGCATATGCGCACATTAACCTCCTTGCGATGCTTCTGCGGTTTGACAAAGAGGATGTTCCGCGCGTAGCTACGGATTCCCTGTACGTAAAACCCGAAGTGTTGGAGAAGATGAAAGAATTCTACACCGAAGACGAACTCGCAGAAAGTGGTCAATGGCGCGTCAAAGACGAAGAGATAAGAGCTTGGAGAGAACGTGTAGAATATCATGGCGGACACACAAAAGGTTCCATTACACCTACAGAAGAGCCATTACCGTCAGTTGCAGACCCCATTTCCTACCAACGCTTCTCCTATTTGTACGGTACGGGCGGCAGTGGTAAAACTACGCGTGTTTTGAAACTCTTTCCAAAGATAAAGGTGTTAACTCCTACGCATCGTTTGGAAAGGGAATTAACGGAGATGGGTTACGACGCACAGACCTACCACAGCTTCTTACGCTGGAATGGTCAAAAGTGGGTACCGGAAGCAATACGCGACATACCTCCGGTGATACTTTGAGATGAGATTTGCACCGTGCCATTAGAAATACTACAGGAGTTCGTAGACTTCCTCCGTGGGAAATGCCAAGTAATATTTGCCGGGGATCCGTGTCAACCGCCTCCCATAGCCGGAGAGATGCCCCACGAATGGTTAAAAGAAATGGTAGACCACTGCGAAGAAATTAACACCGACTATCGCAGCAAGGATCAAATACGTAACCTAAAGGCAGAACTGCGGGGCCTTAGTGATGCCGACCAATGCAAAACACTGCGCAAACGCGTACGAGCGAAGAAATACGAGGACTTTCTTTACGCATGGCATCCTGAGGATTTGGTGCTGAGCAGCAAACGCTTCCCGGGTCACTTAGTGCCCATTTGTTACAAACCCCACTACACCCGAATGCAGAAAAGAGACGTCTGGGTCCCCGGAACTAAGACCCGGTTGGAAAACGCAGTAACGCATGATAAGGTTTGCGTGCCCATGAAAATGGTGGAAAGAATTACCTCCCATCCAGACTGGCGCTTGGGTTATTGCATGACAGTCCACAGCGCGCAGGGGATTACCATAACAGAAACCTTATGGATCATAGACCAGCGGCTGTGTTGGAGCAATTTGATATACACCGCCGTAAGTCGTGTGGAGTATGCCAAGCAGTTAAAAGGAGCCTGGGGTCCGCAACTGCGCTACGATCGCACTTCTGAAGAAGTAGCCAAAGAAAACGTGTCTAAGAAACTCCTTCGCTACAGGTGGCACGACGAAGAAAAAAATATGACGTTCGACCTATGCGTGGACGACGTCTATAAAAAAGGGGCGCGGTGTGCTAAATGTAACATACCTCTACTATGGAGGTTTGACCCGAATGATGATCAGCAGTTCTCTGTGGATCGTATAAATAACAAACGCGGGCATTGCAGAGGCAACGTAAGACTGACGTGCCTAGAGTGTAATCGTGCGCGTGGAGCTGCGCTACTTTGAGTCTTTGGGAACTATGAGCAGCTCTTCCTTAACAAATCCACGACTTGGGCCATTTAGATAATACAACACGGGTTGCCCTTCCTTGGTGACGGACTTCGAAATCTCATATGTTTTCAGAGACCAGTTAGTATCCGTGGCTCTCTTACTGCCACCTTCGCGTTCCCCCGGCTGATAGAGGTATCTGACCACTATGTTGCGGGGGAGCTTTTTTTCCTTTAGTCCTACAGCCCTCGAACTTCTAACGTAGGACTTGTCTTCCACGTGTTTCTTTTTTATGGCGTCCTTGGGTTTCATTCCCGTAGCCCTGGCCGCCTCGTTATTCAAAGCCGCGACGACCTGGGGGAGCCTCTGAGTCCATTCCTTGCACTGCAAAAACAGCTGAGTGATTACAACTCAAAATATCGAGTTTACACATGCATCCACAGTAACACTTCATAGTGAGTAAAAATGACGTTTTATAAAGAGTAATAAATACTCAGAGTCAAGAGTATTTAGTACTCCGGAATGAGTACAAGCTACTCTTTCATTAGAGTAAAAGTTACTCGCAAAGAGTAAAGTTTACTCAAAGTCTCGATAAATGTTACTCAAAAAAAGAGTCATGAAAACACAGAAGAAATGCATCCACAATAACTCTTTATTTGGAGTAAAATGATTCTTAACACATAAAATTGAGTACATACATAAATGCTCATAAAAGCACTCATTATGATATTAAAACTAAAATTTATTGACCATGAATATTCAAAAATATATAACATATATTAAAACCCTAAAAAAAATACTATCATTAAACATACAGTTAAATATTTTGATAAAATGGAAGACTGAAACAATAAGAATAATAAAATAGATGCTAAGCATTTGAACCAGTCAAATGATCAATCTTTTTAGCACAGTTGTCATTAAAAATACTATCAACTATCATTAAACATACAGTTAAATATTTTGATAAAATGGAAGACTGAAACAATAAGAATAATTATAATAAAATAGATGCTAAGCATTTGAACCAGTCAAATGATCAATCTTTTTAGCACAGTTGTCATTAAAAATACTATCAACTATCAATAAACATACAGTTAAATATTTTGATAAAATGGAAGACTGAAACAATAAGAATAATTATAATAAAATAGATGCTAAGCATTTGAACCAGTCAAATGATCAATCTTTTTAGCACAGTTGTCTAAACTACAAGGAACTGGACCTCACATCCAGCTCATTTACAAAGTTAATTACTGTTGATGGCAGTTTTCGCCCATCTTGAATGTGCATAATGCACTTTTGCAAATACAAATAAAAATTTCTTAATCCGGGAGGATATTGACATAGGAAAATATAAAACACAGACATGAGGCCAACTGTTGCCTTCAACAAAGTGCAGTTGGTGGTAGCCAGAACTTGTTTGTCCCCACACAGGTGAACATCACCAGGGGAGTTTAGGGTGCCCTCCATTAAAATGCAAGGGCCAGGACTTTGTCTTGCTTGTGCCCATTCTTCGGGATCACTGCCTTCCTGTTAGGGAAAAAATGCATCATAAGTTTTTCCCCTTTCTTGATATGCATACGAATGTTGAATCCGAATGAAATAGCATTGTGTGATTGAGATAAAAGGATCAAAAGAGACAAGTCCTTTTGTCTGACATTACAGTCAAAGGATATGAAGCGTGCCAAGCTAGACTGCATTATTCAATTCATAAAAAGATATTTGCTTGTTCCAATCTTCTGTGAATGAAATCAAATTTAAATCCAAACTTGGATTGCATCAATGAATAGTGACTCAAGTGTAAACCTGTTAGAAACTAGATGCACTCTGGTGCATTTACTCGGGCTACTATCAAGATGTCCAACTGCAGTCATGTGATTTAAACTCTGCCTCGTTTTCATGGCAGATTCTCAACAACAACGATAGATAGAAAACCTAGATTCGGCCTACCACAGGTAGCCCGAGTAATTATGCCATTATTTTTCATTGCACAGTCCTATATAAATTATACTAATACTTCAATAATACTAACCGGAATGAACTGGATGAAATCACTTTGGCACACAGACCCAGGTTTTGGTTGGACCAAATATGGCAAAACAGCCATTGCAACTTCTGCTTTTTCATCTGAGAAAGTAAAAAGATAATTACCTAAATATACATGACATAGGTATTTATGTGAAATGACTGACAGGTGGTACTTAAAGTACTACTCTTCCCAGTAGACCGAGGTAGTTGTGATTTCTTAATCGCCTTCGTAGCGTCTGTTATGTTATCCGCAAGTACATTTCAAATCGACCACGTGATGCCAATGTTGTACCACGAGGACAAGTTTTTTACACTACGTGATTAAAACTTGACTGAATTTAAATCACGTGGTGTAAAAAACTTGTCCTCGTGGTACAACATTGGCATCACGTGGTCGATTTGAAATGTACTTGCGGATAACCTAACAGACGCTATGAAGGCGATTAAAAAATCACAACTACCTCGGTCTACTGGGAAGAGTAGTACTTTGTCATTATTTTATCATGTTGTATAGGAGAGTAAAGGGGGTTCTGATAATTGCAGTGTATTCATGTAGATATCACGTGACATTCACGCTATATGTAAAAATTAAATGAACCAGTTGAAATAATTTAACTTTACATAATACTTAAACTCTTTAGTTTATATTTTAATTTCCTCATCACTTGAAGACTTGCGTCTCGGTAAATATTCCCTGATATTCACTTCGCCTTCAGTGAATAATTGTTAAATAATCACTTCAGTTTCTTCCCTTCCTTTCTATTCATTTATAAAGTTCAATTACAAAGTTATTTTTGGTGGGATGTGTAATTCATCATAAATGCATAGCCCCTTACCAAGTGTGGCCTCTGCATCATCATCATCATCATTCTCTCTGTCCAAGAGGGCTAACATTTTCGTTACTGCTTCAACTCTCTTTGCTGTTTTACTTTCTTTTGCCACTGTGAGTATGACCTCTGCCACTTGGTGGAAATTGGCAGTGAAAGTAGCCACAACACTCTGTTTCAGCCCCAGGATTCTTTCAAATTCTGCGATCATCTTTTAAAGAAGATGTATTTGTTTAGTAGTCTGTTCTGAGAACAACATTACATTATAGTGTAGCTACAGTGCAAACAGTTATTTTTTGACAAATAGCTTATTTGATGTTGTTTGTACTCGAGCCAGCCAAGAATACAATTTTATTTTGTCTTGATTGTGTATTTGACAGTCTACAGTGGCCTTGATAGCAAGACTAGTAAATGTAACAAATACTGACTGGCCTTGCTGTGAAAATGTTTATGTTGCAGGTCATCCAGTTCTGTTATTTACTCTTAATGTTATCCCAAATACAAATACATACCTGATCAAAGTTGAATAATGTTGGATATTCTCTTCTGATGTCCACCATTGCTGGACTGACATTCATGAAACGTCTTCTCTCAGGAAACGTTATTTCCATTCTGTTGGAAATTTTCTCCCAATCAGGCTTTCTTTTTGAACTTTCACTCTGCAAAAAGATCTTGTGCCTCTTTAAAGACACTTCATCTTCTCCCTCTGGGTATGGGGGTTCCCAGTTGATAGCCCCTCTTTTTAGATTGGCACTTATTGTTGAAGTTGTCTTTTCGTCAGTCTTTCTCCTTTTATGTTGTATGACTTCTGGGTCATCCTCAATAGACTTCCTCTCGTTTCTGAATTTTTCATACAAACTTGCATGCCATGAGTCCTAAAACATGAGTAATACAAAAAGGTGTTCATCAAGCAGGGTTGAGGATTCTTACAAAACGGTCATTTTGTTAGCAGTTATTTTTAACTTGTAGAGCTGGTATATAAATAATATTAGTAGAGCAATTTCCTTAGGTCCACTGCAAAAGCTGACGGAGATTAAGCAAACCTCGTTAACATGTAAAAAGGTGATAGTATGAAATAACTCTGATAACTACTTACATATCCTGTTCCAATCGATCTGTCCTTTAAAAATGGGTATGTCTTGACTATCAACTGAGAAACCTCCGTCAGTTGATACTTTGTAGGGTAACTAAGAGAGAGAGAGCAATATAAAATGTCAATTATTGTGTAATTTACGAAATTTATTTGGCAAGTAATCAGTTACATGTAACATCATTTTGTAGTAGGAACTAATTTTTTTCTCCATTGAAGGAAGGGATGGAACTTGTAGTAAGGTGACTTGTTACTAAAGCATAATGTAACTATACAGCACTTTCATTTCAAAACAAATATCGTATTTAGATTTTTGGCACATGTGCCTCAGAAAAGAGCGAGATTGCCGATTAAAAAAAAGAAACACTCAACTCTGATATTAGAAAAACATACTTACAGTGTGTATCTTGAGAAGTGGTCAAAAAGTCTTGAAATGAATGCTCTCCTAAACTTCTTGTTCACTTTATTCCCATCTTTCTCTTTTAGTATTTTTGTGACTTCTTGCCTGAAGTCAGTGGGGAGGGCTATTGTAGCTGGCCAAGGAAGCTTAGCATTCATAACATTTGTGCTTGTGACAGGGCTGTAATCCAGACGTTTTCTATTATAATAGAACCAAGTTTTATGTTACTACCATGAAAAGCCTTTTGCATCAAACCTTCACATTCTGATAAACCATTTTTTGATAACAAATCAATTCAACTCAAGGTCCCTTGGCGAACGCTCTGCTGGATGGCAAACAAACTTTAAACTCATTCATATCTTGAAATCAAATGTATATTAAAAGAGAAAAAAGGATTTTTCAAAAGGTTTTGGATAAGAAATCAGTAATCCAGCAGAAGAAATCTTTAAGTAAAGGAAGTTAGTCTATATTTTTTGCCATCCAGCAATAGCCATGTGTCAATATATTGCAAAAGGCATATTCTGACGAACTTTTCAAATAAAAATTTTAATACTTTGATTTCCAGTAATGCATTGGGTGGACATCAATCATTCCAGTTACCTCACATTGCTTGACATTAAATAGAATATCAAAAGACCAAGCACTCAGAAATTGATCTTACCATAAACAAAAACATTTATTGCTCAAGTTTACTACTTGATAAGTCAGTACACTTAAAGCTCAATTCATAGTTGAATTATGGTAAAATTTAGGTAAAAACACTTTTTGAGATTTTCATTGTCTATGGTTGGTTGTTCAAATTGGTAAATACCACACAACTTACTTGATTTTCTTACCATTTAATTTTAATTCATAAAAAACCACAGACAGAAAATTGCTATAAAAATTTTTGTCTTATTTAATTCATGCTCGAATTTTCAAAGAACATTTCAATTAAATTAATACTATATTTTTAGTAATAATTAAAAACTCTGCTGATGTACACCTATTTGGGAATGGCTTCAAGCTCTGTCTTGCGAGTTCTTTGAGTGGTTTGTATTTTGAATGTCTGTAAATGCTAGCTATCATTACCCCCAAAGAGTATACATCACTTTTATCTGATTGTGGATGTGTTCCTTCTATGACCTCTGGGGCAATGTGGAAATGTTGTTTGTAATACTTTTCTTTTTCTTCCTGAGTGAGTTTTTTCACTTTTCCCTCGTTTACGAAACAAGCTTTCCCGAAGTCAATAAGAACAGGAAAAACTTGGTTGGAATTGCATGTGACCATTACATTGTCATTTTTTATGTCATTATGCAGTATTTGTTTGTCATGTAAATAGCTAATACTGTCAGCAAGTTGTGTGCATACATGAAGCCAGTGTTCAGGTCCTAATGTACATTTAGAAACATCAGATTCTTTTAGCAAGCTTCTGAGGGTTAAACCCTGAAAGTTTTCACTGCCATAAAATTCTGTGGCTATAAAATATGGTGTTTGGGTATTGTTCTTACCAAATATGATTGGCAAATTTATGTGGCAGCACCTCTTCAAAAATTGTGCTTCTTTTTGTACCTCCCTGGAACTAGTATTTGGGCCAAAATATTTAACAGCTACTACTGAGGATCTAAATTTCCTAAGTGTCACTGATCCAAATGCACCTTTACCAAGCTCTCCCTCCATACATTTTATGTTACTAAGTAAACTATGGTCTATATGTAGTATTTCAGTTTGACCCTTATTATCTGAGAGGTTTTGGTGTTTAGGTTTATATCCATAGAAAACTAGTTTTCCTGTTTTCACTTTTTCTTTTTCTTTTTCAGATGCACGCCACATTTCAAAGTATTTTTCTTTTGTTCTCTTTTCAACATCTATAGTTTTGTGGAGACTTTGATTTGCATTCTTTAAGTCATCAATCACTGACAACAATCCCCTTTTGAACATTTTCCTTTCTTCTCTTTTCCTCTTGTTTCGAGCAAGACGCTGCCTTCTTTTGCTAGCCAATGAATGACTTTTTTTCTTTGATCTGAAATTTGCATTTGGATATAAATTCAAGTAAATCCTCTTTTATGAGCACAGAAAGCACTCAAAAGAGATGCTGGTAAAAGGTACTGGGGTAGAACCTTACACAGCAGCAATATTGCATTGACATGAATTTATACTTGCCTTGAGTCATGTTGAACAGATATCACTGACAAGTAATCATAGATAGATAGCTCACTTGAGTGAATTGTTGGTAAAAGGTAGCTTATGCTACCTTACACAACAGCTTTACAGCACTGTTCAAACTGACTCAAGGCCTCAATTCAAAACTGGTCTGGAATAGCGCTAGTATTTTGAGTCTTATTTGGATAATTTATAGTTAAGATGTATCAATCCACTCGGCCTAAATAAATTGAAGTTTGTTTAAACTAGATGATTCAAAAGTTCGAGTTTTAAAACTAAAGAAGGCCGAAGATATATTTTGTAAAACAAACCTTGGGTTATTCATAGAAGATTCGCCTCCGGCTGGAGTGACTGGAGTTTCACAAACGTTCTGCTGCGTCTCGGCGTTCGTAGGAACTGGAGATTTATCTGTTTCGATAGCAATTGTTTCTTCAATTACTGGACGCTTCTTTTCTGTGCTAAGCAGTTTCAAAAACTTCATCCTTACCCCAACAATAGGGATAAGGGATTCTAATGCCCTTTCGGTTAGGCATTCTAAAACTTCTCCGTCTATCTGGTTTTCTAGAACAAAAAACATAAAAAATCGGCTTACACAACTAGTGGACATATATAAACAGAGGTTTTAGTTCAAGCATCATACTTAATACAGGCAGAAAATTCATACGGTTGAGTGAAAATGAACAACGTCGTGTTCTTACGAAGAAGACAATGAGCTTTTGAACTTACCTTTAAATGTTAAAGAATAGGCTTCGAAGCCGTTTTGAGTCAACCATGACTGGACCTCTTCGACTGTTTTCGTGTTCATTGTTTAAATAAACGACTCTACCAGTAAAAGAATAATTTTTAACAGAGCGTTGTGTTTGACCTCCGACGCGTACCAAATCCAACGTGGAAAGGACGTTCAAGGCATAAATTATGCACAAAGTGATTTTGCGCGGGTTTTTTCAGCATGATGATTGGATAGTTTCACACGTGATATCAACACCAAAGCGAGACACAAGACTTTCGCGTGAACTGGCATGCCTTCGAGAAATAGACAAGAAAAACTTTGTGACTAGCGTTTTTGTTATGTTTCCATGTCCGTATTGTTCAAGCTTTATTGGTAGAAGTTTCAAGAAACTCTTGACACACATAAAGTTTATTCACAG
The DNA here is from genome assembly GCA_011057435.1 of Actinia equina. NCBI lineage: Eukaryota > Metazoa > Cnidaria > Anthozoa > Actiniaria > Actiniidae > Actinia > Actinia equina. The sequence continues at coordinate 72,016 of WHPX01000070.1, forward strand.
CCACGAACCGAACTTTTCTGTAACGTGTGGATATTGTGGGCAAACATTTAGGAAGTTCAATTCCTTTAAATCTCACATCCAACGAAAGAAGCACGGTGTGCAGAGTTTACCTCCCGAAGAAGAAACTGAAGATGATGACATCTTAGATTTTGACTTCTTTGATGATTCCACCTCCGCCGATGGTTCCGATCAAGAAGAAAATACGCGTGAAAACCGTGTTGACGGTATGACAAGAAACCTGGCTTTGTTTCTCCTAAAAACCAAAGAGGAAAATCAGATAAGCCAAATTGCAATGAATGCAGTTCTTGAAAACACAAGTGACCTAGTCGAAAGCAGCTTGAACACTCTGAAATGTCAGATAGTGAGTTGCTTAGGCGATAGTGGCGTGGATATGTCTAATATCGAAGGTTTGAAAGATGTCCTAGAACAACAAAGCATTTATTCTCAAGCTCATCAACGGCTGCGGAATGAACAACTTCAATTGAAGTACTTTGTGGAGAACTTCAATTTCGTGGTAGGTAGTGAAATAGCGAAATTATGCAGTTACTGCAAGACCCTTGGGGAGTGCCGAAAATATGCAAGAAAAATTTCAAATACCCCTAAGTGAGGAAACAGTCGTAAATCAAATTGCACGAATTAAAACCAACCAGGAGAAAAAGTTGTCCCTGATTTAGTATAAAACTGATAAGGTTTTCTAAGCTAAATTGATCAAACTCCTGACCCAGGGGCACATGTTTGCTATCAAATCTCCGACTCTCAAACGAAACAACCTACCCTCATGGGACTAAAGTTGACACATGCATTCAGCACCCAGGTTAACATGTCTTGTGTATTAAGTAGATTTGCTTAATTTTGTGGCAGGAGCCTGAAGAAATCATTTTGAGTCAACATGCAGAATACCGCTATGTTAAAGGCCAAGAAAGACTGCATCTTGTTAAAGAAACTTTTCATTACATACCAATAGTGAAGACACTCCAAGCTTTGCTAAACCAACCAGAAGCTTTATCACAGGTATTTAATTCAGTTGTTGTTTTAGAATTATATAAGAATCAAGGTGAATTATTAAAAAATGTTTCAATGCTTCAATGTTTTCCAGGTGAGGAATTCTCATTGTAGTACAGATGGGATTTTGAGAGATTGGTGTGATGGTGAATATTTTAAACAGCATCCTCTTTTTGGACAAAACCCGCACGCCCTTCTTCTTAACTGTTACTACGATGACTTCCAAGTTACAAATCCTCTTGGTTCGAAGACTAAAAAACACAAAATTGGTATGTACTAATACAATCTTTGGTTATTTTCTACATATTGTATCATATTAAAAAATAAATAATCTTAATATGAAATTTCAATAGACTATAAAACAGCCCCATCTTACTTATTTCAGGTGCTTTTTACTTCACTCTTGGAAACTTAAGTCCACAATATAGATCAGTCATCAATATCATACAGCTGGTTGCTTTGTGCAGAGTTCCATTGATTAACAATTATGGGATGAACAGAATATTACAGCCATTTATGCAAGATCTTCATGAACTAGAATCAGTAAGTTTACATTGCCTTTTTTTACGACAAGTTTTGACATTTTCCAAAAATATTTGTATATATATATATATATATTTCAGGACAATGGTGTGACCCTGAATGTAGAGGAACAAGACAGATTATTTCAAGGATCCATTGGTCCCTACTCCAGTGACAATCTTGGAGCTCATGGCATTGGTGGATTTTCTGAAAATTTTAGTTCCCTTAGAATCTGTCGGATTTGCATGGCAACCAAAGAACAAATTCAAACCATGGCAAGTTATTGTTTTTGGAATTTATTACAGTTGATGGATTATCTATGCAATTTGTTTGGAATGGGAGAACTTTTTGCTGGGTAGTAATAAACAGTCTGCATTCAATGAAAGTAAATAAAAATTGAGTAAAATTATGGATTTAAGAAAATATTAATTTTTGGAAACAGGTAGTTGTTATTGTCTAGAATATTAATAATGATATTCTCTCCTAGTTTGCAGAAAAACAGTTTCAGTTGAGAACAAGAGAAAGCTACAACAGACAGTGCAACCTGGTTCAAAATGATCCATCCCTGGCATCCACTTATGGGATTAAGAGAAAGAGTCTTCTTAACACTTCCAATTATTTTCATGTGGTTGATGGATTAGTATTGGATGTTATGCATGACCAGCTTGAAGGTGTTTTACCTCTTGAGATAAAACTCCTGTTGAATTGGTGTATTAAAGAACAAAAGTATCTGACATTAGATACTTTGAATACAAGGCTTGAAAGATTTTGCTACGCTGCATCAGATACAAGCAACAAACCAAGTCCACTAAAGCAACAAGCAATATCTAGTGATTCTGCAGGATCCTTGAGTCAATCCGGTACACAATAATTGTGTAATAAGATTAATAAATGTAACAAACTGAGATCAGTTTGTCTGTGTCTGTTCTATTGTTGACAATAAATAATTGTTGTAGTTGTTGTAGCGGTTATTATTATTATCATTATCATAATTATTATTGTTATTATTATTTCTATTTTACATTAGCTGCTCAGATGTGGTGTCTGGCACGGATTCTTCCTTTGCTCATAGGGGATTTCATTCCTAATGATGATGAGAATTGGGACAATTTCTTACTTCTTCTTAAGATAGAAGAAATTGTATTTGCCCCTCACGCAACCACACAGCTGGCTGCATATCTGGCAGTTCTTGTTGAAGAGTATCTCAAAGAATTTGGAGAGTTGTATGAAAGGACCAAAATTCCAAAACAGCACTACATGGTACATTATCCAACTCAAATCATAAGGTATATTACAGGGTTTTTTTTAAACAAAGTATCTTTTTTATTTTTTGTTGATAAGCAAATAAATAAATTTTGTGTTATTTATCAAAACTTCAATTTTAATCCTTGTATTCATTTCAGAAATGGTCCACTTGTCAGAAATTGGGCAATGAGATTTGAAGCCAAGCACAACTACTTCAAAAAGCTTGTTTATAAAATCAACAACTTCAAGAATATAACATACTCATTGGCCAAACGCCACCAAGCATTGCAGGCCTATCTACTTCAGTCGTCTGCTGGAAACTTCCTGAGAATGTCATTAGAAGTTGGACCTGGTTAGTGCAATGTGCACATTTTTATTCAGTCTTGATTAGAAAATCCCTGACACATATATATCATGGTTTTCCTTGTACTGTATTTGTTGATAATGACGAATATAACTTATAATTAGCTAGACTAGTCCAAAGGAGAGAATATTAAGGTGTCCTCCCCAAGGTTAAAAAACACCTGATTACAATACCAAATACATCACAAAGATCTTTAAAAGGCCACAAAAGGTCTGAAACACTTAAAGAAATATAAGGCTATAACTCTTAAGAGCGACTACCCGTAAATATCGAGAATCCGACGACAGATTGGAAAATTCGAAATTCTTTTTATTTTACCCAAAGAACACCTTTGGTGAGTTATTTTCGAAAATATAATTCAAAAGTCCTAGCGCCTTTTATTTTTTGAGAAATTACGGAAAGATGATTTTTTAGGATTTCAGCCGTCCGTTGACTGCAACGGACCGGTCAAAATACAGGTTTTTGAAGTGTTCGCAACGATTAGCTTTTTCTTTTATTACAACTATAGTTTCACACAATCAAAATCCATCCTCATACTTTCTAATGCAAGTACAAAATCCTTTGGTTTCAAAGTATTTAAAGATATTTTGACCTAACAAAGAGATGGCATTTACGGCTTCGGGGCGGAGGGCGATTTTTCACCAACTTCGATATGTCCAAATGGCCCGTGGTACATAAAGAATTTCCAAAAAAACACAACCATCTTGAAGGCCAACCATTGGTCTTTAAGATACTAAAACATTTCTGGCGGCACGCAAATCTCCTTCCGGTGAGAGCTTAAAATGTGGGTACTATTTTGAGATGTCGTCACCTCGTGCTCGTACGAGGCACTGACAGTTGATTATCGCACTAAAAAAAGAAATACAACGCAGAATGAAGAATACAACAACAATACTCTTTGGAACATAGTATTAAGGATTGTACCTAAATGTTATGAGTGACTAATACATTCATGGTTAAAATCAAAGGGATATTTTATCACAGATCAATCGATAAGAGGCTCAAGTTCAAAACACTAACACGTCACGCTAACTCGTTCAGAAATAATTTCTTTAGAGCAATGAAATTCAGGATACGAGTTGCCTAGAACCCCTAGAACGCTTTTCATGGTTAAGAAATCAATGACGAGACACGCTGAGGTCTCATTTTCGGACTTGGATTAAATATTATGAAGATAGTTAACTTTGAAATAAACTGTAACATACCGATTCAGAACAAAGTTGTAGCATTCCAATGTTGCATAAACAACGATACTGCACAAACAATTCTCCACTGTAATTAACTTTACCTACATGTACAAGATGCTGTTGTAGTCAAATCATTGCAATTTTGACTGATTTAAAGTTACGTCTAAAACTCACAAACAATTCGGTTCAGAAAAGAGAATCGTCGAGGTGCTTAAACGTTGCGTGACAGACAACGGATTACAATTAAACACAGGTAGCCCATCAGCAGAGATGAGAAAAAATAGCTACGAGATTTATAAGGAAAACTATTCGGAATAAGGTAATGGTCAAAAAGTAAGAGGGGGGGATGTTTTTAACTTCTTTAAACACACACACAATTATCATAACGGGGGGGGGGAGCTAGTTTCAGTTTTCCAAAGGACGAAAAAAATTATAAGTTACTGTTTGACCCCTACCAAAACATACATAAGAGTGTCAGTTCACATAATAGAATGCCGGTCAGTCATGGTTACAGGAGCAGCTAGAAACCACGCATTCCAGGAGCTTGACGTAAGGCGCTTTCCTTTTGACGGGCTTTGCTGGAACATCCAGGTTGAGTTCGTCGCATAGCAGCTGCAGCATGTCCACTTTCAGTTTTATAAGTGTACCTTTTTTGACCATATCGCACACATTAAATTGATCAAAGACGATTGGATGCTGCAGCTGTAGTGATGACGAGACCTTTTCTCTAATTTCTTGAACATTAGCCTCCTCCACTGCAGCTACAGTGTCTGCTTCTGTCATAGTGACCTTCTGCTGTCGCACCTTGGTAGCCAACCGTGAAAAGAAAGAGGAGACCTGCTCAACAGAAAGAAATTCTGTGACACTAAACAGCCTGCTACCATCCTCTCCACGTGAGTGCCTCATGTCTCTGGACACAACCTCTGCTCTGATTTTTCTTCCCGTCTCTTGGCCGATGTTGAACTTAGCGGTTAGGTAACCCTTTTGCTTTTCGTTAAAGCGATAGTTGTTGCTTGACCCTTTAAGTGCCCAGCCCTCGTGGGCAACAGGATAAGGTTTATCATTTTCGCCAGTGTTGTAAGGAACGCTGATGGATGGAATCACACCAACATCTTCTTTTAGAAGAGATGCATATTTTTCTTTGGCGATATCCAACATGGTCTGCTTCTCAAGAATGTTGGAGCAGGATTCCAAAGAGAGATGCCTTTCTAATGCAGAGGATCGCTGGAAAACACGAACACATCCCTCTTGAGGGCAAGAGTAGATCGGTGGTCCACTATCCTCTGCCTGCTCTTCACTTACTGGCTCTTTAATGCTAGCAGCTTGCTGGTTGCGCCGTGCATTTCCTGTGGATTTGACCAGTTTAAAACTCCCCGGTGAAAACGGAACAGTGAGCCACTTGAAATTAATATCTGCAACGTCATATTTAAAAAACAATTGATGATATTATATGCCGTTGCTGTTGTTGTCGTTGTATATAGTTGATCCCCTTCCAGTTGTCTAAAAACATGTGAATCCCCTACCCAAATCCTCAGATCCCCCAGACGATAAACAATGACCAGTCCCTTACCTTGGATCTTTCCTGTTTTCATTTTCTTTCCTTTTCCAACACCATAAGCTCGCCATGCAACAATTTTTCCATCCTTGAACTCAAAGTTGTTCAGTTTGCTTATTCCGGGAATTTTTTCTAACTGAGAAATGGAAGAATCATCAATACAAGGTATTACAGCAACTCTTACTCCCTCGATACCACCATGCGATAAAAGGGCGTTTTTCATTTCTTCAGCATTCGTGACATCATTACCCTCATTTATAAACAATCTGATATGGCACTTGCAGGTAGCAGCAAGACGGTCAGCTGAACCTTTTCCACCTTGAGGGTCGCTGAAATCAATTCTTGAGATCTTTATTTTAGTTGTTTTTTCGATGTGAGGGCATGCGAGGATTGTACTAGCAGAATGGTAACAACCTGCATTATCTTGGCGGAAAAATGCTCTAGTCAATGCTGGATTCTCAGTCTCTAAGGTCTTTAACACATGCTGCATGATTAAAACAATGGCTGCACTGTCTTGACTGCAAGACTCAATAACATGGATAAAGCCTTGAGACTGTAATTGGCCATTGAACCGTCTGAACACCACAGAGATGTGCCAAGAGATTCCCTTTTTGCCGAACCAGTCCGACTGTGACTCCCGATATTGCTGGGGCAGAAACTTCATTGCCCAGTCATTCACTATGTACACTGTCTTCTCATCTTCTAATAGGTCAATCACGTCTAGTCTGGCTTGGTCTTGTCGGACGCTTCGAAGTTGATGGCCTTTCCACAAGTTGATTGCCCTCTGTGCAGATGTAAAGAGATACAGCGTTTCGTCTCTTTCTTCGTCAGAGGAAAAATTGCACTCGTTGATTGCTTTCTCTATGCTCTTTAACGTGACATCAAGATTGTGGCACTGATCACACCTTTCGCTATGTTTATGCTTGCACTTGTGCTGAAAATATTTATCTGCCTTGTCACTGAGTGCGTACATATAGCAATGGTCTGGATCAGGAGCTTTGTCGCTTACGTGCACCTTTATTCAAGGAAACGAGAAATTGAATTAGCAAAACAGCTATTTGAAAAATCTATGATTCTTTTAATTATGTTGTTACCTTGTAATCTCCTTTCAGATAAAGCTTTCCCAATTTCAATGATTCTTGCATTTCTGCCGCCCACTTTTCGCCATTTTTCTTCAAATGTGAAATAGTCTGCACAACAGTGGCCAAGTCGTCAAAGGACCGTGCTCCTTGGGCAGCGAAGTTGTCAAGGCCTTGGAGAGATTTACGTACTGTTGCGCTACATTCATTTAGTACCCTCAGCATTGTACTTTGGCTGAAAGGTTGGAAATTACTTTCCTCACAATACTGAGAGTATTGATTTACGATCCTTTGAGGTATCATGGTACGGATGATGTTCGGTACTGTAATTGTTTTACCAGAAGACATCTTCAATTCTTTTTCGCCAAATGGCAAGTCTTGTACTAAATGAGGGCTCGTTATAAAGCTCAGAAAATGGTCAAGCTGTTGCTGACTAATACGAATACGGGGCGAACTCTTCGCTGGAACTGGAGCACCTCTTCCGCATTGAAGGCGATGGAGATTAGCCATAGTAAAGCGATATTTTGTGAGTCCAGGAATATATTCTGAGATAACATTGAAACTGGCTACATCGGACATGGTGGATAACACTTGGCGGCGAGTATCCCAACTATCTGCGGTTTTATACGCTTCTGCCAAGGCTTCTAAATAAGCTTTTTCTGATGGCTGATGACTAAGACCAAGAGCCTTATTCATATTGGTGGAGGTTTGGAGTGCTTTCCAAAGATGAGGAGCATTATTTGATGAAATGACGTTCAATACTGACGAGACAATTTCACATGTTATCTGGACATATCGTTGTTGTGTGCGCTCGGTTATCTCATTCCAATCTAACATTGGTTTTCCCAAAGGCTGGATATGACACACTTCCAAATATTCATTTAACTTTTTTTTCCTGGCAAGTAACGAGGATGTGTCGCTGACATCACAAGATGACGATGTTGTACTTCCAGTGTCTGGAGAGAAGATGCTCGATGTGTCCTCGACTAGTTTGAGCATGGTCATCTCTTCCACAAGTTCGCCGTATGAGGTACCGGTGTTACTTTCTTCTTCCTAAACAGGAATTTAAACACGATATCATTGTTGCTCTTATGATAAATAGTCAAAAATTATTACGCACTTCGTATTTACCTGCTCTAAGATGATATGCGGCAGAGGTGTGGATACAAATATTTCTTGACTCTTTGGTTCATTACGATCGGTTGATTGTATTTTAATATTCTTTTTCCACTCTATTGCCAAATCAGCTAAATAACTTTTACAAGTTTTGCATATCGCTGGAATAAAAAGAAGAAAAACAGATTGGTATTCTCTCCTATTCTCTGCTTCCCTCATAAACCAAACTTTATCTCTATTTTATAAACAGCCTTCTACTTCTGAAACATTAATGATTTATTTGAAGATGTAGAGAATAAATTCTTCTTTGATCCTATAAGAAGATGGGGACAGGAAACAAACTACGCCAATATAATGACAAGTTAGTGGACACACTCAATCTCAAATGCTAAGTAACCGCAACGACGCCTGGGCTCCCTGTGGTAAGAAGGTATGACAAATTCATGCGTGTTTCATTCAGAGTGCGTATAAAGCAGAGGCACGAGGATTATTAGCCCGAGAATCTAGCTTAGTAAACTTTAGAAGAAATCACGTACCTGTTCCTACTGGAATAAGTGTTTTGGTCTCGTTAGAAATAAAACACGATAATAGACTTGTCAATCCACATTGAGCCTTCACAGTTGAGGATTTATGTGCCACAAGTTCATCTGGAACTGAACATTTTGTCTTGTTACACCTCCAGCGGACACCATACAAATCTCGATGTAAGGGGCAAACTGTGATTTTCATGTGGGACTCATCGATGTCAAAAATACCTTAAGAAAAACTGTGTTTTAATTCCAGAGACCAAAATATAAAATGAAATAAAGGTAAAGATTGGTTTTAAAGAAGGTAAAAATTGAAATTGCGTTACCTGCACGGGCAAGAAGTAATTTTGATTCACTTCCAGAAAGACCGGCATCGTCTCTAATTTTGTAAAACGAACAATGATTGGATATATCCTTATTGCAATCCTTGATCGTAACACATTCAACAATAGATGGATTATAAGTACTGGGGCCACAAGGACCACCAACTAGCTTTGAGTAGTGACACGACGCCATCAACGAAATCTTCTGGTCCTCTCCTAGGTTTTTAGTCGGTCTTTCTAATGACACGTCAATTTCATTTATTTACAAACAAAACATCGTCAGTGTTTTGAAAACATGATCTAGACTCTTTGTCTCTATAATGCTTTTTAAGTAAACTTTACTGATTTCCTTATTGATTTGACTAAAATACTACGGATTAAACGCCTTTAAGACACTAACTTGGGAAAAAACACATTTGAGAGGTTGTTTCTCAGAAAATTTGACCCTAATACTTTTATGATTAGGAAAAAAAATTTCTCATCTCTGCTGATGGGCTACCTGTGTTTAATTGTAATCCGTTGTCTGTCACGCAACGTTTAAGCACCTCGACGATTCTCTTTTCTGAACCGAATTGTTTGTGAGTTTTAGACGTAACTTTAAATCAGTCAAAATTGCAATGATTTGACTACAACAGCATCTTGTACATGTAGGTAAAGTTAATTACAGTGGAGAATTGTTTGTGCAGTATCGTTGTTTATGCAACATTGGAATGCTACAACTTTGTTCTGAATCGGTATGTTACAGTTTATTTCAAAGTTAACTATCTTCATAATATTTAATCCAAGTCCGAAAATGAGACCTCAGCGTGTCTCGTCATTGATTTCTTAACCATGAAAAGCGTTCTAGGGGTTCTAGGCAACTCGTATCCTGAATTTCATTGCTCTAAAGAAATTATTTCTGAACGAGTTAGCGTGACGTGTTAGTGTTTTGAACTTGAGCCTCTTATCGATTGATCTGTGATAAAATATCCCTTTGATTTTAACCATGAATGTATTAGTCACTCATAACATTTAGGTACAATCCTTAATACTATGTTCCAAAGAGTATTGTTGTTGTATTCTTCATTCTGCGTTGTATTTCTTTTTTTAGTGCGATAATCAACTGTCAGTGCCTCGTACGAGCACGAGGTGACGACATCTCAAAATAGTACCCACATTTTAAGCTCTCACCGGAAGGAGATTTGCGTGCCGCCAGAAATGTTTTAGTATCTTAAAGACCAATGGTTGGCCTTCAAGATGGTTGTGTTTTTTTGGAAATTCTTTATGTACCACGGGCCATTTGGACATATCGAAGTTGGTGAAAAATCGCCCTCCGCCCCGAAGCCGTAAATGCCATCTCTTTGTTAGGTCAAAATATCTTTAAATATTTTGAAACCAAAGGATTTTGTACTTGCATTAGAAAGTATGAGGATGGATTTTGATTGTGTGAAACTATAGTTGTAATAAAAGAAAAAGCTAATCGTTGCGAACACTTCAAAAACCTGTATTTTGACCGGTCCGTTGCAGTCAACGGACGGCTGAAATCCTAAAAAATCATCTTTCCGTAATTTCTCAAAAAATAAAAGGCGCTAGGACTTTTGAATTATATTTTCGAAAATAACTCACCAAAGGTGTTCTTTGGGTAAAATAAAAAGAATTTCGAATTTTCCAATCTGTCGTCGGATTCTCGATATTTACGGATAGTCGCTCTTAATGGTTTGTTTTTGTCATTTGAATATAGGAACTTTGACATCTGTTGGGGAAGCTAACCTTGAAAGAACTTTACAAGAGTTTGATCAAAACATATCAGCAAACAGTCCACTGACAAGGTAACAAAAATATTTTTTTCATGAAACAATATATATTAATGTATGAACTCAGTGCTCTTTCTTACATTTTTCCTTACATTCTTTCTTATGAAATATAAAACGATGACCATTTTGGAGAAAAGATGACAGATCACTCCTCTGGTGATGAATGAAATGGGTTTTACTTCACTTTTCAACCACTTAAATTGTTTATTATATATATTTTTTATTAAAAACTAATCGGTTGATTTTGTCTTATGAATCTTTCGATCCAATTTTATACATTTCAGGACCTCTTGGGTAAAGGTTTATGGCACAAAGTACTGTAAAGGATGTGTTATTGTCATTGATATGTGCCATGGAAATCCCATCTTTGGCGAAATAAATGAAGTCTTGGTGGTAGATGGCACTGTAGTTTTGTTTAACTACAATGTTGTTAGAGTCAGAGAGTTTGTACATCATGTGAATGCTTACAAAGTTGTGAAGACAAATGAATCACATATCGTATTGCAGAAAGAGCTTTTAGATTTTCATCCACTTGGTATCACCAAAGGATTTGGTGTATATTCAAACAACCTATTTGTAATTTTAAAGTACAGGATTGACTGCATGCAGTAAATGTTATTGTCATTATCATTAAGGATAATAATTTCAAAAAATGACAATGGGAATTCTACAGGTCGCTGATGGTGACAGCACAACTGTTTCCAGCTCCCTGTTTAATTAATAAACTAGAATATTGATGTCAATGGATATCAAGATCTTATTTTTCTGATTCATAGAAGAGCAAAGAGATAAGCTGCAATATTGTGAATTTTGAGTTACATGGCTAACTAATTAACCAGTGATATATTTCAGTAAAGTTAACGTTACTCACCAAAAACCTACAAAGCTGAGACTATATAAAAAGGTTAAATATGGGAAATGGTCTTGATGTCAATGAAAACTGTATATCAAGAATACTCAAAGGATCAGAGGTGAAATTAAACTGTAACAGGTAAAATGTCTCGAGTTCATTTGAATAGCTCACTATCAAGTGGTTGAAAAATGTAAATGAGTACCCATAATCCTTGCCAGCCTTAGCTTTTAAAGTGTATTGTACATTATATACCATTGCATTAAGCTGAATAGACCCGGGGGGTACTCACTTTCTTCAAATGGTAGGGGTGATCGGCGGTCGATTTTTAAAATGGCCCCTAAAAGGTACGCATACATTAAAAAGACTCTTAAAACCAACCTAATTTCAAACCCTAAAAGTTACAGCTTTATTTCAGTAATTTACTATTAACCCCGGCTATCAACGCCGGTTTAACGAATGATAATATGATAAGATTATAACGATGATCATATTAAAGAAATATTTAGTGCATCATTGTAAAGTAAACAGCTGCATATAGCATGGATAACGCGTGTAATAAACCCCAATGACCCCAAAAGGTACGGAGTTATGTTACGTAATTGAGTCGGAACCCCTAAAAGGTCCACACGGAACAATTTCAACCCTAAAAGGAGCGCCAATCACCCCTACCACCTGAACAAAGGGAGTACCGCCTCCCGGAAATGGACATTTATAACAGATTCTAATTCCATTGTTTCATATTGACCTAAGCTTACTCTATGGATTAAATTTTGAATTTTTGTTTCTATTATTCCACTCCAGAAACAATTTCAGAGACTGTTAACTTTCAAAATTGCCAAAAAATTAATTTTAAAATCGGTAAATTGGATGTTACCTTTTACTCGTGAATGGGGTAAGTCTTGGTGTTCATCTGAGTAGATTTAAGCACATTTGAGTTAAATATCCTCTTTACTCAGAAAAGTGAGTCCTTCGTACTCAAAATATAGGTAGAAAATGTTTGAGTAATTTTATACAGTACTTTGAGTTGAATTACTCCTATATTACTCAATATTGAGAGTTATTTGTACACATCACATCTCGAGTAAAATTTTAGCAATCTTTTGAGTAGATCTAACTCAATATGTCGAGTAAAACCTCAGGTTTACTCAGAATATGAGTTATTTCAACTCATTATTCAAAATGCTGTTTTTGCAGTGTGTTGCGTTTGGAGGGATCTTCCAACTCTTTCCAATACTGGTATCCAAAGAGACGCTCAGCCATGGTCTTATTGAATCTTTCAACGATGCTCTGACCTCTGTGGTACTCTGCTTCGGCTCTTCTTATTTTGGTGCTGTGGTCTTTCAGGGTTTTGGTAACCACACCCATGAACTCCGTCCCCGAATCCACTTGCAGCAGCTTAGGCCATTTCAAGACGCGCTTATAAATCCTACTTAGGGCTTCTGCGACTTCTCCAGAATCCTTGCTGGTTATGGGTTCGGCGTCCTTGTATCTGCTTGCGATATCAACCACGGTCAAAGCGTATCTATAGGTCTTTCTTCTTACCGTGTCGTGCGGTAAGAAAAGCAAGTCTGCCTGATGAACTTCGTTAGGGGCGTTTACGGTAAAGCTGGGTCTGGGAATGTACTTGGGCACGGGAAGATAAACCTGCCAGATAGTATGTTACTTTAACCAGTTCTTAGCCGTTTCTTCTGTTACCCTGGCCGCGGCCGCAAGTTTCTTGATAGCCGCCACTTCTCTCCAATAGCCTTCGGGTGCATAGTAAATCCTCTTAAGTTTGTCCTCAATAGACTTCGTTAGAGGATGCAACTTTCCAATTCACGGGTATGGCCGTGGTGGTAATCGTCTTACCTGTGATACCTAGTAAGGATCCCAATGGAGCACCCTTAAGCATGGTTGATGAGAAGCTTGACATACCATGCTTGATAGTCATTTCATGCGGCAATCCTGTGGTGAGAGTATAACCGCGCTTGGCTAGCTCCTTGGTAGCATTACGGTAGTGAAATTGCCAGACGTCTTTTCCTCAGTGACGCTACCCCCAATCAAATTATACCAAGAATTGTACAAAGAGCAACTGACCAACCGAACCGTATGGGCTTTGATGGGGAGATTCAAATAAGTGGTAAAGTTATTCTTGTCGCTTTCCAAAAAGACGATCATTATATTCTAGGCGCCAAAGGCGCCACTAGAGGCTAAGCGCAGCTTAGACTAGATACGCCAAGGCGGCTCCTCCAGCCAGCCCTGCGACTCCTACGAATACCAGCTCATTGTCTTTTTGTTTCTTAGAAGGCTGGTAGTAATTCTTAAATTGAGGCTTGCTAATCCTAAAGTCGGGGTGCGTCTGCGCATAAAGTTTAAAGGCGTAGTCCGTATTTTCGAAGTTTTTATCCGCTTGCATCTTGTCTTGGTAGTTCTTGTCCAACCAATCCCTGTAAGCTTGTCTCTTTTCATTCCAAGCTGCAACGTCCCTTTGATATTTCTCCAGCGCTAAATCGTGTCTTTTCCTTTCAGCATCGCTTTTCTCGCCTCTGACTAATCTATCCAAATATGACTGCAGCAGTCATCTTAGCAAAGCCTGTAATGATCTTGCTTGGGTCTTCAGTAAAGTCTTCTTTGAGCACTTTCTTACCTACCCAACCAATACCTGCGACAATAGTAGTAATAATAGCTGCATCTTCGACGGTTTTCTCTAATGCGGACGACATTATATTACAAAGTGAGAAGGTTATTCCATTTCGGGTATCTTACTTCTCTTAGGAGGCTCCACGTACACCGGCCTGCGTTCTACTTTTGGTTTCGTAGCCCGCCACTGAAAATATAGGCTACCTGCTGCTATAACGAGTCCTGCTCCTCCGATAAGGTATCCTGGATTAATAGAGTATTCCTCTTTTTCCTCCGCCTTTTCATCTTTTTTGGCTTTGTTCTTTCTATTCATTTCCGCGAGCTTCTTTCCCGCAGCGACTCTGCCTGGAGATTTAGGCTTGGTGATCTTTTGCTCTTGAGGGGTTTCCTCCGCCTTGGTTTCGGTGTCACTCATCTTATATCTAAGGACTTGAAGGACTTATAGTAACTTGAATAAGTACTTAAGGATGACTTAACTAAGTACTTGTGGCGACTTGGCGATGACTTGATAATGACTTAACTAAGTCCCGTGAATGACTTGACTAAGTCCCGTGAATGACTTGAGCATCACTTGGGATGACTTGACTAGGTACCTCAGCAAGTGCTGCCTTAAAGATCTCCTCAACTTGTTTATCTTTCTTGAAGTCCTTCCAAGTGGTTGCAAAGGAACCTAGTACCTCCTTCAAGTCGACATGCTGAGCTACGTGAAGTCCCAAGGATGCAACTGCCATTAACTTACCGCACTTCAAAGTTCTTGGGATATGACATAGTCCTCACTTATGTCCTTCCGCAGTTGCTCCACGTCGTCTATGGGCAGAGCAAGTCCAAGCAATTTAGTAGCAAGTCGGATGGCGGAGTCTGCTACGGCGTCCGTGGTCTTACTTGCAAGAGCGGCTTCGTATCTCTTATGGAACTTCTTAACCTCCTCCTCTGACAACTTATTAACTTGCTCATGTGTCATCTCCTTGCCTACCATTTCTTTGAACTTCCCAGAAGACACAAGGATGTTAAGTTGTTCTTTAAGGTTACTCTCATCCAATTGCGCAGGGACTTCATCTAACAACTGCTCAATGTCCATATATGTTAACGGAATACGGAAACCTCAAAGAGAAGATCATCTTAGAATGTTGGTGTGTCTTTAAATGCCGCATGTATTCGTGTAACTGTTCCTTGGATATTTCGCCGCCGTAGTCGGAGAGGATGGTTTCCAAATCGGACTTACTGGGTGTGTAGAAGACGACCAGGGCGCCAATGTTTTCCCTAAAAGGCTTATAGACGCTGGTCAGCTGCTAGGAGAGCAACCAAACGCTGATATTGTCATGTCTCTCGCTAAAGGCCAGTTTGACAAGCTCCGATGTGCGTCTCTTAACGTCGTTCCCACAGGCGATGTCATCCAGTATGAGGAGTGTCTGAGTATCTTTAGGGAATTGCCGATGCCAAACCTTAAGGTGGTTGGAAGTCGTCATCTTTTACTCCTATGCCTTCCCAGGTGCGGTTATTCACGTAGGTGGGGCATAATAGCACTATGTAGTCGAATTGGTATCTAAAGGGGCCCAATAGCTGCTCTACGACGAACTGGGTCTTTCCACAGCCGGTGGGTCCTACTATCAGAGCGTTACAAGGTATATGTTCTGGTATATGTTCTCTATACATGGAGCCGGTGGAAGCAGTGCGAAAGATCGTAGCTGACTACAAAGATAAGAGAGACACCATTGAAATGCAAAGGGAGGAAATCGACCGCCTTAAAGAGCGCATACAGGAGTTGCACGATAAAATGTGTGGCCTGAAGCGCGCGGAACGGTTCGGCGCTCTGATAACGATGGCAACGTGGGCTAAGGAGTCTGTAAAGGATTTCATGAAGTATCCCTTATAAGGCTTAAATAACACTTAGTTATAATGGAGTGTGAACAATGTGAGAGAAGTTTCAGCAGCAAGCAAAGATTGCAATATCACGTCGAAAGACAGGTGTGCAGCAAAGGGGTAAACAACGTCACCGTTTGCGAAGACTGTGATAAACAGTTCAGCAGTGCGCAGGCGCTGGAGTATCACCGTAGTAGAAGGGTTTGTCTAAAGAATGTATGCGTGCGCTGCGACGAGGATGTCACTGACGCCTGGCACCAACACCGATGCCGTGGGAATTACGACTTGGTCGGCGTAGCATGTTTGAAACATGGTGACGTCGCTGCTCGATGTTGTCCGGTCGACACCACAAAGGAGTTAACGCGCCGTAAGAAGGAAATCGATGAGCGCTTTGCGGAGTTTCACCGCGTCGAAGGCGTAAGGTGGGAGAACAGGGATTATTGGGAGGCGCTTTGTGATCGCTGCGGATGTCAAAGAAGTGGCCAACATATTTGGCAGTGCTTGTATCAGGGCCAAGCTGGCTTCAAAGACTACTTAGATCGCTTTGATGCTTGGCATGCCAGTAACGAGGCGGTCAAGAAAGCTAGGAAGTAGTCAAGGGGGCTTTAAATAGTAAGGTCAGGGTTTGCGCAAAGAGCCTCAAATCCTGATCTTATTTTTCTTGTTGTTTGTTAAGTATCAACAATACATCAACAAAACAACAATAAAAATAGAGACCCCTTTAAAAGGGGGCTTGCAATTAGTAAAGTACGACTTGCGCAAAGAGTCTCAAAATACGATCTTTTTTTTCTTGTTGTTTGTTAAGAGCATTAATAACATCATTTAACAAAACAACAATAATATTAAGGACCCCTTTTAAAGGAGCTATGCAGAGCACAGTCCAAAAAAAGATATGCTCTTAAGGAAGCGCACTAGGTAGATCAGAGTCTGCGCAAAGATTCTCAAATCCTGATCTTATTTTTCTTGTTGTTTGTTAAGTATCATCATCATTTAACAAAACAACAATAATATTAAGGACCCCTTTGAAACCAGTCTGCAGGATTTAACAATAATATTAAGGACCCCTTTGAAATCTGTCTGCAATATGTGATAGCATACCTAATGTCGTTCCTTGGAGGGTTCCTGATCGTCATAGGTATATATGGACTGTATTACATGCGAACTACCAGCCGACTGCATAATTTCTCCTAAGGCGCCCCCAAGAAAAAAATACACCTGCCTTCATTGCGGCAAGGTATTCCCCGAAGGATCCTTTGTGGGGCATTGGTGCTTAGCGGATCCTAAAGCAGACGTCCTTACGAGTGAAGAGGAGACCCAGGCTCCCAATTGACCACGTCAAATACCCATCTGCCATCCTTCTTACCATGGCTCATAACATGGGTAACATCCTGCCCTTCGATGGCGTATCTTATTCTATCGGGCGCCCAAAGGGCGTACGTCTTTTTTTATTCTTTAAGACCAAGAGCAGGCGGTCGATGTCTTCGAAGACCACGTAATTCTTCACCTCGTAAGTTTCCCCTATGGTCAAATCCTTCCAGTGTGTCTGGATGAACTTTAGCTCATTGAATTTATTCTGGTCCATTTATTCTATGAAATATCTTTAAGTGCGTCTTTAAAGTCTGCGCATTCCTAAAGCGCTTGCAGCAATATGCACAAGGTAGGCGAATGCCTCGTGCATACTCCGCGATGGCTCTGCAGATATCGTCGTAGTCGTTGCTGATCATTACTTTATAACCATTCTGCTCATATCTTTCCAATAGTAGACGTTGACTATCAGATAATACCCCATTGCCTTTCGGAGTCTTCAGCTCTACGTAGAAGCCATGGTATCGCACGTGTGCATTCAAGATAAGAAGGTCGGGCTGACCGCGTTGGTAACCTTTCTGCCAACACATTATTCGTTTGCTTTTAGAATCCTGCAACTCTCCTAGGCCGGGCGCTAGGAGTATTTGTGGGTAATAATTACGAATGTAGTCCACCACCTTTTTATGCAAGTCGAATTCATTTTCTTTTTTAAATACCAATTTGTTTGGACCGTCAAACCGCCTTTCAATTTCATACTTCAGTACGTCTCCTAGCACCCATTTTCTGAACTCCTTGGCTGCGGACTTCTCAGATCCAAATATTAACTCGTAAAGACCCATTTCAGTGACGTAGACGGAATGTGGCTGCGCATTAAGGGTGTCGACCAGATTGACACCCTTTATAGACCTTAATAGGGGCTCTCCCTAAGGATCGCCTATACTTATGCAAGATAGAAAAATCGAAAAATTTCAAACTCTTCCCAATTAAAGGTCTTTGGTAGCTAGTTCTAGAAATATGATTATCGGTTGGTTCAGATCATTATTTTTTATTTGAGAATTTTGTTTGTATTTTGAGCTCCAAATGCCCGGGAGAGCGACTCAAATTAAGGGATATTTCGTCAGCTCGCAAAAAAATATATTCTCCTAATTCATAAAACTAACGCCACAGCACAAAAGAACTGTCTTTTGCCTACCATTTGCATTTTTCAGATTTAAAATTGGTTAAACACAAAATTTGTCCCAGATTTTTCATAATAACCTGTGTTAGCGGTATTTAGTCACGCGAAAATATAGGCATGATTCAGAAGTCAAAAATGCTCCTTGGTACATGGCTTTGACATGAAATTTTGCCCTCTAAAGATCAGTCATCACCTCTTCTTTGATTTTCTAAAATAAAATTTTTGGGTAAATAAAATGTGGAATTTTTCGAGCTTCAAATGTGTAAGGCATTTGTAGCAAAATGCATGCCCTCTTGACCCCGGCCTCGTAACGTCAGTCGTCAACAACTGTCCTATATTTTGATTTAGAACAGTGAATCTTTCGGTAATCATTAAATCACAGTCTATCAAGAGAGATAAACGCATAAACGTTTATAAACTTGAACAATGGTACGGTTTTATTGGCAGTCTAAAGGTTTTGTACGTTTGTATTGCAAGAATATATTGTCGTTGTCGAATTTACATTACCACAAACCTGAACTTTTCTTGGGATGGAGCATGTAGTTTCGGTTATCTTTGCTAAATGCACAGGTACTTAATAAACTAGGATGTTCATTGTCTTTTTGTGCGTTTTAAGATGTTTTAAAATTTACTAACCTCATAGCTCCTATGAAACCTAAATCATGTCACTATCCCAATCAGATAAACAATCTTATCGTCATTAAATCGAGCCGACACAGGCAACCCAACAATTTCGAGGAAGACCGTTCTGTTTTCAAAGTTTTTATTTATTCATCATTGCTTATTTATTTATTTATTTTATTCAATTTTTTACTTCCCCTACAAAATGTTAATACCCCATCTCGTAGGGGAATAGAAACGAGTTGAAAGTGGACAATTATTAAACGTTGGTTACATATTAATATGATGACGGTGTAATCGAGTACTACTAGGTGCAGTTAGCGTTAATATTACAGTCATTCATGAGAGCCCAAGGACGACCTTTTTAATATATTAAGAGGATTGCTTAAAGCTTGTTGTAGTCTACATAAACTTATTATGTAGTGTTTAATAACCAGTTAATGTTTCTGTTCGGAAAATCTCCACCGGTTGCCTCACAATGGCTTCTTGCACGTACTCTACTTTAGTCGGAGGAATTTGTGGTCCTAGCCTTCATAACCCGGCAAACGTCAAATGCGTGACTATTGCAAGTTGCAAGAAAAACATACAAATGCATCTCCAAATGCATAAAGTATCCGATTCTTCGTTAAACTCTGAAGCAAAGCTTCTGTTGGCGAGAGCAGGTAAGGAGTTCAATTTATTATTGTGTGGTTTCGTATTGCAATGCTCATTGATAGCTTTTTTATGCTGTGCTTTTAAAGGCATTTTTGACCACGATGAATCCCACCTTGGTTTTACAATTTGTCCACGACACAGAGAAATGTTTGGAATCAGGTGGCGATGTAACAAGAAGACCTGCGTTTGTCCAAGTAAATGGTCTGGACATAAATCTGTAAAAGCGGATCGCGGCTTAACCCTTTATCAGTCAAAAAACATTTTTCAGGAGACCGAAGTGCTGATTCCAGTTGCCTCGCGTAAGTTCTTTGCCAGTGTTTCACAATCAGACTGGGTTTTATACGGTACCAGACGACTTTTTATTCATTAAACGATTAGACAAACAGAAGAACGTATCACATCCCAAATTCGTACGGCTTTTAAATGTTAAAACATTTCAATTTCTGTCCGGATTGATTGTTCTGCACTGATTTAAGTGTACACGGAACGCGTATAAACTTTTGAATCTTTTAATTTTCGTCCGGTATCGTCTAAGCCAAAGCCTAGTCATGCTATTAATTTCATGTGAGGTCATGTGGATAAGGAGGGAAAATGGTACCCTGTCTCCTCCCACCTTTAACTAAAGGAAATTAAGAGAACCTAAGAGGTGTTGTAGTAATGATGAAAAGGTAAATTATACACCGTGAAAAGATGAAAAAACTTACTGACGTTTCGGACGCTAGTCCTTCGTCGGAGTAAAAGAGAAAGAAGTGGTAGAACGGAGTGTATATATGATAGAATAAGACAAAAGAAACCAATGAGAGCAAGGTAGGCAAGGAAACAAAAACAAACAATCAAAAGACAAAAGGAAAGGTTAGTTGAAAATAAAGCGTTCATTAATCCCGTTGGGACTAAGAGTGCCCAATAGGTGAATAAGCCGCATTTCTTTGGTCTTGCGACAATCATTGTTACCGTTAAGCAAAGAAAGACCGAAAACAATGAAGTCAGAAAGAGAATGATTAGCTAGATTAAAATGGCGAGAAACTGGTTTGGTGGGATCGTTATTGCGAATATCATAAAGATGATTGCAAATGCGATCAAGAGGTGTTGGTTTAGTACATATAAATTATAAAATACAAATTTTACTTAAATTAATAAATTATCAGTTAAAATTTTGGTAAAAACATCTTTTTTCCTTCCCCAGAGGCATTTATGTCGCTCGTTTTTCAGAGACCTCTAAGCTCTTTTAGTTGCAAGTCAAGTATACTCTTTATTTTTTTTAGCGGTATGTAGACAATGTCGGAACAAAATTGACAAGCGGCAAGATCAAGCAAAGTCCACATTAACTACTTCATCCGAAGGAATGGATCCAAGGCTCCTTCAAACACGTGACCAGGAACCTGCCGAGCAAGGACATCCACAAGAAAAGGAGCATTCCATTGAATCACCTTCTGATGAAAAATCGGTTAGTTAACTTGATTACCTCAATCATACTCATTTTAGAGTGTCTAATTAATTTTCGATTTGCAATTACCCTTGCGAAAAAAAATTGCAAAAAAAAAAACATAAACAGGCGAAAATCTAATGCCCGAATCTAAATAACTAGAAAACTCAAAATCGAGTCAGTAACTGATATTATTGAATAATAGCAGTCTTAATTCGATAAATACAATGTTCATTACATTTGATACCACAGGAAAGGAAAATAATTATAACTTACATTTAATTGCAGTCAACAATAGTAGAGCATGAAGAAAGCACAGAAAGTGATATGGATGAGTTGTCGAAGGCCATGATGAACCTGTCGGTTCTAGATGATTACGTCCCAAAACAGACCACAAGTGATAGCAGTAATGAGAGCTCGAATGGTTTCCATGGTTTCCAAAGGAAGATTAGTCTCAGTGAAAAACGAATGAAGCTGAACGAATTTTTGAGTTGTTGTGACGCCGCCACAAAAATTGGTCCCTATAAGAAAAAATGGGAAGACACAAGTGTGCGCACTAAAAAAAGTCACGTATCCAAAGCCAAAGATCTTGTGGTTGCAGGATTAAATGCCATTGCTCCAGGGGACGCTGACCACTTATGGGAGGCACTAAAATCTTCCAACATTGTAGAAAAAGCTTTAGGGACGATCGAGGAATCGTCATCAGACACAATGTATTTGGAAGCTCTTGCTGAATCTTTCCAGAATGCGGCAACCTGGGAAACACGACGACAAATTCTTTCAATTATGGCGGACATGGTTACATATAGAAGACTGCAACACTATATACCTGGCATTACAGAGTACAGGGAAAAAATGGCTCGTCGACACAGGCTAGAGTATGGTCGTGGTGTACTAGTACAACAAAATAAAAGCACGAGAATGCGGGTCAACCACAGTCAATTAGACCATTTCCTGACGTTCATAACTAGTTCCCATGTGATACAAGATCTTCCTTTTGGTCAACGATACCTTCGACTTTCTTCAGGCAAAGTACTACAAACACTAAATGTAATCCGTACCATGATTCCCAGTCGCCTCGTAGAACAATATCAGCAGTACTGCAGAGAGACCGATTTCAAGCCCTTGGGACGTGCCACAATGCTGCGCATTTTATCTTCGTGCTCTGCCACGGTGAGAAAGTCCTTGCAAGGACTTGACTACTTTGCTGCGGAAGGTGTAAAGCGTTTGATGACTTGTTTCGTGTTGTCGATCGCTTCAAAGAATGTGAATTTTCAAGAGAAACTGCCACCAGTTGGGAGAATTCTTTGAAGGCAGGCAAGCAGTATTCAAAGTCGGACTATAAGGTATGATCTTTAATAGATATAAGTAAAAATACTGATCATTGTCACCTAGCTAGCTATGCAATGCAATTTTTCTCATGCATGCTCCGATGTAGATTTAAGGTGTTGAAATTAAACACGGTGCAACATCGCAAGCAACAAATTTGAATCGGGGTGACACACATTGCAACAAAATCATGCAACATCGAAATTGAAACATAAAATTTGTTGCGCGCAATGTTGCAAGAGTAAAGCGCGATTCAACTTCAGATTTGTTGCATGCAACGTTGCGTGCGACAAGTTTGGGGTAGACATACGCTGCAACACTCCTTCTGAGTGCAATGTTGCATGCAGTGTTGCACCGTGTGTCAGAACCTTTAGCATATTCAGCTGATTATATACAAAAAATCAAGTTGCGTATAATTTTTTTAATATTGTGGTTTCTTCGTTTTTACTTGTTTTTCCATTTAAAATGATTGAGTAAGTTATTTGATCTGAGGGATCAAAACACATCGTATGATACAAATGTTATCATATCTATTTTCAGGTTCATGTGACAGAATCATCTTCTGTTGCTGACCACTGCAGTGTTTATGCTTTGAACGACAGCAAAGATAATTGTTTGCAAGGGTCATGTGATCACGATCATTGCATATTTTGTGCACAGTGTGAGGAACTAAAGGACGTTCTCAGTAACATCGAGGGATATTTGATTCAATTGAAAGTATCACAAGACGAGCTTGGAAGGCGCACCAGTTGAGAAGTGTGAGACAAGACAAAGCCAGAACAGACATTTTGCTGGATCTCGACGAAACATCAGTGCTAATAACACAAGACTGGGCCATGAAATTCCTGCCTCAAAAGTATAGAGAGTCACAGTCCGACTGGTTCCGAAAAAGAGGAATTTCAAGGCACATAAGTGGCGTAGCTTGGAAAAAGCTAGGGAACCTCCAAAGTCAAACAATGGTCCATATCGTAGAGAACTGCAACCAAGATAGCTCAGTGGTCGTGCGAATTATTGATCATGTCCTCCGTACTCTTAAAGAGGAACACTCTCAAATAACAAGTGCTTATCTACGCCAGGATAACGCAGGCTGTTATCACAGTTCTGTCTTGATTGCTGCTTGCAATCGTATGAAGAAGAGGACGGGAATCAGTGTACTTCAAGTGGATTTTGGTGATCCTCAAGGCGGAAAAGGTCCGTGCGACCGAAAAGCTGCAACGATTAAAGCCCATGTACGAAAGTATATCAACGAAGGGAATGATGTACAGACAGCGCAAGACTTCCAGAAATCCATGCTGTCCGGAAATGGAATCAAGGGGTTGCGGGTTGCTCTTGTTGATGCCGCTGCTAAGAAGTGCGTTGAACCAAAAGTTAAGTTGGATGGCATAAGTACCCTGAATAATTTCAAGTACTCGGGAAGTGGAGTTACTGTTTGGAAAGCCTATAAAGTCGGAAAGGGAAAGTTGGTAAAAGCAGCAGCCATAAAAGGTAAGGCAAGTGTCCTACCTCAGTCATTGTAAATCAACGATTGAAACGGCATCAGAAAATCATAGTTAACAAACAAATAAACCAAAAGCATCCCCACCCCTAGATTCGTCCCTGTCATGGTTATTAAGATGGCAGATATTACGATTTCAGCACATTTTTTAATTCACATCAAACATTCAATAATTTAAATTGCAGTTCCAGACTATTTGAAAACTTGTCGTTTTGAAGCTCCTTTTTCCTCGGGAGATTTCATTGAAATTACACGGGAAGCATCAAACAAACAACAAAGTGAAAAGCCGGATGGCCAAGAGAAACCCACACAAGGGAACAGTGGACAAGTCGCCGAATCTTCGTGTTTGCTGCTACCTTGCCCAAATGAAGGATGTGCTAAACTGTACCAAAAGCATGCTGCATTGGAGAAGCACCTATTGTTTGGAAAGTGCAAAATTGTGCCCGAGAGAGAGACGCTCCTAGACAAGGCTAAAAGGTTGTACCAAGTAAAGTTGCAGGAGGGGGCCTGCTCCAAAATCAACTTGGAAGCAGAAACAGCTCGGCACAATGGAATAGCTCTTTCAAAAGGCTGGGCTCTGAAAACATCTAGAACATCGAAACGCTTCAGTGAAACACAGAGAAAATACCTTGAAGACAAATTCAAGATTGGCCAGGTTACAGGCTGCAAGCTAGATCCAGTTACTGTTGCAACAGAGATGCACTCTGCTAGGAACAAGGAAGGAAGGAGACAATTTTCAGGAGAAGAATGGCGTCAAAGCTTCGGAAAGGACAAGTTGGCGAGTACCGGGATGAAGACATCGAAGCTACTGAAGAACAAGAAGCTTATGAGGAAACGCGCATGCTCGTATTGCAAGAGGTTCAACTGCAACATCTTATTGTCTTTGATACCTTCGACTTGTGTGATCTTGAAGCATCTGGGAAGCTAAGTGAACTGAGTGTGTCCATGCTGCACAGTGTATGTGAGCATTTCGACTTACCTACTGAAGAAATAACGACAAAGCGAAAGGCACCCTACATCGCTTTGTTGAGGGAACTCATTTGTGAATGCAAATGCTTCCTACATTGATATATACCTATGGCTATTTCAAATATAAATACAAGTATATCAAAAGTATATCAGACAAGGTGGGATATCTTTCTTGATATTTTTTTTTCAGAAAGCCCTAGTGATGGACTACTCGAAAAAAACATCAGGGATGATATTCCATAATTTTTTCGATATGCTTTTATTATACTTGTATATATATTGGAAACGGCAATAATTTCTGTAAATGGCGGTATAAATATATATATTTATATACATATATCATTTATTATTACTGTATTTATGAAAGAATCATTATATAAAATGATAATTTAATCATGTAATAATTCGGCTACCGCATTATATATGGCGGTAGCCGAACGCAATAACGAGAGCTACAAACAAGAATAACTAGAGCGAGAGTTCTCTGGGATACACGGTATTTAATTATAATCACTCGGGTTAAAGAAAGGTCTTCCTCGACATTGGTTGGGTTGCCTGTGTCGGCTCGATTTAATGACGATAAGATTGTTTATCTGATTGGGATAGTGACATGATTTAGGTTTCATAGGAGCTATGAGGTTAGTAAATTTTAAAACATCTTAAAACGCACAAAAAGACAATGAACATCCTAGTTTATTAAGTACCTGTGCATTTAGCAAAGATAACCGAAACTACATGCTCCATCCCAAGAAAAGTTCAGGTTTGTGGTAATGTAGATTCGACAACGACAATATATTCTTGCAATACAAACGTACAAAACCTTTAGACTGCCAATAAAACCGTACCATTGTTCAAGTTTATAAACGTTTATGCGTTTATCTCTCTTGATAGACTGTGATTTAATGATTACCGAAAGATTCACTGTTCTAAATCAAAATATAGGACAGTTGTTGACGACTGACGTTACGAGGCCGGGGTCAAGAGGGCATGCATTTTGCTACAAATGCCTTACACATTTGAAGCTCGAAAAATTCCACATTTTATTTACCCAAAAATTTTATTTTAGAAAATCAAAGAAGAGGTGATGACTGATCTTTAGAGGGCAAAATTTCATGTCAAAGCCATGTACCAAGGAGCATTTTTGACTTCTGAATCATGCCTATATTTTCGCGTGACTAAATACCGCTAACACAGGTTATTATGAAAAATCTGGGACAAATTTTGTGTTTAACCAATTTTAAATCTGAAAAATGCAAATGGTAGGCAAAAGACAGTTCTTTTGTGCTGTGGCGTTAGTTTTATGAATTAGGAGAATATATTTTTTTGCGAGCTGACGAAATATCCCTTAATTTGAGTCGTTCTCCCGGGCATTTGGAGCTCAAAATACAAACAAAATTCTCAAATAAAAAATATTGATCTGAACCAACCGATAATCATATTTCTAGAACTAGCTACCAAAGACCTTTAATTGGGAAGAGTTTGAAATTTTTCGATTTTTCTATCTTGCATAAGTATAGGCGATCCTTAGGGAGAGCCCCTATTAAAGTCATCTTGTTTTCCTCTGAAACGTGCTCTTCTACTGCGCTCCTTGAGTTAGCGTACTCCAATGCTAAAGCCACCACCTTTGCTTTAAAGTACAACTTGTCGCCTTGCACTATGCATTGCAGTTCGGTGTCGTTGTTTTGAAATATGCGTAACATGGTATATTAAAGATATGTTTTGCCTAATATGCGACACTTTTTAGCTGATTCATTTCTACGCTTAGCTGCGCATCACTAACTACAAAGATGTAGCAGTTTATCTTGTCACTGTCGCCCGCACTGGTGTTCTTGGTGCGTTTGATCTCCAACGTTATGCCATCCTGCGTATTTACCAACCGCAGACCCTGACCATGCATACTTTCGTCGTTCGTCGTGCGCATGTTAATCCATAACGCAAACTTGTCTTTGAAGAATTCCTCAGGGTTAATTTGGTCGCCAAACTTTCTCATTGCCTCCCTGTAGATGTCTTCGGGCTTTATTCCCTGGGAGTAGACTTTGTTTGGTACTCCGTTGATATTTACCCCCACGTTGGTAATGTTGGGGTTATGGAAGGCCTCGGAGTCGCGCTTGCCGGCCTCGTAGGGTTTGGCAAACACCACCATCAACCCTGTGAGACTTCTTCGGGGGAGGTTAATGCTTTGGTTGATGACCTCGTCCGTCTTGTCCAGGAAGCTAAGCGTTTTGTACATCACTACGTGGTCGTAAAGGAATGCCTTGCCGGAGCTGTATTCCATACCCGCACTTCGGGCTAACTCTTCGCTGTATACGGTTTCGTACTGTAATTCTAAATTGGTAATGGAGTATGGAGTTGTTGTGGTAAGTGCACTGCTTAGCCCGCCAATGATGTTATTAGCATCTGCTAAGGTTACTTCAAACTGTAGCTCGGATAACTTCCTGGGGTAGTATGCACCGTGATTTGTGATTACTTCAAAGTCTAATGGTATAACATACTTACTACCATAAGCCGTCTTTATTCGCTTTGCGTCTGCTACTGCGGTTTCCCCACTGCCGTCAGTAGATTGCGTTTTCGTAGGTGTGCGAACCTTGCGCAGGATGACACTACCAATTCCTTGTTCTATCCTTTGCGCGCGGTCGAATGCTGTTAACCATAAATCTTTGTAGGTGGTGTATAAATCATATCTATTTAAATCCAATAAAGATTCCCCAGCAAACTTAATTCTCATTTTAGAAACTAAGTTTCTACCCACGTTATTAACGATAATTCTTTCGTCTGTGGAGTCAGACTGCACCGCTAGGTCAAACCTGAGCGCTAACGTTCCGGGCACCAATACTAAGTTATCCGTTAGACGGGGCACGCCTACATACAGGGTTTCTCCTGGTTTGGCGCTAGAAGGAGTAAAGGTGACCCGGTAAAAGGTGCGTTCTGCTTTCAGTCCGCCAACCTGCTTAGGTAATACGTTGGGATGTAACTTTGAGCTTATCATATATGATGGAAGGAGAAGGAACGGATTTTGACCCCCTTACCGAAGAAGGCCAAGTGGACATTAACGATGAAGATTACGAGTCTTTACTTCCTAATGACAACGTAGACCAAGAAGGTTTATTTGACAAGCTAAGACGCAAATATGGTGGCGGGGTCCGCGATGCTATGCGTTCTTTGAGAGACAAATTTAGGTCTACGAATCCATACGAACCCATTCCAGAATATCTGCAAATGGAAGACTTAGGACCAGTACCAGAGCCACCTACGCAAACTTGGGCGGAATCAATTACCACGCGTATGAATGAATCCTTAGAGGAAAACATAACTCCCGACTTTGACCGACTAACGGAGCTGCTGCCGGACTGGGATCACACCAAAGCCCAGCTGGAATTCGACGACAGCAACCAATGGGGCAAGGAGATCATCATAGGCAGACTTTCTAGGAGTGGCTCTAAAGTTTACGTAATTAGAGATGAGAGAGGTAGATACTTCACCGACCCCAAGATTCCTCCTACCTTGAAAAAAGCTATAGGGGAACCCAACTTAACCGTGCAACAAGGCTTGGCTAGGGAGAAAACGCAACTGGATATCAATGAAATCTTTAAGGCGGCAGCTAAATTACCGGTCATTGCAGGCGGTCATGGAACATACGAAGACTTAAGGACGCAAGTAGGAACGCTGAGCGAGTCACTCCAAACCAAGACAGAGGAAGTTGCTACGCTGAACACTCGAAAAGAGGAATTGGAGGCCAGGATAAGTAGATTACAGACCTTACCAGTAGATCTTATGGAGAAATCCGTTAATGCATATAATTTAGCGGAGGCGCATAGAGAATTAGCGGAGATCAACGAACGAAAGGAGGCAGTTAATGAAGACTTACGACGAATCACCACGGAGCGTACTGACCTCTTAAAGGCGAGCGAGGATTTAGCAACCCTTAGGGCGTCTTTTAGAGACCTCGAACTGGATAACGAAGTCCTTAAAGAAAGATTCGAGGAAATGGAAGATGAATTCATGAGGACCAACCGAATCGCGACTGAGAGTCACGCCTCCCAAATAGCTGAAAAAAGTTGTTAGACGAAAAGACCGCCGCCCAGAAGGACTTTCAGAATGTCATGAGCCGCACGGCTGGTAAGGTTGAGCAGTTAGTGCGCATAGGAAATGAATTAGTGGAGAGTCACGCCAGGGAAAGGCGCATCATAGCGCAAATGGCTGAAAAGGACCTGGAAATGAGACAACTCCAGGAGAGCATCGATGACCTACGGGCCCAATTAGAACAACAGCAAGAAATAGCCGCAGACCTAAGTTGCTCTGAAGAAGAAAGGGAAGCTGCTAGGAAGCAAGTAGAATCCCTTGAGACGCGTATCGCAGAATTACTGGCGGAAAGGGAAAACGCAGAAAAAGAATTAGGCCTTACCACCAAGGAAAAGATAAAAAGAGCTCTTTTGAAGTATGGCGAACCGCTGGCATTTGGAGTCGCTATCTCCTCCGTAGCAGCCATAATCCTTAGCTCCCTTAAGGCTACTGGCGCAGGAGTAAAGGCAGTTGGTTCCCAGCTTGGCGGATTTGGGTAAAAAGATGGCAGCAAGCATTCCTGGCCTGCTGGGTACTGTTCTTTCTTTAATATTAAAAAGCGGCGGAGAACTGTTAAAGTTCGTGGGCAATAACATTTGGATCTTAGTTGTCGCTATTGGGGTGGTACTCCTTAAGAAGATCCGGGGTTGATCTTGTCAGGATGTATTACCGGAGGCTTATCGTCGTCGGGCGCTCGAGGCATTCTCGACTGGGGATAAGTAAAGACGGTGTTTGCCCCGCCTTGATAATTCGGTATCAAGGGTATGGCAGTCATGGTAGAAATGGTCTTATGATTCCAAACCGCATTAGTTGGCAGGGACTAACGGTTGGAGCAGCATTTATCCGAACACGGGCGTCGGTACTACTTAACTCGTCGGAACGCATTTGAAGCTTTGCATATTTGCAATTAGCTATCATGTGAAACGTTACCGGCGTTAGATCTTCCGGGCTTGATGGATAGGGCTCACATGAGAAATGAGCTTGATTCCTAGTATTTTTCTTTGTCCTGTAAGGCAGTAATGGGTGGTCATTCTCATCAACGATCCTAAACCCAACATTGGCCGAACGCCCCGCCGAAATGCTAATAGTGCATATGATTAATCCTAGACCTCCAACCTCCACCCACAATCCAGTGTCGTGCCAATTATTATCGTTTTTATAAGTCTTTTCCTCCAGGTAATGGAGAAACCAATCTTCCTTTACGTGTGGATTCATATATTTTAGGAAATAAATTTCCACTAAAGGCTCATTACCGTCAAAGTGCTGATGGTTGCGTGATTATAAGGTTGATCTCTCTGATCCTCTATGCTATTTACCGTAACCTTCCCTGTATCGTCTACGCGTATTTGCAGCTTTACCTTCCCATGGCAATCGGCAACCATGTGGAAAGTCCAAAGCGATTGGTTTTCGACGCTACCGGGGTTCGGCTCTACGGAGAAATGCGCAGGCTCCCTGTTGTTCGTCTTAGTTCTCATAGGCTGCAGTATGCCATTCTCATCCAGGAACCGGAAGCCGACGTTGGCGTGACTATCCGTACCAATGCAAATACTACAAAGGATTAACTTCTTTCCTGAGTAGTTCAAATCCACAGACATCCCAGTGACATCAACCCAAGAATGCTTGGGTGTATTTTGTCTCACCTGTGTAAGTCGTGTAAACACAATCCATTCAGGATACGTAGGGGTTGTTCATCGCCATATATAATAACTCAGACCAATGCTCGCAACTGTTAAGCCGGCTTTTAGTAAGTTATGGTCATATTCCTCGGGTATCGCAAAGTGAGCTTTTTTTGATGGTTTCTCTATAGGTGGTTTCGTTTCATGCGACTTTTTTGGCTTCTCTACGAAGTGTGGTGTCCCTTTAAAAGTCTCGGAGTTCACATCATTCACCCCAAACTTCATATCCTTAGTAGCCTTTTGGAGCTTGTTGTTGTATTCTACTACAGAACCAGCATTCATGGATAAGTTACTTGGCATTAGCCAACAACCCGGGGCTACCGCATAGTCCAACCTTGCTTTAGAATTTTGTATAGCTAGTTGGTAACGCTGTACGCCTTTGCTAATGTCACCCTCCAAAATTGAACTTTCGAATAAAACTCAAGGCTTCGGCGCGCGTTTCTTCTGCGGCGCCGGTATTTCCAATTATGCTTGATCGGGTATTCACCTGAGCTCCAAGAATAGAATACACGTAAGCTTCTATGCTGCGGTTCAAACGGGCAAGACCGGCTTTAGTTAGTCCTTTACCTTCTGCGGATATGAAGTTAAAGTACTGCTTTGTGTATTCGTCGTTGGTTATACGGATAATCAATGGATTAGCCCCTGCGTATTTACCACCCTCGTCTTTGAACAGAGATCCGTCTCTAACCTCTTTGGAGGTCTTAGCATTTGGTTCGAAGAAGGTGCTGCTATCGTAAGATACTTTATGATAGCCTGTGTTCCATTGTAGCCGCAATGCATGGACTTCCGTATTGGTTAGCACGTGCCCTCCTACACCCCAATAAGCCCAAATGTGACCCAGACCATCGTTGGCTCCGGCGGTGCATCTAAAGTCCTTTCCTACAACTCCAAACTCCTTACACAGTCCTATCGTAGGCAGGCGAGTCGTATTTGTTATCTCTGGGATCAAACGCACTGTCGCCTGGTAGGGCAATAACACCCATCTTATGCAGTATTCTTCGGACCGTAAAGTGAAAATGAAACATAAATATGGAGTTTTTCATCAGGTTTGCACTTACACCACAACCGCTAGTAGCACACCATACAGCAAAGTTCAATTGTTGTGGCCAGTATCGCATGTTTGGTCCACTTAACCATTCATGAGATTCCTTAGCTGTGGTGTGATTTATAGGAACTTCCTTGAAGATATCTCGCACCTTTAACTGAAAGAAATTACTGTTAGAAATTCGCATGTTCAATGTTAGGTCCAAGCTTGGGTGTTTGTCAAAGGAAACCGCAGGTACTGGATAAGTACTGGTACTAAATAATAATTCATTTGACCAACTGGGCTTCGGCGTAGGTTTATGTTTCGGTTGCTTAGGGGCTAAGTCTGCGTTGCTGTACAACATTTCATCGCCATAGTAAATTCCACCAGGCCTACGATTAAACTTACTGGGATCTGCTTGTGGAAACATCTTCCTAAAGGCCCTCCAGTTAGCATAATCCCTGTTATCATGATGTGGCTGCTCCTCAATATCATTCCCAAAAGCGTCGTACATTAGTATATATAATGGATGTTATACCATCAGCACCTCCACTTTATCCTGAACTTCCCAAAGAGGTCCCAAAAGAATTAAACGCCGAAAACTTCCGCTTGAATAAAGCAAACTTAACCCTGACTTACTTGCAAGGACAGACAAAACACTATGAAAACGTTAGAAAGAAATACGTCAGAGCCCGGAGTACGCTACATAAAATTGCGATAACTACAGGATCCATGTCTGTAGCATTAACAGGCACTGGCGTTGCTACTTCGCTTACAGGGCCGGGAATAGTTGTTGGAGTTCCTTTGGCCGGCGTTGGGGCAGCCTGTGGTATTATTTCTGCTGTTGCTACGGGTATTATGAAACAGTTGTCAAGCAAAATATCCAAGCATGACACGACAATAGCTCTGTCAAGGGCTAAAGTAAATACGATTACTGACCTTGTCTCAAAGGCTTTGCGTGACAGAAAGATAGACGACGTAGAATTCTCGCTTATCTTAGCCGAAGAGGAAAAATACGAGAAATTAAAGATGGACATCAGAAAAAAAAAACAGTCGTAAAAGATCTTTCCGAGGAATCTCGCAAAAAGATTTACCAAGAAGCAAAGGAAAGAGCTTCAAAGAAAACTCGCTCAATAAACATCTGCTTCGAAAAGGACGCAGGTGGATTTCGACTGCACATTTCATCTTCTCGGAATCCATTCTAACAGCGGATGGTTGGGGTCTATTTCGTAAAATATATCGTAAATTACGTCAGGATAATAAGGAATATCCTTATCCAACCGACAGAACATCCACTCGACTCTGCTCATATCAGAAACCTCAGGAATAGACTTACCGTAAATTTCAGACAAAAGATAGGGAATAGCTTTGTAATATTTCCCTAGCTTTAATTTTTTCAATGTCTTCCGTAGGCTTCGTGGCGTTGGTTCTTCTAATATGATTTTCTTCTTTACTTCGTCATCTAAATATACCGGCCGATGACCTTGAATGTGACTCATCCAGTCCCTAAAGTGTTTTATTCTCTTATAAGGTGTTTTCTTACGACCTCCGTTGGCATAATACTGCTCTCTGGTAGCATTTGGCACGGCATTACGAATATTCTTACCACACTTGTAACACTGTGCTGACGTGTCATCTCCTATTTGCATTTTTGTACCACAACACCAGAAACCCTTGGGTTTAGGTATAATGACTTTTGGGGTTAAGCAGTCTACGCAGAAATCATTCACAAACTCTTTACATTCGTGCATCGTATATCCAACAAAATATCTTAACCTCCGTTTGCGGTACCCGACACAGCAGCAGTTTGGGACTTATCGCGAGGCCGCGGGATCGCGCAAGACCCCCTGTAGGGCCTCGTCAAACCCGAAAAAAGCCCAGGGGGGCCGGGGGTCTATTTTGCCTCTTCCGGCGATACGCGTGTCCCCCTAACTGCTGCTGACGCTGTGTTTTGCTAGAATTATGTGCCTACCAATTCAGTCTTTTAGTAATTTAAAACTTGACTTTGAACTCATAATCATTAAAAGAATGCGTTAAAAGTAGTCTGATTTGTAAAAGCAACGGCCATGTACAATGTGTCTTTGTATGTGATTAAGTGATTATTATAATACTTGGAGTACATGTTTCCTTATATCTCCCAACAGTGATTATTGACTATAAAGCATTTTGACTGTTGCTGTGCAAGAAAGATGATGAAAACTTTCGACTTGGTGGCAAAGGATTTGGTGAATTCTGCATGTTTTGTCGTGCACTAAGGGTATGTGAAGTATAAATATTCTAGTACATTCTATTATTAACAACTATTATTAACATTCTATTGAATTACTGAAATCTGAAAGTATTTTGGATATTCCACATAATTGGTTCAAGCTAGCAAATGAAAGTATACTAAGTTGACTTAGAATATGATAACGCCCATGAGTGATTTGTACTATTGTTTCATTTTGGAATTTTACTTAATTACACAGAGCAATTATTGTAAGCACTCATTTATTAATAACAAACTATTCAATTCTTTGTGTCTTATTGGATTAATTAGTTATGTGCTGAGTGCAACCTTGGGTCACATCAAGTTTGTTTGAAGCACTTTGCCATGACCAAAGCTAATATTGGAGGTTTCTTAGTAGATTGATGGTATAATTTACTACTTTATCCATACAGTATTCTTGTCTAATCAGTGTAATGCAGTGTTTATTTCATTATTCTAGTTAATTTTTTTTTCTGTGTTAACAACGTAGAATAAAGAATTAATGTCTGTTACTGGTTATTACACACTTATGCTAACCTTAAGTATTTAGAATTATGATAAAGAAGTATCTGCAAGTGGTTTTAAATGTTTTTAATTTTTCTAGCTTCACAAGAATTAGAGATGACCTCACCCTTTTATTGGACGAAAACATGACAGCTGTTAATTAGAAAAACATTACATTTGTGCATTACACTGTGAACTAAGAAATATGGAAAAGCTTCTTGCTTCCCTTGGTTTACCCTGTCACAGGATTGGTTCATTAGCTTAGTGCAATGCTGCCCTTAAAGAATATGGTCCTCAAACCATTAAAAAAAGACAGGATTCGTATCAGTACAAAACCAGGACAGGAAACAATGGCTGACAAGCACAATGTCAAAGTTGCATCATTTTCAGGCTTTTTGTTTTACAACTAAATATGATCATTAAATATGGCTTAAGTTCTTATCGGAAGCCTTACTTACTAGTAAGAATTAGAAAAGAAACCTGCGTGCCTCTTCGAAATGTTTTTGCCAAAGTGTTTTGTTGAGCTTTTGCTATGTGGTTATTTTTGACAGCTTTCCCTCTTTTACTCCGACGAAGGACTAGCGTCTGAAACGTCAGTAAGTTTTTTCATCTTTTTCACGGTGTATAATTTACCTTTTCATCATTACTGTTTCATTAGAAACACCGACGCAGCTCACACTAGTTTTAGCTAGTTATACATTTTTGACAGCTGTTGTACTCAAGACATATGATAGGTATTGGCCTCTATAACTACCAAATACACTGAATCCCATTCACCAGTCTGATTATACACTAAGTAACAAAATTCCAATGCTCTTCCTATAACAAAGTCATTCACTCATCAATTAAAAAAGAAACTGTCAGTAATCACTACAATGGCATTCTTTTATTTTTTTAAATATGGCCTACCGAGAGAAAATTCCATCAAAATTCCACTGTCATTGTTGAAAGATCATTCCCTCTGCCAAAGCTGAAAGAACATTTCAGAGATGCTGAAGCTGCCAAGTTGTTTGTACTGAACAAGATAGCATTCTGAGAATATATTTAATTATGTATATATAAAATATATAATTTATATAAAATATATAATTTATATAAAATATATAATTTATATAAAATATATAATTTATATAAAATATATAATTTATATA
The DNA here is from genome assembly GCA_011057435.1 of Actinia equina. Lineage (NCBI taxonomy): Eukaryota > Metazoa > Cnidaria > Anthozoa > Actiniaria > Actiniidae > Actinia > Actinia equina. The sequence continues at coordinate 107,696 of WHPX01000070.1, forward strand.
AAATATATAATTTATATAAAATATATAGTTTATATAACATATATATGGTATTTTTTTATTAGTTTATTTATTTTTTTCCGGTCCGGTAACCTAAAAAATCGTGCGTCCGGATTGGCTGTTTGAGCGGGCAGTATTTTGTAAGTATCTGCCCGAGCGCGCGGTCCGGTATCCTTTGCCGCTAAACGACAACACAAAACGATTACCAAAACAAGTAAAAAAAATACGGGAAAAAAAGAAATAAGTTATTTACCGTCCTATAGTCGGTCCGGATAGGGAAAAACTGTGCCCTCGGTCTTGAACACGGACCTCGGCCTAACGGCCTCGGTCCGTATATTCAAGACCTCGGGCACAGTTTTTCCCTATCCGGACCTCCTGGCCGGTAAATAACATATATATATATATAACTATAATATATATATAGTAAAGATTGGATTAAAAACTAGACACGTTCACTGTAACTCCGAGTTTCGTGCTTACGCACTCATCAGACAGACTTTAATGAAACATATTCCTATTACTGTGATATTTATATACAAGAGGTGTAATGATTACTTACAAAAGAAGTTTTGTTCGGAAAGGAGTTAATTAGCTAGGCCTGGATTTCTATTGTTCATCAGATAGAACTTGTTTTCATGTCGGCATTTGGAGATCAATTCGGATCGTTTGTTTTGATGATAAGTAGCTTTTCTGTTAAGCACAGGTCAAACCTCTTAGAAATGTTGCTGTATGGTCTGGCTGAAGTGATGATTGTCCATTCTATGTTGTAGTCTTTGTTGTTATCTTTAAGATCCCAGATGTGTTTAGAAAGTTCGGTGCTGTTAGCGTATTTTCTATTTCGCAAAGATAGTTTGTGCTGAGTGTATCGTTGTTTGAATGTTCCTTCTGTCAGGCCAATGTAGTTTTTCCCAGTAGTGTCCTCGTTTGTTGTGACATGAGCGTTGTAGATGATGCTGGAGGAGAGGCAGTTGTTGTTTAGAGGGCATTGATCTCTTTTACGGCAGTTGCATGTTTTCTCAGAGATGGTGGCGGGATCGGTATCGGGCAAACGTGTGACGTGTATTTTACGGTGACGAATTTAAATACCAACTCAGAATAAGACCAATTCGATGATGTGACTTATTCTTGCATTAATTCAAAGATGCACGTATACTGAAAAAGGCAGCATACGGCTACTTAGTATAAATCAAGAAAACAATTACAAAAGACTAATTCTAATTGACAAATGATCAAACATAGTACATAAACATTACAATAGGCTAGTGCGAGTTAAACTGCTCCATAAATCGTATACAATGACTCACTAGACCAATTCATATTTGTAACCGTAACAATAAGCGATACAATGTAGTATTTGTCAATATAATTGATCTAGAATCGTTTTGATTATAATATTGTAAATGAATCACCTTTATAGTATAGAGTACAGCATTCCGGCTTAGCTTATAGATCACTAATGTAAGGCTAAATGTACTTACATAGCTGTCCAACACGTAGACGATTAATACTTGTGTTAGTGATGAATTACTAATAGATCTTCATGCCATAATAGCGTGGACAAAGACAAATCTATCATTACATGGTTCCAAGGCTATGCGATACTTTTTAAATTACTTGTTATTACGTAAGTGTTCACGTGCTAAACACAGGGAACCCACAATGCCATTTACATGGCTCCCCTGAAATACTGATTTCACTACTTATTATTCTAAAATGTTCATACTAAATGTATTTAATGGTTAATAAGGGTAAATGTACTACTTAAACTTTGTGCCCATATTGCTCCTTGTGGTTGGGAAATACCCCTGGTCTTCATGCATCTTCAACATCAGTACTGGCGAGTAGAATCAACTTATGGATCGGGCGATCCAGGACTCTTGCAGGCTTTGTTCTTCTTCCACTGCTGTCAAGAGAGGGGTCTGCAAGCTGTAGCTGTACTGAGCGAACACGGCCATCCTTGCTTTGGTACGTATTTCTTACTCTTCCAAGTTCCCATCTGTTGCGAGATAGATCTTGGTCTTTGACGATAACAATGTCCCCTATTTTAAGATCTTTGTGACTCTGCCTCCACTTGCCTCGCTGTTGCAAGGTGAGGAGACTTTCCTTTTTCCATCTGCACCAGAATTCATTCGAAAGATGTTGGACACGTATCCAGCGTTTCTTTGAGTACATGTCTGCTGCTTGGAAGTTACCTAGAGGAGGGAGCAGGATCTTTGTCTTTAGTGTAAGAAGATGGTTTGGTGTCAACGGGTCTAGGGAATCAGGATCGTTCAGGGACTTAACGTTCAGAGGTCAACTGTTCACAATTGCTTCCGCTTCGCACATAAATGTGCGTAGCGATTAGTCGTCTAGTTGATGGTCATTGGTATCAAGTATAGCTTGGATGGCGGTACGGACGGATCTAATCAGTCTCTCCCAAACTCCTCCCATTTGGCTCGCTGATGGAACATTTAACTTGAAGGTACAAGAGTCGCAATTAAGCTTCAAAAGCTCGGAACCTATCTTGTGGTGGTCTATTTCTTGTAGGCACTTCAGTAGCTCATTCTTCGCCCCAACGAAGTGCGTACCTTGGTCGCACCTTATCTGACGTACGGGACCTCTGCGACACAGGAAGCGCCTAAGAGCGTTTAAAAAGGAGTTTGTGTCCAGAGTCGAAGACACCTCGAGCCGAATGGCGCGGAAGGCCATACAAGTGAATAGGACGCCATATCTTTTCTCCTCTCTCCTTCCATTCGTTATGGTCCAAGGTCCATAGTAGTGTACTGCGCAGTTAGTAAATGGTGCAGCGGGCTCGAGACGATCTTCAGGTAGCTCAGCCATCTTTTGTTCATGAAGTCGTCCGCGAAGCTTTCGACAGATTACGCAGCTGGAAACTATCCTCTTAACAGCAACGATCCCCCAACGATCAAGTAGCCGTTGGGTCGTACTTGGTTCAGAGTTTGACTTCTGCCTTGATGGTGGATCTTTTGGTGGAAGTGTCTGATAATAAGGGTGCTTACATGACTAGTATTGTGCAGTACCACAGCAAATTTGATTGTTTCTTCTAAGTTTGACCGTCCCAAGAGTCCGCCAACACGTCGGAAGCCGTGCGCGTCGAGAAACACGTCGAGATTGCGCAACGGACGGTTTCTGCTAACCATTTGTGTGGCTTTGTCGACCGTGCGAGCTGCAGTGATATCGTCTGCGAAGCTGGCTGCCTGGCTTGATCTGATGATTAAGCTTTCTGCTTCTTGTACTTCATGTACTGCAAGTGAGGAAGACATTGATTTTTCTGAGTTTGCCGTAGTGGATACTTTACACGATTTCCTTTCTCTACCTCGACGTCGCAGTTTTCTAATGTAGCGAATACAGATGGCGACCGCTCTCTTTGCACGATGCCATGAGGAGAAGTACTGTATGCGTTCCTCCAAGGAAACTTAACCGCAGTAGATGTAGGTAAACACGATAACTTCTTTACCTCCGGATCATCTTCTGATAAGTTAGTCGTCTTTTGGTTCTTGACGGAGTCTGGCCAATGCTCTTAAGCTTTCCATAGAAACCCTGGTCCTCTGATCCAGGTAGAATTAGCTAAGTCATCTGCTTTAATTCCACGATAGGCGAGATCGGTTGGATTCGAATTGGTGTCGATATACTTCCACTGACTTGGAGAGGTTTTGTCTTGGATTTCTTGAACCCTGTTGGCAACAAAGATATAGAACCGCCTTGAAGTATTGTTGATGTAGCCAAGTACTACATTGCTGTCGGTCCAGAAGGTCTCAGATGTGTAATCTAGGTTCAGCTCCTTCTTGATCTGCTCACTGAACAGATGAACAGTGGAAACTAACGCCGCGGTCAACTCCAGTCTGGGAATGGTCATCTGCTTAAGGGGGGTAACTCTGGATTTTCCCATGACAAACGAGCAATGAATCTCACCCTTGTCGTTGATGGACCGTAGGTATGAACTTTGACCATAACCTTTGATGCTGGCGTGTGAGAAGTGGTGAAGCTCCCTTGCAACACCTTCACCGAAGTCGCTCGTATGGTAACATCTGTCAAGTGAGAATCTGGATAGGGCATGCACATCTGACTTCCACTTATTCCATCTTTTCTGTATGGGTCTTGATACTGGGTCGTCCCAGTTAGCGTTGTCTCTGCACAGTTCTTGTAGAATCATCTTGCCTTCTAACACAAACGGAACCACGAACCCGAGAGGGTCGAAGACCGAGCTAACGGTAGACAAAATTTCTCTTCTTGTTGTTGGTCGATCGCTAAGAACCACGCGGAAGTTGAAGGCATCTCTTTCGATGCACCATTGCACGCCGAGTGCACGTTCAATAAGTAGTGTATCTTTATCAAGGTCAAGATACTTGATATCGCCTGCTGGCAAGGCTTTAGGTATGGCTCCGATAACTTGCTTGTCGTTCGAATGAACTTGTGCAGGTTAAAACCGCCTCTATAAAACACATTTCGATGGAATCTCGTACAAGCTTGATAAATTCGTCTGTCGTAGAAACTGATTTTAGTCCATCGTCAACATAGAAATCGTTCCGGAGAAAGTTAGCTGCCTCAGATCCGATACGCAACTCTTGGTCATTAGCGGTGTGCGAAGTTGGCACAGCCTGGTGAACTCGTTGCACTAAACAGGTGGACCGTCATCCGATATACTTGTGGGGGTGACGTCGTGTCGCCGTCCTCACACCACAGGAAGCGAAACAGATCGCGGTCTTCTGGTCTCACTTTTACTTGATGGAACATTCCTTCGATGTCACAAATGAATGCTGTTGTTTCCTGTCGAAACCTTGAAAGGACCCCGACTAAGTTATTTGTGAGGTCGGGGCCTTGAAGAAGGTGCTTGTTTAGGCTCTTTCCGTTGACCTGGGCAGAGCAATCAAAAACGACACGAATCTTCTGCTTTTTTGGATGATAAACCCCGTGATGGGAAATATACCAGGTGCGGCGAGTTGTGTCCATTTCTTCAGCTGGGACCCTTTCAGCATGACCGGAATCAATCATGTTCTTCATAAAGGCTATGTAGTCACTCTTGTATTTCGGGTCTGATTCCATTCTCTTCCTTAGGCGTTTGATCCGTTGGTGTGCCATCTCGTTGTTCTTTTGTAGGGCGATGTTTTCGTATTTTAATGGCAATGGGAGTTCGTAATGTCCATCAGGGAGGTGTCTTATCCCATTTGTCACCTTTAACATGAATTGTTGGTCTTCTTGAGATAGGGCTTCTTTGATGTCCTCTCTTTCCGAGAAGTCGGCCTCAAGCGCCTTCTTGATGTCCTCCGGTTTCAAGTACCTCCTTGGTTACGACAGTGGTAGCAAATTTGTTACTAGCTCGATCGGTGCTTCCTACCTCCTTGCTTAGTACTCGATTAGAGATGCAAATGGTGAGACTGGTCCTACGATCCCCCAACCGAGCAAGGTCGTCACTGCGTAAGGATCGTCCGCTGCTCCTGTGATGACTTCTCTCGGCTTTAGGGCTCGCGGGCAGTTGCAACCGATCAATAGACCGACCTCTAGGTTCTCATCGTTTCTGCAGATGTCGCCTACTTCTTGCAACTTCGGGGGTTGGTATTTGGTCTCTTCTTGACGGTATGCAACAACGCGAATATACCTTTGGGAGCGACATCTGCGTTTTCTTTTCCAATCTTTCAATCACAAGACCGTGTATCTTCTTGGTGGAGATGTCGATGTTGCCGTGCATTGTGTGGAGGCTGAGTACTATATCTGGGCCGCTTACGTTAAGAGCATCCAGAACAGAAGAGGTTACGAATGTGGAGTCACTGGCGTTATCCAGCAGAGCATATACAGTTACCTCTTTGCATGGTCGGTCCTCATGGCTTAGTCTTAATGGGATTATCTTAGAGGTAGTCGGAACTTATTCCATGTGAATATAGTTAGTTACGCTAGAAGGTACTTCATCTTTCCTAACGTCAGGATCATGTATGGTGCTAGCTGGAGGCTGTTCGGCGTTAATACAGTTGGTCAGGGTGGAAGGTGCTATGTCTTTTGTAATGTCAGGATCGTGTATTGACGTAGGGTGGTATTTACCACAGGTCTCGCACTTCAGACGTGTCCTTCAATCATTCGGTAGGTGTCCCTTGCGGAGACATCCAAAGCACAGTCCATTCGACCTAATAAATTCTACACGCGCTTTGAGGTGTCTAGCCAATTATTCCTTGCATTCCTCTAACATGTGTTCTTGCTTACACAGCGGACATGCTGTGTAGGCCTCGTTGTACTGTTGTCTTCTTCGTTAGACGATGTGGCCATATAACTGGATTGTGGGCATGTTCTATTTAGTTCTATTCAGTTCTTCCATATATTGCAGGTTCTTCATCCCTCTTTGGGAGGGAATCAAGAAGTCTGAGAAGTCTTGTAACATACTTTCATCGCCGTCTCTGATCGATGGCCAGACTCTTAGTTTTCCTTTATATGCTTGAGCTAGGTGATGTGGAATGCCGAATCGCCTTTCCAAGACTCGCCTTGTTGCATGTAGCCGTCGGGAGCATTCAGAGTAACGAAGCCTTTGACAACATCGTTCGTCTTACCCCTCGTAAACTTATTCAGGAAGTAAAGCCTGTCTTTATGGCTGTTGACATTTGTTTCAATGATCGTTTCGAAGGCTTGAATAAACAATGGGTACTCAAGATACTCAAGGTACTCGCCGCTGAATATTGGTGGCTCTTCAGGAGAAGTAGAAATGCTTTGACCACTGACTATCATAGCTGTAAGCTCTGTCTGTTTGGCTTGCAGCCTGATAAGTTCATTGATCGTGATACCATCAAAACTGGTCTCGACTCTCCCGTCTGTAGTTATTGATTTTTTGGGTGTATGTACTTTAGGTGTTAAGCACGATGCGTTTTGGCCTTGATCCCATTTTGTTCTCAAGCTCCACGAAGCCACGCTGTCTTTACACTTCGACAAAGGTGCTAATAGATTCACTTCTTTCACTGTCAGAGGTGACGAAGAAAATGTGATTTTCGGCATTTCGAGGGGATGTTGACTTTCAGAAGGCGGTTCTTCCTTTATTCGAGAAGGATGAAGAAGCGAACTGCTGGAAGGGGAGAACGAGACAGTGGGTGTTCAACCAAGGATGTAGTGTACGGCAGGTCTTCAATCAAGGGTTTGCTGTACAAAAAATTACTTTCGCAAGGTGTGTGTGCGTTGCGTTCGGTTTGTGAATTATCACGACGATTTGGCACTAACGTCAGCCCTTCTCGTTCTGTTTGAGCATCGGAGTGTAGGTCTTCGAATAGGCGCTGTGCAGCCTCTGCCTCCGCTCTAGCTAATGCCGCTTCCTTCTCCAGTTGTAATCTTTTGATTTGCGTGTCATTATCCAAGAATTTCAGCTCGGTTTGTAGTATTGCAGAGTTCGTTTCGGCTTCGAGTTTGGTAAAAACGGAGTGAATTGAATGCCGCGAAGAGAGCAAAGATAGTACGGAAGAGCGCGTTGACATGCTAGATTTATGCGATTTTGCCGCTGTTTGTTTTTCCAACAGACGTAAACGATCACTCATCACGGTTCGGCATTGAATATACTCCCTATCATGCACGTCGAAATACCTGTAAATAGATTGCTTATCCTCTTCTTTGCTTAGCGCCGATAAAGCTGCGTTCGCGTCGTTGGAAAATTCCCTAAATTTGTCTATGCAATCGCGCTCAGCTTCTAGAGTGGTCTGGTCCTTTCCTTCTTCAATGTATGTGTATATTTTCTTCATTTGCTGTATTAGTTTGATGTTTGTATTACTATGCTCTTTGTTTGCTATATCAAGTTTGTATTGAAATCCCTTTTCAGTTAATTTCCGCTCTCGTTTTCCTTTGATGTGCGTCACATAAGAATCCTTTACACGTGCGCTAGAGGACATTTCCGAGTGCGTTACGTAAGATATTTGTACACGTGCGTTAGGGTCAGCACCAAGGAGCGTTTCGTGGGACAAAGTTATCTGTGGATTCGATGCTATCGATAGAGTTTCAATCATGTCTATAGGAAGCTGTGTTGAATCTTCTATGTTTTCCTCAACATTCATCGTATTAATTGTCAATAAGTCTTATTAGGAATTCATTCAATAGTTTTAAGTATGGAGATATTTTATTGACCCATCGCCCTTGTTGAGGCATTCTCAACAGTATTGAGTTAGTTCCGTGTATCCGTCGTTCAGTATGTCCAGTGTCCGTGTGTTCCCTAACCGATCAACCCCGCGCGCCGTGTTGTCTGCCATGTGATTTATTGTGAGTCGTTCATCGTTTGGTAAGTGTTTGTTCTCTCTTAATTTTCATCTTGTTTTTGTCTTCTAATAGCATTGTTTGTGAGCTGAATGTGCATTGTGTGTTCGTGGTGTTATACGTGTTTAAATTAATGCTTTTTTTCTTAGGATTTTACTCTGAATTGTGTGTAAACCCAATCAATCGAACGTAAACGTTGTTTTGAAATTAACCTTTTAAAGATAAGTGTAAATCAGCCAAAGCTAACAATAATAATAAGTTTATATGTTTTATAGTAATATAGCGAAGGTATGGTGGCTATTAAGATATCGTGAAATTTGAAATATGAAACTATTAAAAGCACCGTGCAGCATTCGCGTCCTTGTGTTGTGTTCAGATTTCCAACAGAGTCAAGTAAATACCTATTCATTGCTTGGGTGGTTTTATTGAATCTGAATAACCTGAATAACCTTTACTGAGACAGCCCAAGAGTAGCTATATTTGGTATCAAAATAAGTCTATTAGCGAAACCCTGACGTCGTCGTTGACAATTCCGGGGTTTTTTTTAAATTTAAACATATTTTATCGATACAATCCCGTTTTGCTTAGTGATCTTTTACGCTTTAGGAAATAACCTTTGAAATTAAAAGAAGTATAGCCTACCTGGTAGACGGGGATGATATAAGGAGTTGATTCTCTCCACTAAACCAAATTAAAATTACCACTTGCCGATAAATCTTTGGACTCCGGAAGTGAAGCAATCGTGGAATCCTTGCAGCCAATGATTATAACGTCAGATTTAAAATTTTTGGAGTAAACTTACTTTTCAAGAACTTTTCTCTCCTTTAGCTTATAATTCTATTTGATTTTTATGAATTGATTGCATATTGGTATTTAATGTTTGATTCCTTTTATTTTTTGCTTGGTTCTTTCGTACTCGTAAGGAGGGGGGAGAGCAATATTCAGACTCAGTTGCCACGCATTTCATTCCGTCAGTAGTATATCGTTGAATCATTTAATTATAATTCGCGAGCCATGCATTAGCCATGTCTGAAACAAGCTCTCGAAAATCCTCACGATATTATTCAAGACCGCACACGAAAGAAGAAAGGAAGAAGCATAAAAGGGAGAGACAGAAGAAGATAAATACAGAATTACGTCTTAAGAAAGGAGAAGAGCGACGACACAAGAGGATCAAATTGGATTGTCCATTAGACGAGGGCCCTTTAACAAACCGTCGTGAAAAGCCCATTTTTGTACCCACATTGATTGCCAACGTTAATGAAAGTCATGTTGCTAATGAATATAAACAAGGGAAGGTCGATAGACCGAAAACGTCAGATCACCACGTGCTCAAATAAACATTCCAAGAAAGATAGTACAAGTAGAGCAAAAAGCGAAGAATCGAGATTAGAATCAAAGTTTGGAAATTACAGCGGAGGGAAACAAATGGTGACGCTGGCAAAAAAAAATAATAGGGGGAAACTCATCTATTGAATTTGCTGCCTTTAAAAAACCTTCAGGTTGTATATACTTAGCGCGACAGCATTGCCCTTCGTAAAGCAAACGCCTTTGTAAGGACAATATTTCGGTGACAATACCAGTAAGAGAATTTGATTATTGATTGATCTCGAAATGTTCAGATGTCCCTTTTGGAAGTGGAAGTTTTGGAACCTGTTATCTTGCTCATTATCGCAACATAAAAGTCGCAGTAAAAGAAATGAAAAAGCGAAACCATTCTTTAACAGAAAAAGAGCGGTGCAGAAAGGAAGTGCTGCACGAGGCCAAAGTACTACATGCACTTGGGGATCATCCCAATTTGCCTCTTCTTTTGGGAATTTGCTCGGTCAAAGAGCCTTATTGCCTGTTACTGCAATTTCACGGAACCGAGAGGGAAACCCTAACTCTGGTGAAAGACAATTATAACAAACTTATGAAGAAAACTCAAGTTGTTCAAGTGTTTCGCGATATTTGTCGCGCTCTTCAATATGTGCACGGAAGGGAATACCTCCACAACGATATCAAATCTAACAAGGTTCTTCTCCAGCTTATTGGTGAACCATATCAACCAATTTTAACTGGCTTTGGTAAAAGTAAGCTAATTGAGCAGGGATAGAAACGTATCAGAAGCCAAAATGCAAGTTATTTGGCGCCGGAAGTTGTGCAAGGACATAGAGAAACCATTGCTAGCGATATTTATTCATTTGGTAAAATGCTGCAGTTAGCTTTCTCTCGCCGAAGTTTTAGAGCGTCCTTTGAAAACCTAGTGACAAAAATAATATCAAATAACCCAAATGAAAGACCCTCAACGGAAAAAATATATGTTTTGCTGGGCAGTCTTACAGAATAGGAGTAATTCTCGATAATGAGTACTCATTTCGTTATCCGTTTGTAAGTACAATGTTTAATCAAAAGTTTATATGCAGGATGTAGTATCGAGTTCACAAAAAGATATGTAAGTGCTGACATTAAATAAATATATTTCATTGAAATACCCTGTCGGGCTTTATTAAGTTTGCAACACCTTCAAACCACAAGAATGCGAACTTGCGGTCGATTTGCGAGGCCTTCAAATCCTTGCAAACCAGATTGAACGGGCCTGGCTCGTCATGTCGGCTCACGAACTAGTAAACATAATCAAGAATAATCCTACTGTTGAAAAGTTTGCCTGATCACATGGCTTTAGTCCTTTTTTGTTACACTCGGTCTTGTAAACTAAATGGTTTTGATAGCTTCCCCATTAGATACGGAATATAAACTAGTGATTATTCTGCAGAAACATTCAGATTTCAAATTAACAATTTCAAAAACATTCAAACGAGTGAATCGACAGTCATCTTGAACATAAACTCATGCGCTCATGTTACGTAAATTCATAAATTCAGCTTACTTCAAGTTTCGACAAGGGAGCACGTTAAAATATTGATTGTGTAATCCAGCCACCAATGTGCATAGCAACCGCCTGTGTGCATAGCAATCTGCTACGAGCATAGGACGACAAAATTTCCACCGTTTCACTCCCCTCCTATTACACTCGTCATTCTCTTCCTTACACGATCGTAAGCCGATTCGGATCGGTCGAAGCCAAAACACTACGAGGAACGCCTCTCACAAGATGGATTGCGCGCGCTAGATAGATCAACCAAGAACAATAACTTTCTTTACAAAAACAAAATTTTAATGTGTTCCCTTGGCGTAGTGGAATCGATTCTTAAACTGTGAGTTTGCTTTTTCAGATCTTCAAATGACAACCATTTTTGAAATAGTTGTGTATATATTAGAGATAATTTTCAGGAAGTATTATTGTTCAATAGTATCTTTATAAAATCTAACAGCATGGTAATGAGGATTTCAAAAATTATGTAAAAGAACTCGAAGATGCAATTGAACTTGAGCTAAAAGCCAACTTTGAAAAGCAAAGAGCAGAACAAATGGAAGATATTGCTACGTTTATCTTGTTAAGCACTGGAGATGAGGAACGAGGGGAATGTTTGCTAAAGCAAGCAGAGCAAATAAGACATAGAGTTGCTGAAATGGTAAATATATTCTTCATTAAGGAACATTCAGACATTAAATTAACCACACTTTTCATTGTGTCAGGATAAGATAGTTCAAGATAGGCGGTCAAAGTTGTGGTCTGGCAGAGGACCTTGTAAGGATGAACTTACAAAAGAAATAGGGCAAATTGGAGCTGAGCTCCAAGCTTACCTTGGTGGGACTTTCAATGGCAACCACACACACAAATGTCTTAAGGTATACAGGTGTATATCAATGTTAGGAGTTTGTTAAATTCATTGGGCAGTTTTGTCCTTTCTCGTATTTAATTTTCCGTTCCCTAGCAGATTTATTCATTACATTAAGGAAGTAAATATCAAGGTCTTAACCGAGGTACCAGTTGTGGTCTGTAATAAGGTTATGCCCAATTTACTTCAAGAGGCTGACTTAATTTTAACCCCTGCGTCAGGACTATGGTCAGACCATGGTCAAACATGTTTAAAACATGTTAGAACATGGTCAAGCAAACAATGGTTGCACAAGTTTAACCATGGTCAACCATGGTCAGTTAGTGTCTTGCTATGTAAAATAACAACCATGGCTTGACCATGGTCAGCCATGTTTGAAAGAAAAATCAATACCATGGTAGACCATGGTCAACCATGTTTAAAAGCAAAATCAATACCATGGTAGACCATGGTCAACCATGTTTGAAAGCAAAATCAATACCATGGTAGACCATGGTCAACCATGTTTGAAAGCAAAATCAATAGCATGGTAGGCCATGGTCAACCATGTTTGAAAGCAAAATCAATAACATGGTAGACCATGGTCAATCATGTTCGAAAACGAAATCAATACCATGGTATTACATGGTCAGCCATGTTTGAAAGAAAAATCAATACCATGGTAGAACATGGTCAACCATGTTTAAAAGCAAAATCAATACCATGGTAGACCATGGTCAACCATGTTTTAAAGAAAATTCAATACCATGGTAGACCATGGTCAACCATGTTTGAAAGCAAAATCAATACCATGGTAGGCCATGGTCAACCATGTTTGAAAGCAAAATCAATAACATGGTAGACCATGATCAACCATGTTCGAAAACGAAATCAATACCATGGTATTACATGGTCAACCATGTTTGAAAGTAAAATCAACACAATGGTTTACCATAGTCAACCATGTTTGAAAGCAAAATCAATACCATAGTAGGCCATGGTCAACCATGTTTGAAAGCAAAATCAATACCATGGTAGGCCATGGTCGACCATGTTTGAAAGCAAAATCAATAACATGGTAGACCATGGTCAACCATGTTCGAAAACGAAATCAATACCATGGTATTACATGGTCAACCATGTTTGAAAGTAAAATCAACACCATGGTATTACATGGTCAACCATGTTTGAAAGCAGCACCAAAACAAAAATTAATTGAGAAAACATATCACACATGTTCGCAAACAGGACCCGTACAGCTTGGTCAATGAAACCTACATATATATACAATATAAAGATGCAAATCATGCTGAGCAGTAGTATAATTCACTCATTAATAGAAGGAACAAATTAAATAAAACAATTATTGCCTTTTCAAACAAATATTTGCACTTTCATTAATGCAACAGAAAATAACTTGTATACAATCAGCATGTAAATATTAGCCAAAATGTTTGTTTCTACACTAAAGTTACTATCATGAAACTTTATTTCGGATAAAATATTCTAATCGAAACCGACGCGAGAATATGGTCCACTTATTTGCAACCACACCAAAAAGTTCATTAAAAAAACACAATCTAACAATAAATAAAGAGTTTCTACATAAAATTATTTGCTTACCTAAATCAGTGAATGCTCCTGTGTCAAAACATTCTCCTCAGAAATACCACAAATTTGCGGTCAACATCGCAAGCCCGTCATTCGGCCATTTCATTGATGGCAAGTAAACCTCAAAAAACATAGTCTTAGACGCATCCTGGTAGATGAACGACTCTCAGCTAGAGCAAAGTCTTATTTAAGGAGCTACTAAATTGAAAATTTTTATTCTTTACCCATAAAAGAACAAAAACGTCATCAAATGCCCCCCATCATTCATTATCAACGATCATTCATTATCAACGATCACTCTTGGCGGTTGCTCAGGTAGTGCAACGTTCGGTGGCAGCTTTTTGCTTTAGTGGCTGTATTATCAGTTTGTGTGCAACACATGTAGCTGGTGTAATAGCTGTAGTACCCGTTGTACATGTAGTACCTGCAGTACCTGTAGTATCCGTGGCCGGTTTAGTATCCGTGGTAGGTGTAGTATCCGTAGTACCTGTAATACCTGTAGTACCTATAGTGTCTGTAGTACCTGTAGTAGGTCTAGTACCTGTAGTACCTTTAGTATGTGTAGTATCCGTAGTATACGTAGTACTCGCAGTGTACTCTAGTGTCGTGTTCATTATGGTTCGTAGCACATTGATCACGTTAAGTGGATATCTCTATCTTATATATTCCCTTGTGAATACTTTAATCGTATGACATCATCAATTATGCAATATACGATAAGTATATGAGCTAGTGTGTTACTCCCCGGAGAAGGGGGGGAGGGGGTGTATGTTTAGGGTAGGGATGTGCCGCTGAGCCCTCTGAACCCTGACCCTGTTCCAGAGTAAAATCGCTGAAATTAATACTCTGTTCCAGACCAAGATCGCTGAAAACTATACCCTCTTCCGGTATTGCGAAAATAGATAGCCTGTTTCAGAGAAGACAGTGTGTGACTTCATATACCCTGTTCCAGAATAGAATCGCTGAAATTCATACTCTGTCCCAGACCAAGATCGCTGAAAACTATACCCTGTTCCGGTATTGCGAAAATAGATAGCCTGTTCCAGAGAAGAGAGTGTGTGACTCCATATACCCTGTTCCAGAATAGAATCGCTAAAAACCATACGATGTTTGGCGTATAGTGAATAAAGGGGAGTACCCCCATCTCCTCCTCGGTCCCCGGTGTGATACCAAATGCATTTTCTCTCGCTTGTTGGGCAGCCAACATTGGTATCCAAACTTATCAAAATTACGTTACATGTACTTTAGAAATATAGCTCTTGCTTTAGCTCGCAGCTTAAATTGCATCGGTCGAGGACTACGTTTTACAGTGGGCTTTTTTACCAAAGAGGTTTTATCCTACTGGTGTTTTGGTAGCGGGCAGCGTATTAACGTAATGTAATAATATAGGTTCGTTCTCTAAGCACTTGTAATGCTTGAAAATAAGTATGCACTTACACCTACTTGCAAAAAGATTGTCATAACAGGAAAGAACATTTGTAATTTAGTGATTTAGTAAATTTACTGATTAGGAATAGATTATCACTGACGTCAGACTCGAATTCATCAGTAAGAAAAAGATAATTTGGGACGACAAGATCTGACCGGCATGCAGATGAAGAGGTATTTTAAAATTAAAACGAAATGAATAAATAAAGAATAAGATCTGTATTTGTTTTTGTACGTTTCTGATCACATTGTGGCTATCATGCAGTAAATAAGTAGATTGACATAATAACAATGCTAAAAGAATTTCCCTTTAGACTGTGAAAACTAATTAACGTAAAATATATATATTTAGGCACTGCCTAAAAGCGGAGCTCCCGATACGGAAGTCACAGGGAGAACAATTTGAATGAACCTGAAAGGCAAAAATAAGATCGGGCGAAATATATTCAATTATTTTTTATTCGAGATGAAGATAATTTCTCCCATAATAAAAACCATGCAGTGAAATCGAATCGAAAAGCACTACATTGTTTTTTTGTTTGTTTGTTTGTTTTGTGGCGCGAGTACATACTCTCCCACATAGAAATTTTGCACACAACTCACCACCACCCCCAGGGGCTAGTTTTGCTCTTGGAAGATTCTTCGACAAAGTTTTCCAAAAAACCGACATTTTTAGGCTTTGAATCTATTTTACTTACAAAAAACGAAAGATAACTACAGATAATCCAATACAATATTAAGTTTAGTGAAATTTACCTCGGATGTCTTTCATTGAAATCGAAAATCTCGAGATTTAGGACAAATCAAGACCAAAGAACAGAAATGGAAACTGGTTATGGTGAGCAAAATATAAGCTTACTTTAATAATTACGTCTTTTACAGAACGAGACGAAGTTTACATTCAGTTAAACTTGACAAGAACAACTGAGACAAATAGAAAATTAAAGGCAATGCAAAAAGGCAATGCAAAATGACGAATTTCTTTGTCAGTAAATTGCCGTGAAAGTCTAGGTCTTTCTACAACAACATCTCTCAACAACACAAATTTAAGCTCATTTTTATAATCGAATATGATCGAATAGCTTAATAAACAGTTGAATATTTGGTGTACATTTCCATTTCATTTAATACTTAAATAAATTATCTGTGGAAATAAAATTATTAAATGAAAGTCTTCGTTGTTTTGAAGATGGGACCCCGTGATAGGAGGCGAATCTTTTCTTGAAAGAAAAACATACGATATTTGGTTAAAAACAACGTTTTACAACGTTAACCGAATTGCTAAAGATTTACAAAGCTAAATAAAGGACGAATATTTGTTGTAATATGCGCTTCATGTTATATTTACTCCAACATTAAAATAAATTAAGCTTATCTACAGAAATATTAAAAGTTTTGAGGGAAAGTGTTTGATTTGTCGATTCTTCGAGAAAAAATTAAATGCTTGTCAAAAAATGATAAACGATTGTTTGCTAAACCACACACCTGAATTCTTGGAGAACACTTCTTAATCCATCTTTGAATACATGAAAGTTTTAAATTGTCTTTGGTCTATAACTTGCACTAAAGCGATTTTTTTCTGTGCATTTGAGAGTCGCCTTAGCTAGTAGTTTTGCTTCAAATTCCTTTGTCTTTCACTCTCATTTTCTCTTTGTTCATTCGTGAAGTTTTGACTCAAATTCCTTTGTATTTCACTTTCATTTTCTCTTTGTTCATCCGTCAAGTTTTGCCTCATTTTCCTTTTTCTTTCACGATCATGTTCTCCTTGTTTATAATCGAAGTCCCGCCTAGATTTGCGTTCTCTATCTCTCTCTCTCTGCTTGCCGCTTTTCTTTGATGAGATTCCTTCGTCTTTGCCTTACTTTTTCACGCCACCAGAGTTTTTCCTCTTTCCAAAAAACGCTTTTACTTCTGGCCTTTCTTTTTTGGCTTCATTCTCCTCTGAGCTTTCTTTCGACTTATCGATTTCGGAAAGGGGTTCAATCGTAAATAGAGTAAATATGAATATAAGCTTGAATGAAAAATTGTGTTGTTATCTTTCGGTATTGTAAAACGTTTTTTACAAAAGTTTAATAGCCTTATTTACCTTTATGTGTACCCGGATGTTGCAACGCGTCAGCCAATCGGAATGCTTGTGTACACACGCCCGGACGGACGGACGGACGTACGGACGGAAGTGACTTCAGCCAAGCCATGAAAAATCAACTCGATAGCTTACCATTTTTCTTAGGTATGGTGCTCCGCGCGGGAGCTTCGCTATAAAACGTAATTTTCTAGCGCTGCCTGGCGTTTCTGATATGTTAGTAGTCTGACGTCAATGATTATTCATTCGTAATCGGTAAATTTACTAAATCACTAATTAACTAATTTACGAGTGTTCTATTCTTGTATGACAACCTTCTTGCAAATAGGTGTATATTAATTACTTAATCTTGTCCTATTAATGATACAGTTCGAAAAGACCGTTTTTTCAAGGGTGCGCGCGCATTCAAATTCAAGAAACTTGATGTGCCACGATATCAGAACACGAGTATAATCATGCATTGCTATGAAATTATTTTCGACAATAATTCAAAAAATCGCTTAAAAATATGACTTGCCTCTCAATTTTACAAAATTTGCGCTTTTCAGTTTTGTGGCCCGCAAAAATTTACAAAAACTTCCGAATACGTGTGGACGGGGCCTAAGGCGCAGCATTCAAATGTTTGCCTCAGCTGCTTCGAAGACTTCGAATGAGTTAAGAGATGCTTTTATATTTACGCATAGAAAGTATTTATTTTCGTAAGCATTTAAAAAGCTTTAAAAAGACTGAACTTGAAAAAGTATAGTGCATGAGGTTGTGCATGCACCAGTGTGCACGCGATTTATCCCGAGTTTCCATCTTCTACTGTTTAATTAAGAACAAAAGGTTTCGACAAAAGGTGAGAAATTCGGGATAAAAGCGCATGCGCACTGAAAACAATTCCTAAACTATTAACTAACTTATTGTCTCAACACCTAGTTGGAATTTAAATGGTCTTCATGTATTAGCCGCAGTATTCAAATTGTTGACTCAGTCGCTGCGAAGACTCTGAATTAATGAGGTAAGAGGTACTTATATTTACGCGTAGAAAATACTCCTTTTCGTAAGCATTACTTTACAAAAGCTCTTAAAAAAGATTGAAATTCAAAAGTATAGAGAAGTAGTGGGGTATTTGTGGGTTTTTTGATTCGAATTCTTTGATTTTGGAGTACATTTTAGGAACAGCAGAAAGTTAAGGAATTTAAATTTCTTTGTTAAAACGATTTGTTTAAACTAGATAAAAAAATCTAGTTTTTAGCAAATTTCTAGTTTAAAGCGCTACATTTTAGTTAGGTTTTGTGTCTCAAAATGTGTCTCGTGCGTGTTAAACAATTCATTCAAGTCTCCTACTATACCAAACTGAACTCCGCTTTAACTAACCTAACCATACATTTATTTAGTTCTATATTAACTTAGTTCCGTACATCTATTTAGTTCCGTACATTTATTTAGGTTCGTACATTTATTTAGTTCTACATTTATTTATTTAATGGTTCCATACATTTATCTAATAGTTCCACACATTTATTTATTAGTTCCACACATTTATTTAGTTTCATACATTTATTTGGTTCCATACTGATGATACAATCACACATAGCTTTAAATGCTATAAAGGAGATAAAAAAGGGTGTATGTTATCTCCCATCCCTTTTAACATATACCATCACGATTTGCCTGAAACTTTCAATGACGAGGCTTCAAACTTAACTGAAATAAACAACACTGGTATAAACTGTCTTTTATATGCCGATGACTTGGGTATGCTGTCAAAGAGACAACAAGGACAACAGCATCAGCTTAGCAAATTGAACCTCCTCTGAAGACTTCTAAACTGAAGGTCAATCTCGATAAAACCAAAACTATCATTTTCAATAACAACAGAAGAATTTTAAACAATCATAAGTTTTATTTTGAAGACACAAAGATCGAAAACTTTAAAACATATAAATACCTATGTCTGCTATTCCTCCAAGTAGAAACATTCTCTTTCGCCCGAGAAGAACGTAAGAAAATCGCGTTAAAAGCCCTATTTAAACTCCGCAAGGATATGGGTGACCATTTCATAACACATGTAAAACTTACAATAAAACTATTTAATTGTCTGATAAAACCAATCCTGTTGTATGGTAGCGAAGCCTGTGGTGTGGATCAGAAAATATTCTCAATACCCTAATCCCAGAGGCCCAACAATTTTTCTCCCGGCCACGTATATTTTGAGCTGCGAAGCGGCGAGCGAGCGGAAAAACATTAAAACCGGCGAGACATCGTCGCTTTGACGAGAACTCGCTGCTTCGCAACTCGCTAGAGGAGATAAATAGAGGAGTTCAAAGGAGACTCTGCTAGCAGGGTACTCAATCGTCGAGTCTCTGGGACCAGTGTAGAATCTAAATAGCGACACAACTGAAACGATACAAGCTAAATTCTGCAAAATGCTGTAAAGCGCTTGTAGATGAGTTAGGTCTTTTCCCCCGCAGATCAACAGCAAAACAAAGAGCAATAAAATTTTGAATTAAATTCATGAATAGAAACGATGACACTAAATTATCGCATCAAACAACTATAGATAGCCTAGCAGACATCACAAACAAATCCAGCTGGACAGAGAAAATAAATTCCCAACTAGATAATTTAGGCTCTAGCTATATGTGGAGAGAAAACATTAAAGAAGTAATAACAGAACCTCAAATACTAAAATTAATGAAAATAATCACGCAAAGAATAGAGGATCAAGAAATTCAAATCTGGCTTGCTGACATGCACAATATTCAGGAGGAAAGGGCTCACAGAAAAACAAACTTAGAACTTACAGAATATTCAAAAAGAATTTCAAACTTCCCCCACCTGTTCCCCCTCCCCTCCCTATGAAACATCTTTTGACACGATTCTCTCACCCAGGTCAAGGCAATATTTTCTCTGAAAACGAAAAATAAATGGATTATCTCTATCGTACATCGTATAACCGCGTGATTAAATTGTATTTACCAAATTTAATAAATCAAGCGAGTTCTTTTCTTACTCTCGTGGCAAAACTCATATGCAAAATTTCTTTGCTGTATTATCTAGCCCTACATGTCCGGTGTCACAGGGATTTGTGTTCCCCCGAGTTATGTGTTCACCCGAACACTGGACACTAGTGTTTTGTGTTCTTCCCTCCTCTCCCTATGAAACATCGTTTGACACGATTCTCTCCCCCAGAACGAGGAATCTCTATAAATGATTGGTTTTCGGTTGTGACAAACTGGCTAAATCTGAGAATTTTCTTCAAATCTAAATTCAACGAACGAATTCAAAAAATCATGAAAGCTTCACACTATGATAATGTTTTTACCTATTTATGCCGAAAGGAACATCTTCTTGATTTTGTGAATAAAGAAAAATATGTTTTACAAGAAGTTCTTGCTGGAAATAATTGCACACGAAGAAACTCTTTAGCATCTCGTACTATGGTACGTAGAAAAAGGAGGGGGAAAGGGAGTGGTAATCAGAGGACGTGAAGAGAAGCAAAGCTAGGTTCTTTGAGGAGTGCCATTCATCTGTTTTCGGCGCCCATGTAGGGCTAGATAATATTGAGCAAAGAAATTTTGCATATGAATTTTGCCGAAAGACCAAGAAAAAAACTCGCGTGAATTATTGCATTCTGTAAATACAATTTTATCTCTCAAAATACCAACGGCAGTAGAGGATCACGCGGTTATACGGTTTACGATAAAGATGTACGATAGAAACAGTCCACTGATTTATTTTTCGATTTTAGAGTTAAAATGTCCTTGTTCTGGGGGAGAAAACCGTGTCAAAAGATGTTTCATAGGGAGAGGAGGGGGGAACACAAAACACTAGTGCCCAGTGTTCGGGGGAACACATAACTCGGGGGAACACAAATCCCTGTGACACCGCCAAAAACAAATGAATGGCACTCCTCAAAGACCCATTGCTTCTCTTCACTTCCTCTGATTAACACTCTTTTTTCCCTTTTTTTTCTACGATGCACAGTACGCGAGTTTCTTTGTGTCCAATTATTTCGAACGAGAACTTCTTGTACATTCTCCTTAAAACATATTTTTCTTTATTCACAAAATCAGGAGGATATTCCTTTCGGAATACATAGTTTAAAACATTATCATGCTGTGAAGCTTTCATGATCTTTGAATTCGTTTGTCGAATTTAGATTTGAAGAAAATTCTAAGATTTAGCGGGTTTGTAAACCGAAAACCAATCATTCAATAGGCCATTTGCATTATGGCGTCATTTTACTACCACTACCAAAATGCTTCGTGAATTTTCTTTCTTATTTGAATTTGTAGTTCCTCATCGGAATAGTGAGACAATTGGTGCTAATTGAAGAACAAAAGACAGTGTGCAATGGAGTCCGGTAGTGGTAGTCAATGACGCCATAATGCAAATTGCCTATTATAGAGCACCCTTGACCTGGGGGAGAGAATGGTGTCAAAAGATGTTTTATAGAGGTGGGAGGGGAAACGCACAGCACTAGTGCCCAGTGTTCGGGGGAACACTTAACTCGGGGGAACACAAATCCCTGTGACGATGTAATGTAGTTACGTCACTGATCATTAGTTATTAGATTATTAGGTATGTACATAAATTAGGCACTTAAAAAAATGCACAAGGAGATACAACAACTGGCGACGAGCGATGGCTACAAATATTTCCGATTTTCCGCCTTTTAACGTCCATCTTGACAACAACGCAGGCCCTAGATGGGAAAAATGGTTAAAACGACTTGAAGGACTTTTAAATTCATTGGAATGAAATTAGAAGATAGCTAGCAGAAACAAGTAATTTTACTTCACTATGCGGGACCTGATGTTGATGACATATTTGATACACTTATTGACACCGGAGAAGATAAAGATTACAAGAAAGCAGTTGAGAAACTAGACGAGTATTTTAATCCTCAGGTTAACACTACCTACGAAGTCTACAACTTCAAAACAGCGAAGCAAAAGGAAGGAGAATCGTTGGATACATATCATACAACATTGCGCCAGCTTGCTAAAACATGTGGTTTCTCCGTAGACAAAGAGATCAAAGAACATATTATTTTGACCTGCGCATCTAACGCCTTAAGACGCCGCGCTCTAAGGGAAAATTTCAGCCTTAAAGATCTACTTCAACACGGAAGGGTATTGGAATTAAGCGAATCTCAAGCAACCCAAGTAGAAAAAACAGAATCCCAGGTCAATGCAGTGAAAGATTACTGGAAAGATGCCCAAAGATACGATCAAAGGCCCGTGCAGAATGCCGGCAAATTCCGATCACGTGCTAGGCAACCACAGTCACGCAACAGATCGACGTCACGCACTAGCGAAAACAAGCAACAGAAACCTAACTCCAAGAAGTTGACATGCTGGCATTGTGAAGGAGACTTCCCTCATCGAAATGAATGCCCTGCCAAAGGCCAAGAATGCCGTTCATGTGGAAAGATAGATCACTATTCACGCATTTGCAAAACAAACCCGCCAAGAAACAACCGTCTACGAAATGTCACGCAAGACAACGAAGGCGACGAATACTCTACCGAAGAAGAAGAGGAAGAATACTCGTACACAGTCAAGCCCAAGACAAATTCAAAACTACCATCCTGCAACGTACTAATCGGAGAAACCCAAATCAAGGTGATGATAGATTCCGGAGATACAGTCGATCTGATCAACGAATCGACACTCAATGCTATAAAACAGAACGTTCGACTAGAGCTGGAAAATGCAAAGCACAAGATATACCTATATGGCTCATAGATTCCAATACCTGTCAAAGGCAAGATAGAGACAGATATCCAATTTCAATGCAAGAGCACAGCAAGCACAGTGTTTGTAGTTCAAGGAGATGCAGAAAACCTGTTAGGCTACGACACAGCGAAGGAACTGGGTATTTTTCAGATAACGGTGAATACCGTCACAACCGGCAAAGGATACAACCTAGACTCAATGCTTAAGGAATTCGACTGCCTGTTCGGACCAATCAAGAAAGTCAAAGGGAAGACAATCAAGCTGCACATACATACATACATACTTTTATTTGTTAAGCAGGTTAACTAAACTACGCAGCCACAGGCTGATGTGGACCTGCTCTCTAACTAATACAATAATATATAAAGGTATAACTAGCTAAAACTAGTGTGAGCTGCGTCGGTGTTTCTAATGAAACAGTAATGATGAAAAGGTAAATTATACACCGTGAAAAAGATGAAAAAACTTACTGACGTTTCGGACGCTAGTCCTTCGTCGGAGTAAAAGAGAAAGAAGTGGTAGAAAGGAGTGTATATATGATAGAATAAGACAAAAGAAACCAATGAGAGCAAGGTAGGCAAGGAAACAAAAACAAACAATCAAAAGACAAAAGGAAAGGTTAGTTGAAAATAAAGCGTTCATTAATCCCGTTGGGACTAAGAGTGCCCAATAGGTGAATAAGCCGCATTTCTTTGGTCTTGCGACAATCATTGTTGCCGTTAAGCAAAGAAAGACCGAAAACAATGAAGTCAGAAAGAGAATGGTTAGTTAGATTAAAATGGCGGGAAACTGGTTTGGTAGGATCGTTATTGCGAATATCATAAAGATGATTGCAAATGCGATCACCAAGACGGCGGCCAGTCTCACCCACATATAAAAGATTACAGCGGGTACATTTAATACAATATACAACATTAGAAGTGGTACAAACAAAATGGTCAGTGATTTTAACAGTAGATTTGGGACCGACAACAGAAGTGTGAGAGGCTATGTGAGGACAAGTATAACAACGTTTACGAGAACAGCGAAAAGTACCAGGTTCTTTGTTAAAGGGAAGAACTCCCTTGACCATGAAAAAGAACGGAGATTACGATCACGTTTATAGGAAAAGAGAGGGCGGTTGTTGAAAATAGCAGAAGTGCGGGTGTCAGAGTCAAGCAGAGAAAAGTTGCGGTTAACAATGGGCTTAATGGAAATGTTAATAGGATGATACGTAAGAGTGAAAGGAATGCGGTCATTAGAGGGACGAGTGTGAGATGTGAGAGCGGTGGTACGATCAATAGTAGAAACTTTACGAATAGCGCGATCAATAACATGAGCAGGATAATTACGCTTAAGGAAGAAGGAACGCATCTCAGAACATTTAACAGAAAAATCAAGATTATCACTACACAGACGACGAAGACGAAGAAATTGCGAGAACGGAATAGCGTTAAGAGTGTGCTTAGGATGAGAAGACGAGTAGAGTAAATAAGAATGAGAGTCAGTAGGTTTGTAATGGACACTAGTGCTAAGACGGTCGTCATTAACACTAAGCAAGATGTCAAGGAAAGTGACTGATGTTTCACTAACCTCCCACGTAAAGTCTAAGGCAGGGTGAAAAGAGTTAACAAAAGAGATGAAAGAATCTAAGTCATTACGCGAACAAGAAGTAGCACCAATACAATCATCAATATACCGTCCAAAAAACTCAGGTTTAGGTCCAGTATATTGTTGAAAAACAAGGTTTTCGATATAACCAACAAACAAATTGGCATAACTAGGGCCCATCTTAGTACCCATAGCAACACCGTTTATTTGCCGATAATACCGATCACCGAAAGAAAAACAATTAAGAGTCAGAACGAGTTCAGCTAAGCGTAACAAAGTGGGAGTGCTGGGCTCGAGGACAGGACGAAGATCGAAAAAATGCTGAAGAGCACGAAGGCCATCATCATTAGGAATAACAGTATTGATCGTACCACCGCTCTCACATCTCACACTCGTCCCTCTAATGACCGCATTCCTTTCACTCTTACGTATCATCCTATTAACATTTCCATTAAGCCCATTGTTAACCGCAACTTTTCTCTGCTTGACTCTGATACCCGCACTTCTGCTATTTTCAACAACCGCCCTCTCTTTTCCTATAAACGTGATCGTAATCTCCGTTCTTTCTTGGTCAAGGGAGTTCTTCCCTCTAACAAAGAACCTGGTACTTTTCGCTGTTCTCGTAAACGTTGTTATACTTGTCCTCACATAGCCTCTCACACTTCTGTTGTCGGTCCCAAATCTACTGTTAAAATCACTGACCATTTTGTTTGTACCACTTCTAATGTTGTATATTGTATTAAATGTACCCGCTGTAATCTTTTATATGTGGGTGAGACTGGCCGCCGTCTTGGTGATCGCATTTGCAATCATCTTTATGATATTCGCAATAACGATCCTACCAAACCAGTTTCCCGCCATTTTAATCTAACTAACCATTCTCTTTCTGACTTCATTGTTTTCGGTCTTTCTTTGCTTAACGGCAACAATGATTGTCGCAAGACCAAAGAAATGCGGCTTATTCACCTATTGGGCACTCTTAGTCCCAACGGGATTAATGAACGCTTTATTTTCAACTAACCTTTCCTTTTGTCTTTTGATTGTTTGTTTTTGTTTCCTTGCCTACCTTGCTCTCATTGGTTTCTTTTGTCTTATTCTATCATATATACACTCCTTTCTACCACTTCTTTCTCTTTTACTCCGACGAAGGACTAGCGTCCGAAACGTCAGTAAGTTTTTTCATCTTTTTCACGGTGTATAATTTACCTTTTCATCATTACAATAATATATAAATAACTATATAGAAATTTCTAAAAGACAAGAATATAGAAAATCAATTCCACCTATGTTCGGTATAATTATTCAATAGATAATAAATGGAAATTCAATAAATAATTAAATACTAAATACTCAAATTTTTAAAATTTCTAAAAGACTAAAAATATAGAAAATCATCATTTTTTTTCGCTATTAAAGAAGCTCTGAATGAATGTCTTTAGAAAAGTTACGCATAATTTGTTTAAAATTATCCTTACTAACACTTGATTCTAAATTAAGAAAATCTGTTCATAAATAACTGGGCCCTCTATATTGAATTGTCCCCTTTCCAACTTCATGTTTTACTCTTGGGATTTCAACTTGGTTTCCCCTACGGGAGGATCTTGCTTTACTTTGAATAGGGACTTCATGGAGTATGGAACTTTATCTTGATGAACATCATGCATCAAAAGGAGAAGGCGTCTTTTGTAGATGTAAGACATTGGTAACCAGTTTAATTTTTGAAGGTTTTCTTGGTGATGAATGATTCGTGATGCTCTTGCATGAATGGGATCTAAGGTTTCCACAACTGCAGAACTGCAATTACCCCACACCACTATACCATGGGTTACTGCTGGAATAATGGTTTTAAAATAGATCCCTTCTAATACTTTTACAGGAAGCTTCTTCATTTTTCTCAATGCCCCAACCTTCTTGTGGGAAAGTTTTCTTCACATGGTCTACATGCATTGACCATGTCAGTCTATTATCAATCACTAAGCGCAAACAAGTAGTATGATCCACAATATTGATATATTTATTTCCAAAATAAGTTAGTTGAGTTGGGCCATTGAAGTGAGTTTTGCTGAGAATCATGACTTCAGACTTGATAGGATGGATACTAAGCCTGTTATTTATATTATCACATCGACGGAAATGTCCCTCCAAAGCACTAGCCTCATCGCAGACTCCCATTTCACATTAGAGCAGATGTAGAGAAGGAACTTGAACGCCTCGAAAAATTAGACATCATTGAAAAAGTTACAGGTACAACCCCTTGGGTCAGCCCAATTGTTGTAGTACCCAAGAAATCTGGCGAAGTACGAATATGTGTGGATGTGCGAGAGGCGAACCACGCCATAAAAAGAGAAAAACACCAGATGCCAACTCTAGATGAACTCGTAGCTGATCTTAACGCAGCAACTCGTTTCAGCAAACTTGATCTGTCTTCGGGATGTCATTAATTCGAACTAGACCCTGAAAGCAGACAAATCACAACCTTCACAACGCACAAGGGTCTGAAAAGGTTTAAGCGACTTATCTTCGGAGTGAATGCAGCTTCAGAGATCTTCCAGAACGCACTTGAAGAGATCCTCTCGGGATTACAAGGATGCAGAAACCTGTCTGATGACATCATCGTTTATGGAAAGGACCAGGAAAGCCAGACAAGAACCTCCACGCTACACTTACCAGGCTTAAAGAAATGGATGTACATCTAAACAAAGCAAAATGCAAGTTCTCCCAAGCAGAAATGCAGAAGGCATGAAACCCGATCCACTAAAAGTCGAAGCAATAAAGAATGCCAACCCACCACAGAACGCAAGTGAAGTGGAATCCTTCCTTGGAATGGCTCAATATGTTTCCAGATACATACAGAACTATGCTGACATCACAGCGCCTCTACGCAATCTTACAAAGCAAGAGATGGAAATGGGGAGATGAAGAGCACCAAGCCCTCGACAAGATCAAACTAGCCCTGACTGGCAACGAAGTAATGTCCTACTTTGACCCTGACAAGAAAACCGAAGTCATCGTCGATGCAAGCCCTATCCGACTCGGAGCTATCCTGCTACAGGAGGAAAACGTTATCAGCTACGCAAGTAGAACACTGAGTGATCCCGAGACACGATACTCTCAAACTGAAACAGAAATGCTTGCTGCAGTCTGGGGAGTAGAGAAATTCCGTGCGTGGTTCAACATTCGACATCGTCACCGACCATAAACCTCTACTAGGCATATTCCCAGGCTATAAAGTAGCCTCAGCTCGAATGGAAAGATGGAAACTTCGACTTGCTTCATACAATTTTAATCTTGTTTACAGACAAGGGAGAGACGACAAGAATCCCCCTGACTTCCTAAGCAGGCACCCAAACACGAAGGAGCCGGATGATGACCATATCACAGAGGACTATGTCAATTACGTTTGCAGAAACGCCATTCCAAAGGCAATGACATTACAAGAAGTCAAAGTAGAGACCAAGATAGACACAACCATGCAGGCTTTGGCTCGAGCCATAGAAAACGAAAACTGGTCAGATCCTGCAGTACAAGAGTACAAAAATCTTAAGGAAGAACTGTCCATTTGCAACGGAATCATTCTCAGAGGAAACAGGATTGTGATCCCAAGCTCACTTTAAGCAAAAGCAGTTGATCTCGCACATATCGGACACCAAGGGATCGTCAAGACTAAAGGACTGATACGAGAAAAGGTATGGTTCTCAGGAATTGATAGAATGGTTGAGACCAAAGTAAGAAACTGTCTAGCCTGTCAAGCTACAACACAAGGAAAGGTAACACCGGAGCCAACCAAGCCAACCAAACTACAAAGATAACCTTGGAAAGAGGTCGCAATCGACTTTTGCGGACCATTCCCTTCAGGAGAATATCTAATGGTAGTCATAGATGAGTACAGTTGCAGTTTTTTCCAGACAAGGAATTCCGGATGTTGTCAAAAGTGATAACGGCCCCCCTATTAACGGCGCAGAGTTTAAAACCTATGCAGGACACTCTGGATTCCATCACAGAAAAGTCACAACCTGCTGGCCAAGAGCTAATGGAGAAGCTGAACGATTTAAGAACACACTTGAGAATTGCATCAGATCTGCTCATGTAGAGAGAAAGAATTGGAAATAGTAGATGTACAGATTTCTTCGTCAATACCGAGCTAAGCCGCACTCTTCAACCTACACCTCACCTAGTGAAGCGCTCAATCAGAGAAAGCTAAGGACTGAACTTCCTCAAATTACATCAACGATCATGCCAACAAGCAAGCTACAACAGAAGAATGCAGAATCCAAATCCAAGATGGCTGAGTATGCAGATAAAGAACACATGCAAAGGAGAATGCTGTAAAGCCGGGAAACACAGTGCTAGTACGCCAACCCAAACGAAACAAGTGGAGCACACCTTACGATCCCACACCGTTCAACGTGGAAGAAAGAAAAGGGACAAGGATAACGGCATCGAACGACAACAAATTAATAACAAGAAACTCTTCACATTTAAAATTAATACCAAATCATCTTGCACAGTACCAGCCCAATGACGGAGACGACGACTCCATCACTGGATCACCGGAAATGACGCAGCAAGAAAATAGCGGCCCTACGAGACCACCAACACCTGTGCAGAGACGTTCCAGCAGTCGTCAAGGGAGGCCACTTGTCACATTCTCAGACTATATCGTCTACAAGTGAACTCTAAGTGAATATTAAGCACTGAGATGACGCAAGAACATTGTTGACATTTATTACTAATTACTAACGAAACACGTTCATGGGGATGATTAGTTGTTTGATTCAGATAGCATTGATTTAATAGGATGTAAGCTTTTTCCACGTAGAGAGGGATGTAACGTAGTTACGTCACTGATCATTAGTTATGATTATGTATGTACATAAATTAGGCACTTAAATAAATGCAAGAGGAGATCGGCCCGATCCGAATAGCTTACGGTCGTGTAAGGAAGGGAAAGACAGTGTAATAGGAGGGGAGTGAAACGGTGGAAATTTTATCGTCCTATGTTCGTAGCAGATTGCTATGCACACAGGCGGTTGCTACGCACGTTGATGGCTGGATTACATGATCAAGTTAGAACGTAAGTACGAAACTAGAAATCAGCTGAGTTTACGAATTTACGTAACATGAGCGTATGAGTTTATGTTCAAGATGAACTATCGAGTCACTCGTTTGAATGTTTTTGAAATCGTTAATTTGATTTTTGAATTTTTTCACAGAATAATCACTAGTTTATTTTCCGTATATGATGGGGAAGCCGATCAAAACTACGGAGGCATTTTAAGTTTACAGGACCGAGTGTAACGAAAAAGGGCTAAAGCCATGTGATCAGGCAAACAGATCAGTAGGCAATGATGTAAATAGCTAGAATACATTGTTCAAACATGTAATTGGCTTTTGGTTTTCACTAGAAAAATTCCCAAGCTTTGTTATAAGAGTTGTTCTTCCATCGGCAAACCATTTAGGATCCACTAAATCCCTGCAATGAATAAGCATTTTTCCACCAAAAGTACACAATGCGGCCGGGGCTTGGGGACGACCAATTATTCTTTCTTCGGATGACTTTGATGACCTTTTCAATGTCTACTAACTACTCTGTTTCAGTTGGTGCCCTTACACGCTCATAAAGTGCATCTTTAACCTTTGTAAGCAACTTCGCCGTTGGGTTCCCTGTGCCTTCTTCGTGCCATAATTTTTTCCAAAATCCCGCAGCCTCGTCGACATCATTGAAGAGTTGCTTTTCCTGACGTTTTTTGTCTTGGTTTGTGTAGACTGGTCTTTTGTTGTTTCATCTTGTTTCGTTATTTCATCTAATTTAGAATAAACCCTAGCAGGGTCAGTTCTAAATTGATAATTCAAAGATCTTGATTGTTCTTGTTTCTTTTTCCTTAGATATCCTTTCTTTAACTTTCTTAGTGTACATTTATTCTTCTCCATATAAATAATTAATCACGATACAGATATATCCTTACATTGTGATTTCATAAGCGCTCTGTTCCTTCTTCCTCGCTTAGTTAGCTTTCGGTTTACTTTGATACGCTCAACCTCCGTTTTTGTTATTGAAATTTGCTTCCTCATTGCCATGGCTTTCTTTTCATAGTCAGCCTTGAGTCGTTCCATTCTAGTGATCTTTTTTTGTCATTTACTTCCCTTGGATGCTTTTTTCAGCCTTTGTATAACAAAAAGGCAGTAACAATTGAATATAAGACATAAAGGTATAGAAATATAGATAAGTTGTAGTGCTTGGGAACGAGCACAGAAAGCCAGAGTACCAGCTTAAGAACAATTTGAATGCCAAGGAGCCGAGAGACTGAAAAATATCTTGATCTTCGATCGAAACTGGAAGAAAGCTAGCAGTGCAGTACTTGAAAACCTGTTTTTAAGTTGATCCTGAACTATAAGTGAAAACTTTTTGCCACTTGTTGTAATAATTTGTACTTGTTTCGGGCTATTGGAAAACAAATTTCGGTTAAAAAATTTACCGTAACTGGAGCGTAAAATTTCCGATGCTCGTTTAAAGTAATCTTGAGATTCTTACCATAGATTTGTTCATTCTTAGAGTATGGAAAATGTTTAAAATAATTTTTTGACCTCTCTCACACAATCAAGGGTCAAGCAAAAAGGTTCTAGTTTAAGCGAAACAAGGTCATTGTAATAGTCGCAGCACAATCGAAAGTAAGCTTTACTCGGCGAAATGTAGTACCAATCAATTGTGCTTCAAAACGACGTTTTTTGTTTTTTTTAGAGGAAAGACATATTTTTAATAAAGATAAATAACTTAAATTTGAAATATCAAAATGCTTTAAATTATAAACTGAATTCCTGTGATGTCATTTGTATGTTTTTGTATGTTTAATTTAGCATAGAAAACATGGTTTTGACATATCTATGTTTCTATACTCTGATAAAACTTAGCTCTTCAGCCAATCAGAGCCTATTATATAAATAGTGTTATGCAGACTAAAAATGGTGATGTGATGCATGATTTTAGAAAACCAGAAAAATCATTAATTTTAAGGTTAAATAAATATGACATACTAAACACTATTTATTTACTGGTATTCCCATTACAAAATAAGTTGTAGCTTTTAACTAAAACGTAACTTGAGGTTAAAGTTTCTTTGGTATTAAGTCTATGGAACTAGTAGTGCTAAGGCCGGTAAATCGAAAATATCTATTGCCACACATTAAGAGAGGATGTCAACAAAAATCGAACATTCGCCGGCAACAGGCGAAAAATCGAATTTGCTCATATTTTAGTATTAGGAAGACCTTGATGCGATATAAGCCGTGGTATACGTCATTTGCCAAAATATCGCTTTATTTCCGAGAAAAACGAGGAAAACCAATTTGTGCATAATTGACCTTCTTAGAGAGCCAAAATATCATCCAACTTCGAGTGCCTCGCGTGCCTTTGCAAAAATGCGTATGGACTTTATTGTTACAAAACTTTTTTTAACATTGTCTTGGCTTTAAATCTGTGAATTTTTTTTATTTTCCATTAAATTTATGTTGGCAAAATGATTTTTATTACCAAGTTACTTTGGCACTTTATATAAGAACTTTCAAAAAAATGTTTAAACCATGTGATATATAAAACAAAACGTCGATATTTAGAAATTGAGAAGTTAAAACAATGTTCTAATCGTGAGTAAAGTGATTGTTTTGGGTATTTTGATCTGAGACGAGTAAAAAAGGTTTAAATTTGGAGAAAATTGCTATACTTTACGAATTCTTTAATGGTGACTGTTCTAAAAATCATTTATCAGCCAGCTATATTCATATCATCTTTTTTTAAAGCGTAATGATTGATAGTGACTGTATATAAATATCCTTTATGGTCCAATAAAGCCTACTTCTAAAGAAGCTAGAACGTATAAGGATATTTTCAGTAGAACTCGTCTTTGTAATTACGAACGGGACATGTGAAGGTGTAATACGGGAGCATCAAAGGCCACAGCCACTTCTTTTAGAATGCCGCGCGGTCACGAACTTTGGGTAACGCAACGCTGTTTGTTGTTGTTAGTAAAAGCACTTGACTCTGGAAAAATGATCCTTTATTGTGGATAACTTTTATTTTATTTATCCATCTTTTAAAACCATGCAGTTTTATAGTATTATAGTATTTCAAGCTAGTAGTTTGCTTTATTTTAAAATATTTTGCTCTTAAAGGAAATATCTTAATTTCATTTGATCGTACCGAACGGCCGCTTTTCCTTCAAAATTTCTCCAACCTTAAATCTCGATTACTCGTTGCAGAACAAAATACCCAAAACAATCACTTTACTCACGATTAGAACATTGTTTTAACTTATCAATTTCTAACTATCGACGTTTTATTTTACATAGCACATGGTTTAAATATTTTTTTAAAGTTCTTTGTATTTGATGCCGTGCCAAAGTAACTTTGTAGTAAAAAAAATTCTCTAACCTAAATTTATTGGAAAATAATAAAATTTCACATATTTGAATCCGAGACAATGTTTAAAAAAAATTTTAACAATCAAGTCCGTACACATTTTTGCAAAAGCGCGCGAGGCACTCAAAATTGGATGATATATTGGCTCTCTCAGAGGGTCAATTATGCATATATTGGTTTTCCTCGTTTTTCTCGGAAATAAAGCCATGTTTCAAAAAAAAAGTATACCACGATTTGTTTTGGCTATATGTCTACCTTATACTTGAATATATCCGAAATCGATTTTTTGACTGTTGCCAACAAATTTCGATTTCGTTTGATTTTTGCTGACATCTACTCTTAAATATTTAGTGCCACACATTAAATATTTAGTTCCACACATTTGATATTTAGTGACACATGATAGTTAAATGATAGTTGCCCCAATTTGGAAGATGTTTTTGGTATGTTCAGTAATGTCATATCTTCAACGATCTGTTATGCAAGTCCAATCTTTTCACTAGGTAATTTTTTAGATGATCTGGGCAGTCGATATTATTAATGATTTTGTAAACTAATTGAAGTCTTAAAAAACGCCGCGTACTATATAAAGTTAAAATAACTAACTGAGTACGCATATCTTGAGTGCAAGTTTTGCGATCACTTGATAAAAATGATACGCATTCCCTGATTCTTAAGGCGATCTAAGCGCTGTACATTCCGCTTCCCACAGTCTCCCCAAACTATGCTCCCATAATCTAATGTTGTTAGAACAGTCTGTTTGTATATTCTTAAAAGTACATTTCTATTTAAATAAGATGAAATCCTATTCAGCATCTTAAGTTTTGGAATTAAATTTAAATTTCAGAAGATATGTAAGAAACATGCTTGCTCCAATTAAGACGATTATCGATATTCACTCCTAAGTACTTAAAATGTTCAGACTGTTAAGACAGTCTGTCATCCAATACAACCTTGTCGTGCATTATTCAAAGCATGGTTCGTGCCAATTAACATACTTCAGATTTCTTAGTATTGCTTATTAATCCATTATCAGTAAGCCAATTGCTTATGAGTCTTAAGTCTTGATCGACATGTCCCCTTTAACATTTAGTGCCACACAAGTGCCTTTAATCTTATTGGTCAATAAAAAGGTATAACTAGCTAAAACTAGTGTGAGCTGCGTCGGTGTTTCTAATGAAACAGTAATGATGAAAAGGTAAATTATACACCGTGAAAAGATGAAAAAACTTACTGACGTTTCGGACGCTAGTCCTTCGTCGGAGTAAAAGAGGAATTGGTCATTGGTCAATAGGCAATTACATGACAACTGACATGAAACTCGTGAAACTAGATATGATCTTCGTAAAATCACACTTCCGTCGATTCAAAATAAGTTTACTAACAATCAAAAGTTTTGAAATTTTGAGGTTTTGAAGTTTTAAAATTCATGAAAGACGAATTCCAGCAAAAAAAAACAAAAAGCTTAGTGAGTTCACTAGTTCTTATAGCTCATCGTCGCTGTGTATTGGATCAATTCTCTTGAATTTCGTCTTAAAACTGGGGGATGGTTCAACCGCCAAAGCATGATGATCTCTCCAAAATTTGATAGAACAGTTATTGAAAACAGCTGCATAAAACATGCTTTGCTGGATTTCTGGCTGTTCTGCTCAAATGGATTGGATGTCAAAGTACTGGAAAGTTGAAGCGTTACTTTAAGACTCAAGGCTGAATCTTTCGTTAGTTTTCTTCCTTCGATGTGCTCACTTAATTTGGAAGACATAACGTGGTGTTGCTCTGTTGACGCTTCTGAATAACTATTTAAAGACTTTAGGTTTCGCTGGCCAGCAAGGGCGATCATATTCAGAGGCTGTACGTTTTCTTTTCGTAGCGTTTAAATCATGGTTCTTAACGGACGGATTTAACGGACGATTCGGGACGAACTCATTTTAGCCTGTCCTAGTTTTGCTTCCGCGTTCCTTGATCCATTCTACGTACTCTCTTTTTCCCTCGACTTCAAAGTTGCCGTATCTTACACCATGGTGCTCATCTTGTGTTCTCCAACCCAAGTAAACAGTGTTGTAAAACCAAACTGTACCCAGAAGGACTTGAGGATAATTGTTGCCTGGCTGTTGTTTTTGCCTTTATATCTGAATATGGTCTGTACTCAGCCTTGTTTGGTTTCTGGCCATTCCCACAACTACGGAGATCCTTTCCTTCGCAAGCCCAGGCTTCCCGAGAACGGTTGAGATATCTATCCAGCAAAATGGAGTATTGTTTGCCTTGTTCTCTAAGGAAGCGGTCGGTACTACGGAAATATAAAATTTTTTCCATATCCTTTTGCTTTGTTTTTGAAAATTTTCCGGTCGAGTTAAAAATGAAAAGGGATCAAAATGGATAATATAATTCAATTTACAATACTAAGAGAAAATAATAAGTTAAAATATATTCATAATAAAATAACTAAAAATATATGTTTGAACAAAAATAAATAAATAAAAATATAAGTATGAACAAATATTCGTGAAAACTACATAAAAAAGACTTCCCTAAATAAGTATGTCTTAAAATTCTTTTAAATTCCTTTAGTCCATAAAGTTATTGATATATATAGGTTATATAGCAATCGCATGGGATTGAAATCGGTATTGTCAGAAGTATTAAGGAAAAGTAGAGTATATTTCATGCATTTTTTTGTCTTTACTGTACTATCATTTAGTGTGCATGTTTTCAGATTAAATTAATGGCAATGATATATATATCAATAGAAAGTCAGGTAATGTTATTTAACGTTTTTACCCTTTTTGATCAATAATCTTGTTATCTAATTATATCTATTATTCACATATGTATTATAAACATATTCTCCCTATAAGTTCAATAATTATCTATGTTATTATTTTAGAAATTCAAGAAAAAGTGTCAAGGAAACTACCACCAAGTCATTGTGGATTTAAAGGCTACTCTGAAGATGTAAGTAAACAATAACGCGGTTTCTTTTTTTACAATGCTGTTCATGCTTTTGTTTCTTTCACTGTTCCCGTTGAAGTTGCTGTTAATTAAGGGCTGAAAGGGAACAAAGTAAAATCAGCCATGAATCCAAACTGGCCTTGCTTGGGAAGACCAAAGTAGTAAGTACTAGCTGAAAAGACGTTTGTTAAAAAAGGGCAAGGGCAAACAGACTTGCTGTCGTTGAGAGACGCAAATTTGCAACGATTGCCTCGCCGAAGAACGCCTCGCCGGTTGCCGGGATTTGGGCATAGTATATGTCTCTTGGATTTCGGGCATGCCAGCCATGCGTTCGGGGAGATGTGAGAAAATAAGACTGTGGCTAGGAAGTTTGAAACGACTGAAATGAATGAATGTTAAATGCATGAGTAAAAGGAATTTCACGAGTTCATGAAAGGGCTGAAAGGAAACAAAGCGAACTCAGCAATGAATCCAAATTAGCCTTGTTGGGAAAGGCAAACGTAGTAAATATAAGCTGAAAACACGTTTGTAAAAAAGGGCAATGGCGTGCAATAGGTCACCTCGAAGCGAGCACAAGAGTTTGTTTCGAGGGATTTATTGCGGCTTCAAACCAGGAGTTTCAACAGGAACCAAATACAGTTAAGAAGCGGTTGCTCCGACATCGCCGTTGGCTAAACTCTGACTTTCTGTCGTGGAGAGGCGTAGCTTTGCAGCGAATGCCTCGCCGAAGGACGCCGTCCAGGTTGACGGGTCTTGAGGACAGTATATGCCTTTCTTGGATTTCGGGCATGCTGGCGCTGCGTTCAGGGAAACGTCGTGAAATACGTGGCAAAGAAGGAAAGGCACTACGGCAGTTAGTCAGGAAGGCAAATAGGCAGTGAAGGAAGGAAACATCGAGGGAATAATCAAGGATGGAATGACCAAGTTGGGAAGAAGCCATGGAGGAAAGAAATAAAGGAGAGAAGAAACCAAGGAATCAAGGTATCAATGAATCATGAAGGCAAGAAATCTACAAAGCAAGTTAGCAAGGAACCAAATATGACAAAGGAGGCATTCGAGAAGTAAGTCTATCATTTTTTCCTTCCACCTTTATTCGACCAGTATCATTATTTTTCGTTAACCCTCGGAACATTATTCTTTTAAACTTTCAAGAAATTCATTTTGTCTTATTATTCTTCATTGTTCTACAACACATAGAGTCCACATGGGCGTTTTTGGGGTCAAGCTTGTTTCACAACATTAATCATAGAAGAACTTGGTCACATCGTAAGTTATTTATTTTATTCGTTGATTGCTTCATCGTCGGAGTAATTTAAGTTTTAGTAATTTAAGTAAGTTAAGTTAATAACTACAACGCATTTTGTTATTTTTTGAATTCGGTAAACCTTGTTTTATTATTTTAATTTTTATCTTTTAATATACGATTTACATTTAACCGTTATTTAATTGCATTGATTCCATATACTTCTTTTTAATTCTTTATCACATGTAACTAAAACTGTAACGTCCATATTCGATCCCCAAGATATTTAGTGAACTGCGACTTTTTCCAATTCCCATAACGAAACCTCCGCACGACATTAACAAACTTTAGCCGAGTACCCATTAATTTGTTCTAGCGTATTAGAAAGATACGGTGTATATTGAAATATTATTTAGTTGCACATTGTAAATGAGAAGGTTTAGTACCCTTAATCAATGTATTCCATGTATACCATTCATATTTAACAGTTAAATGTTGCAAATGATGCAAATGAAGAGGTGTACACTCTTGCCAAGGTGGCCAATGATATTATGGTTTGCTATTTCAGCCATTCCGGACTACCCTCAGCCATCCATGAATACTTCCAGCCATCCCTGACTACCCTCAGCCATCCCTGACTACCTTCAGCCATCCCTGACTCCCCTCAGCCATCCCTGATTATCCTCAGCCTTCCCTGACTACCCTGCGCCATCCCTTACTACCCCTTAAGCCATCCCTGACTACCCTCAGCCATCCCTGACTACCCTCAGCTATCCCTGTCTACCCCCAGCAATCCCTGACTAAACTCAGGCATCCAACACTACCCTCAGCGAACCCAGACTACCTTCAGCCTTCCTTGTCTACACTCAGCAATCCCTGACTACCTTCAGCCATACCTGTGTACCCTCATTCATCCCTGACTATCCTCAGCCAACCCTAACTACCCTCAATCACCCCTGACTACCTTCGCTATCACTGACTACCCTCAATCATCCCATAGTATTCTCATCCATCCCATAATACTTTCCGCCGTCCCCGACTCTCCTCAGCTATCCCTGACTACAGTCAGTAATGCCTGACTACCCTTATCCATCCCTGATAACCTCTGCCAACACTGACTATCATCTGACAGCTTTGACTAGCTTGAGCAATCCCTAACTACCCACAGCCATGCTTGACTACCCTCATCCTTCCATGATTACCCTCAGCCATCCCTGACTACCCTCAGCTATCCTTGACCACCCTCAGCTATCCCTGACTACCCACAGCCAACCCTTAGTACCCTCATCCAACGCTGACTACCCTGAGCTAGCCATGACTACTCTGAGCCATCCCTGAGTACGCTCAGCCATACCTGGCTATCCTCAACCAACCCTGACAAACCTGACCCATACCTGAGCTATTCCTGATTACACTCACCCATCCCTGTCTACACTCAGCAATCCCTGACTACCCTCAGCCATACATGTGTACCCTCAGTCAACCCTGACTATCCCCAGCCATCCCTGAATACAAAAAGCTATCTCTTTATACCCTCAGCAA
Organism: Actinia equina; assembly: GCA_011057435.1. Lineage (NCBI taxonomy): Eukaryota > Metazoa > Cnidaria > Anthozoa > Actiniaria > Actiniidae > Actinia > Actinia equina. Next base: position 146,190 of record WHPX01000070.1, read on the forward strand.
TCTCTTACTACCCTCAGCCATCCCTAATTACCCTCAGCCATCCCTCAAAACCCTCAGCCATCGCTGACTATCCTCAGTCTTACCTGAATATGCTCATCCATCTCTGAACACCCTCAGCCTTCCCTGACTACCCTCAGCAGTCCTTGACTATCCTCCGCAATCCCCTGACTAACCTTAGATATCCATGACAACCCTCAACAATCCCTCAGTTCAAACCTGATTACCCTGAGGCATCCCTGACTACACTGAGACATCCCTGAGTACCCTCAGTCATCCCTAACTAACCTTAGCATTACCTGTCTCCCTCAGCCAACCCTGACTATCCTCATCCAACCTTGAATAGCCTGATCCATCGCTGACTACTGTGAGCTATCCCTGAGTACCCTCAGCCATTTGTGACTATCCTCAGCCATCCCTGAATACACTCAGCTATCCTTGACCACCCTCAGCTATTCATGACTACACAAAGCCATCCCTTAGAACCCTCAGCCATCCCTGTCTACCCATAGCCATCGCTGACTACCCTGAGCCATCGCTGACTACCCTAAGCTAACCCTAAATACTCCCATTCATCCCTGATTATCCTCAGCCATCCCTGACTACCCTCAGACAACCCTAACTACACTCAAGCACCCTTGACTACCTTGAGCTGTCTATGACTACCCTCAGTCATCCCATAGTGTTCTCAGCCATCCCATACTACCTTCAGCCGTCCCTGATTATCTTCAGGCATCCCTGACTACAGTCAACAATGCCTGACTACCCTTATCCATCCCTGACAACCTCTGCCAACACTGACTATCCTCTTCCAAACTTGACAAGCTTGAGCAATCCCTGACTATCCTCAGCCATGCTTGACTACCCTCATCCTCCTATAATTCCCTTCAGCCATCCCTGACAAACCTGATTACCCTGAGACATCCCTGACTACCCTCAGCTATCCTTAATTACCCTCAGCTATTCCTGACTACCCATAACCATCTATTAGTAACCTCAGCAATCGCTGACTACCCTGAGCAAACCATGACTACCCTGAGGTCCATCTGACTATCCTCAGTCATACATGTGTATGCTCAGTCAACCTTGACTACCCTCAGCCATCCCTGACTACTCTCGGCCATTCCTGACTACTCTCAGCTTTCCCTTATTATCCTCAGCTATCTCTGACTACCCTGAGTCATCCCTGACTAACCAAAGCCATGCCTGACTACAATCAGCCATCGCTGACTATGTTGAGCCATAGCTATCTACCGTTAGCTATTCCGGAGTACCCTAAGCTATCTCTCACTATCCACAGCCAACCCTGACTACCCTAAGCCAACCGTGAGATAACCATGACTACCATGGGGCATCCCTGAGTGCCCTCAGCCATCCCTGACTATCTTCAACAAACCCTGACTACACTGAGTCATCCCTGAGCCATCCCTGACTACATCCAGCCATCCCTGTCTAACCTCGGCCATTCCTGACTACTTTCCGCCATCCCTGACTACCCTAGGTCAGCCCTTACTACCCTCAGTTTTCACTAAGTACATTCAGCCATACTTGTGTATGATCAATCAATCCTGACTATCCTCAGACATCCTTGACTACCCTCAGACATCCCTGACTACTCTCACCCATTCCTGACTACTCTCAGCTATCCCTGATTACCCTCAGCTATCTCTGACTACCCTGAGCCTTCCCTGACTACCCAAAGCCATGGCTGACTACAATCAGCCATTGCTGACAACGTTGAGCCATAGCTGACTACCGTGAGCTATTGCGGAGTACCCTAAGCCATCTCTCACTATCCACAGCCATTTCTGACTACCATAAGCCAACATTGACTACCCTCAGCCATCCCTTACTACACTCAACCATCCCTGACTATTCTCAGCCTTCCTTGACTAATCTCAGCCATCCCTCTCTACACTCAGCCAATCCCGACTACCCTCAGCCTTCCCTGACTAGCCTCAGCATTTCGTGATTACCCTCAGTCTTCCCGGACTACCCTCAGCCTTTCCTGACTACCCTGAGACAACCCTGACTACCTTGAGTCATCCCTGACAATCGTCAATCATGCCTGACTACCCTCAACCATCCCGGACTATCCTGAGCCATTCCTTATTACCCTCAGTTTCCCTTGTCTACCCTCAGCCTACCTTGAGTACCTGAGACAACCCTGACTACCCGGAGTCATCCCTGACTACTCTCAGCCAACCCTGACTAACCTCTTCCAACCCTGATCACCTTAAGCCAACCCTGTCAAAACTAAGCCATCCCTGATTACCCTCAGCCATGCCTGACTACTCTCAGTCTTCCCTGACTTTCCTCAGCCAACCCTGACTACCCTCAGCCATCATTGTGTACCTTCAGCCTTTCATGATAACCCTCATCTTTTCGTGACTACCCTCGGTTTTCCTGACTACCCTCAGCCATCGCTCTCTATCCTGAGCCATCGCTGACTATTTTCAACCAACCTTGAGTACCCTAAGCCAACCCTGACTAGCCTCAGATATCCCTGTCTACACTTAGCCATTCCTGATTACCCTCAGCCCTCCCTGACTAACATCATCCTCCGTGACTACCCTCAGACTTCCCTGACTACCCTGAACCATCCCTGTGTACACTCAGTTATCCTTCACTACTTTTAGCCATTCCTAACTACACTCAGCCATCCCTAACTACCCTTTGCCAACCCTGAATACCCTGAGCCAAACCTGATTGTCCTCAGCCATCCTTGACTACCCCTAGCCATCACCGACTACCCTCAGCTAACCTTGACTAACCTGAGCCATCCCTGATTAACCTCAGCCATCCCTGACTACCCTCATCCATCCCTAACTACCCTCATCCATCCCTGACTACCTTCAGCCAACCCTGATTATCCACAGCCAACCTTGACTAGCTTTAGAGATCCCTGACAACCCTGAGCCATCCCTGACTACCATAAAACATTCCTGAGTATACTTAGCCATCCCTGAATACACTAGGCCATCCTTGACTAAACTCGGCCTTCCCTAGCAACCTTCAGGCATCCCTGTGTACCTTCAGCCTTCCCTGAACACCATAAGATTTACGTGACTACCTTCAGTCTTCTCTGTTTGTATTGAGACAACCCTGACTAACCTCAACCATACCTTACTACGCAATTCCATCACTGATTACCCTCAGCCATCGCTTACTACCCTAAGCTATCACTGAGTACCTTCAGCCATCCCTGACTATCCTCAGCCATCCCTGACTACCCTCATCCATCCCTGACTACCTTCACCATCCCCGACTTTCCTCAGCCAACCCTGACTACCTTCAGCCATCCCTGAATACCCTCAGCTATCCCGGACTACCCTCAGCCATCTCTGACTACCCTAAGCCATCCCGGACTACCCTCAGCCATCTCTGACTACCCTAAGCCATCCAACACTACCCTCAGCGAACCCTGACTACCTTCAGCCTTCTCTGTCTACACTCAGCAATCCCTTACTACCCTCAGCCATCCCTAATTACCCTCAGCCATCCCTCAAAACCCTCAGCCATGGCTGACTATCCTCAGTCTTACCTGAATATACTCATCCATCCCTGACTACCCTCAGCCATCCCTGACTACCCCCAGCTATCCCTTTCTACTCACAACAATCCCTGACTAAACTCAGCCAACCCCGACTAGCTTCAGCCTTCTCTGTCTACATTAAGCAATCCCTGACTACCCTAAGCTATCCGTGACTACCCTCAGACATGACATGCCTGACTTCCCTCAGCCATCCCGGACTACCCTCAGCTATCTCTGACTACCATCAGTCATCCCTGACTACCCTAAGCCATCGCTGACTACCCTGAGCCAAACCTGACTACCATGAGCCATCCCTTGAGTTCCCTCAGCCATCACTGACTATTCTCAGCCAACCCTTTCTACCCTAAGACATGCTTGAGCTATCCCTGACTACCTTCAGCTATCCCTGATTACCCACAGCCATCCCTAACTACCACCAGCCATCACTGACTATCATCAGCCATCCCTGACTAACCTGATCTATTCCTAACAAATTACGACCATCCCTGACTCCCATCCGCATTCGCTGACTGCCCTCAGTCATTCTTGAGTACCCTCAGACATCCCTGAATAAACCTCATCATCCCTGACTACCCTCATCAATCCCTTAATGTCTTTAGCCATCCCTGAATACAGGCAGCTTCCCCTGACTATACTCAGCCAACAATGACTAGACTGAGACATCCCTGACTACCCTGAACCAATCCGGACAACCCTTGGCCATCCCTGACTACCCTCAGCAATCCCTGATTGACCTCATTCATCCTTGAGTACCCTCAGCCATCCCTGATTAACCTCGGCCATCCCTGACTACCCCTAGCCATCCTTGACTACCCTTAGCCAATTTTGACTATCCTGAGCCATCGCTGACTAGTCTCAGCCGACACTGAGTACACTAAGTCAACCCTGACTACCCTCAGCCTTCCATGACAAACCACATCCTTCCGTGACTACCCTCAGTCTTTTTTGACTACCCTCAGGCATCGCTGACTATCCTGAGCCATAGCTGACTATCCTGAGCTATCGCTTACTACCCTTAGCCAACCCTGACTACCCTCAGCCTTCCCTGAGTACACTCAGCCATCCCTGATTAACCTCAGCCATCCTTGGCTACCCCCCTCATACATGACTACCCTGAGCCAACCCTGACTAACATAAGCTACACTTGAGTACTTTCAGCCATCCCTGACTATCCTCAGCAAACTCTGACAACCCACAGCCAACCCGGACTATCCTCAGCCATCCTTGACTACGCCTAGCCATTGCTAACTGTCCTCCGCCAACCTTGACTATCCCGAGACATCCTTGACTACCCTGAGCCATCCCTGACTAATCTGAGCCATTCCTGACAACCCTCGGCCATCACTGACTACCCTCAGCCATCCCTGACTAACCTCAGCCATCCCTAACTACCCTCATCCATCCATGAATATCCTTAGACATTCCTGAATACACGCAGCTATCCCTGACTAACCTCAACCATACCTGGCTACCCCTAGACATCCTTGACTATCCTTAGCCAATTTTGACTATCCTGAGCCATCGCTGACTAGTCTGAGCCGACACTGAGTACACTAAGCCAACCCTGACTACCCTTAGCCAAACCTGATTAGCCTCAGATGTCCCTGACTTCCCTCAGCCATTCCTGACTACCCTCAGCCTTCCATGACTAACCACATCCTTCCGTGACTACCCTCAGTCTTTTTTGACTACCCTCAGGCATCGCTGACTATCCTGAGCCATAGCTGACTATCCTGAGCTATCGCTTACTACCCTTAGCCAACCCTGACTACCCTCAGCCTTCCCTGAGTACCCTCAAACATCCCTGACTAACCTCAGTCATTCCTGACTGTCCTTAGCCATCCCTGAATACACTCAGCCATCCCTGATTACCCCAGCCATCCTTGGCTACCCCCCTCATACCTGACTACCATGAGCCAACCCTGACTAACATAAGCTACACTTGAGTACTTTCAGCCATCCCTGACTATCCTCAGCAAACTCTGACAACCCACAGCCAACTCGGACTATCCTCCGCCAACCTTGACTATCCTGAGCCATCCCTGACTACAATGAGCCATCCCTGACTACAATGAGCCATCCCTGACTAATCTGAGCCATTCCTGACAACCCTCGGCCATCACTGACTACCCTCAGCAATCCTAGACTGCTCTGAGTCATCCCTGAGTAACCTAAGCCATACCTGACTACCCCGAGCCATCCCTGACTAATCTGAGACATTCCTGACAACCCTCGGCCATCCCTGACAACCCTGAGCCATCCCTGACTACCATGAGTAATCCCTGATTGACCTCAGTCATACCTGAATACCCTCAGCCATCCCTGACTAACCTCAGCCATCTCTAACTACCCTCATCTATCCCTGAACATCCTTAGACATCCCTGAATACACGCAGCTATCCCTGACTACCCTTTAACCATCCCTGGCTACCCTCAGCCATCGCAGACTATCCTGAGCCATCGCTGACTAGTCTCAGCCGACACTGAGTACACTAAGCCAACCCTGACCACCCTTAGCCAAACCTGACTTGCCTCAGATATCCCTGACTTCCCTCAGCCATACTTGTGTACCTCAGACAACCCTGACTATCCTTAGCCATCCCTGACTAACCTCAGCCATCTCTAACTACCCTCATCCATCCCTCAACATCCTTAGACATCCCTGAATACACGCAGCTATCCCTGACTAACCTCAACCATCCCTGGATACCCTCAGCCATAGCAGACTATCCTGAGCCATCGCTGACTATTCTCAGCCGACACTGAGTACACTAAGCCAACCCTGACCACCCTTAGCCAAACCTGACTAGACTCAGATATCCCTGACTTCCCTCAGCCATTCCTGACTACCCTCAGCCTTCCATGACTACCCTCAGTCTTCCCTGACTACTCTGAGATATCCCTGTGTACACTCAGTCATCTTTGACTACCCACAGACATTCCTAACTACACTCAGCCATTCCTAATAACACTCAACCAAACCTGACTACCATGAGACATCCCTGAGTACCTTCAGCCGTCCATCACTATCCTCAGCCAACCCTTACTACCCTCAGCCAACCCGGACTATCTTCAGACATCCTTGACTACGCCTAGCCATTGCTAACTATCCTCCGCCAAGCTTGACTAGCCTAAGCCATCCCTGACTACCCTGAGCCATCCCTGACTACCCTCAGACACCCCTGACTACCTTCAGCCATCCCTAACTATCCTCAGCCACCCCTGACTACCATCAACCATACCTGACTACCCTCAACCTTCCCTGATTGCCATCAGCAATCCCTGACTACCCTAAGCCTTCCCTGCCTACCCTCAGTTCAACCCTGATTACCCTCAGTTATCCCTAACTACCCTTTCATTACCTGACTTCCCTCGGCCATCTCTGACTACCCTAAGTTATCGCTGACTACCCTGAGCCAACCCTGACTACCCTGAGTCATGCCCTGAGTTCCTTCAGCCATTCCTGGCAACCCTCAGTCATCCCTGACTACTCTCAGCCATCCCTGACTACCCTCAGCAATCCCTGACAACCCTCTGCCAACCCTGGATATCCTCAGCCACCCTTGGCTAGACTGAGGCATTCCTGACTACCCTCAGCCATCCCTGACTACCCTCAGCCATTCCTGTCTACCATCAGCCATCCCTGACTAACCTTAGGCTTCCCTGTGTATTCTCAGCTTTCTTTGACTACCCTCAACTGTCCCTGACTACAATGAGACATCCCTGACTACCCTCAGCCATCCCAGACTATCCTCAGCCATCCCTGAATACCCTCAGCTATCCGTAACTACCCCAAGCCTTCCCTGCTTACCATGCCTGACTAACCTCAGCCATCTGTTACTATCCTGAGACAACCATGGGTATCCTCAGCCATATCTGACTACACTCAGCCATCCCTGACTAACCTCGGCCATCCCTGACTACTCTCAGCCATCCCTGACTACCCTAAGTTATCACTGAGTACCCTCGGATATCCTTGACTACCCTAAGTTATCGCTGACTACCCTGAGCGACATTGACTACCCTGAGGCATCTCTGATTATCCTCAGCCATCATTGTGTTTGCTCAGGCTTCCCTGACTACCCTAAGGCTTCCCTGAGTATCCTTAGACATCCCTGACTAACCTCTGCCATCCCTGACTACACTCAGCCAACCCTGACTATCCTCAGCCAACCTTGATTAGCTTGAGACATCCCTGATTATCCTCATCCATCGCTGACAACCCTCTGCCAACCCTGACTATCCTCAACCATCCTTGACTAGACTGAGCCATTCCTGACTACCCTGAGCCATCCCTGACTACCCCAGCCATTCCTGTCTAAAATCAGCCATCCCTGACTAACCTTAGGTTTCCCTGTGTACTCTTAGCTTTCTTTGACTACCTTCAGCTTTCCCTAACTACAATGAGACATACCTGACTACCCTCAGCCATCCCTGACTATCCTCAGCCATCCCTGAATACCCTTAGCTATCCGTGACTACCCCAAGCCTTCCCTGCTTACCATGCTTGACTAACCTTAGCCATCTGTAACTATGAAAGACATCGATGGGTATCCTCAGCCATATCTGACTACACTCAGCAATCCCTGACTAACCTCGGCCATCCCTGACTACTCCCAGCCATCCCTGACTACCCTAAGTTATCACTGATTACCCTCGGACATCCCTGACTACCCGAAGTTATCGCTGACTACCCTGAGCGACATTGACTACCCTGAGGCATCTCTGATTATCCTCAGCCATCCTTGTGTTTGCTCAGGCTTCCCTGACTACCCTAAGGCTTCCCTGAGTATCCTCAGACATCCCTGACTAACCTCTGCTATCGCTGACTACACTCAGCCAACCCTGACTATCCTCAGCCAACCTTGATTAGCTTGAACCATTCCTGAATATCTTCTTCCATCGCTGACAACCCTCTCCCAACCCTGACTACCCTCAGCTGTCCCTGACTACAATGAGACATCCCTGACTACCCTCAGCCATCCCTGAGAATCCTCGGCCATCCTTGACTACCCTCAGCTGTCCCTGACTACAATGAGACATCCCTGATTACCCTCAGCCAACTCTGACTATCATCAGCTAACCTTGATTAGCTTGAGCCATCCCTGACTATCCTCATCCACCGCTGACAACCCTCTGCCAACCCTGACTATCCTCAACCAACCTTGACTAGACTGAGCCATCCCTGACTACCCTGAGCCATCCCTGCCTACCCTCAACTATCCGTGACTAACCCAAAGCCTTCCCTGCTTACCATGCCTGACTAACCTAAGCCATCTGTAACGATCCTGAGACCTCCATGGGTATCCTCAGCCATAAATGACTACACTCGGCCATCCCTGACTAACCTCGGCAATCCCTGACTACTCTCAGCCATCCCTGACTACCCTGAGCCATGCCCTGGGTTCCTTCAGCCATCACTGATTAACCTCAGCCAACCTTTAGTACTCTAAGCCATCCCTGAGCTATTCCTGAATACCATCAGCCATCCCTCTTTACCCTCAGCCATACCTGACTACCCTCAGCAATCCCTGACTACTTTCATCCATCCCTGACTACCCTCAGCTACCCTGACTACCCTCTGCTTTAAATGACTACCCTCAGCTATCCATGACTACTCTCAGCTATCCCTGTCTACCTTAAGTTATCGCTGACAACCCTCAGCCATCCCTGACTTTCATCAGTCATCCATGACACCCTCATCTATCCCTGCCTTCCTTCAGGCATCCCTGAATACTTTCATTAATCCTTAACTACCCTCAGCCATACTTGTGTATGTTCAGTCAATACTGACTATCGTCAACCATCCCTGACTACCCTAAGCCTTCCCTGAGTATCCTCAAACATCCCTGACTACCCTCTGCCATCGCTTACTATACTCAGCCACCCCTGACTACACTCAGCTATCCGTGACTACCCAAAACCTTCCCTGCTTACCATGCCTGACTAACCTCAGCCATCTGTAACCATCCTGAGACATCACTGGGTATCCTCAGCCATCCCTGACTACCCTCAGCTATACTTGACCACCCTCAGCCACAGCCATCCCTTAGTACACCCAGGCATCCCTAAGTACCCTGAGCCAGCCCTAATTACCCTCCGCCATCCCTGAGTATCCCCAGCCATCACTGATTAACCTCAGTCATCTCTGAACACCCTGAGTTATCCCTGACTACCCCCGACCATATCTGATTATCCTCAGCCAACCTTGACTAGCCTGAGCCATCGCTGACTACCCCCAGCTATCCCTGACTACCCTCAACTATCCCTGACTACCCAAAGCCATCCCTGACTACCCTAAGACATCACTGACTACCCTGTACCCTGTGTACCCTGAGCCATTGCTGACTACCCTGAGCTATCACTGAGTACTCCTAGCTATCTCTGACTATCCTCAGCTATCTCTAACTATCCTCGGCCAACCCTGACTACAATAAGCTAAGCCTGACAACCATAAGACAACCTTGACTAACCTCAACCATCGCCGACTACCCTCAGTCTTTGATGACTACGTTGAGCTAACCCTGAGTACCCTCAGCCATCTGTGACTATCCTCAGCCATCCCTGACTACCCTCAGCTATCCTTGACCACCCCCAGCTATCCATGACTACTCACAGCCATCCCTTAGTACCCTCAGCCATCCCTGTCTACCCTCAGCCATCGCTTACTTCCCTGAGCCATCGCTGACTACCCTAAGCTAACCCTGTGTACTCTCATTCATCCCTGACTATCCTCAGCCAACCCTTACTATCCTCAACCAACCTAACTACCCTCAATCACCCCTGACTACCTTCAGCTATCACTGACTACCCTCAGTCATCCCATAGTATTCACAGCCATCCCATACTACCTTCCGCCGTCCCCGACTATCCTCAACCATCCCTGACTACAGTCAATAATGCCTGACTACCCTTATCAATCCCTGACAATCTCTGCCAACACTGACTATCCTCTGACCGTTTTGACTTGCTTGAGCAATCCCTGACTACCTTCAGCCATGCATGACTACCCTCATCCTTCCATGATTACCCTCAGCCATCCCTGACTACCCTCAGCTATCCCTGACCACCCTCGGCTATTCCTGACTACCCACAGCCATCCCTTAGTACCCTCATCCATCGCTAACTAGCCTGAGCCAGCCATGACTACACTGAGCCATCCCTGAGTACGCTCAGCCATACCTGGCTATCCTCATCCAACCCTGACAAACCTGACCCATAACTGAGCTATCCCTGATTACACTCATCCATCCTGGTCTACCCTCAGCCATCACTGCCTACTTTACGCCATCCCTGAACACCCTCAGCCTTCACTGACTACCCTCAGCAGTCCTTGACCATCCTCCGCAATCCCCTGCCTAACCTTAGATATCCATGACAACCCTCAACAATCCCTGACAACCCTCAGGCATCCCTAACAACCCTCAACCATACGTGTGTACCTCAGACAACCTTGACTAACCTTAGCCATCCCTGAGTACCCTCAACCATACCTGAGTACCCTCAGCCATACCTAACTAACCTTAGCCTTACCTGTCTCCATCAGCCAACCTTGACTATCCTCAGCTAACTTTGAATAGCTTGAGCCATCGCTGACTACCGTTAGCTATCCTTGACCACCCTCAGCTATCACTGACCACCCTCAGCTATCCATGACTACTCACAGCCATCCCTGTCTACCCTGAGCCATCCCTTACTACCCTGAGCCAACCCTGACTACCCTCACACAACCCTAACTACACTCAAGAACCCTTGACTACCTTGAGCTATCACTGACTACCCTCAGTCATCCCATAGTATTCTCAGCCATCCTATACTAACTTCAGCCGTCCCTGACTTTCCTCAGGCATCCCTGACTACACTCAATAATGCTTGACTACCCTTATCCATCCCTGACAACCTCTGCCAACACTGACTTTCCTCTGCAAACCTTGACTAGCTTGAGCAATCCCGGACTATCCTCAGCCATGCTTGACTACCCTCATCCTTCTATAATTACCCTCAGCCATCCCTGACTACCCTCAGCTATCCTTGACCACCCTCAGCTATCCCTGACTACCCTCAGTTCAAACCTGATTACCCTGAGACATCCCTGACTACCCTGAGACAACCTTGAGTACCCTCAGTCATCCCTAACTAACCTTAGATTTACCTGTCTCCCTCAACCAACCCTGACTATCCTCATCCAACCTTGAATAGCTTGAGCCATCGCTGACTACCGTGAGCTATCCCTGAGTACACTCAGCCATTTGTGACTATCCTCAGCCATCGCTGACTACCCTCAGCTATCCTTGACCACCCTCAGCTATCCATGACTACTCACAGCCATCCCTTAGTACCCTCAGCCATCCCTGTCTACCCTCAGCCATCGCTGACTACCCTGAGCCATCTTTGAGTACCTTCAGCCACACCTGCCCATCCTCAGCCAACACTGACTATCCTCAGCCAAACCTGACTACCCTCAGGCATCGCTTACTACCCTCAGCCATCCCATAGTATTCTCAGCCATCTCTTACAACACTCAACCATCCCTGATTATCCTCAGCCATCTCTGACTACCCTGAGCCAACCATGATTAACCTGAGCCATCTCTGAATACCCTCAGCCATACCTGTTTATTCTCAGCCAACACTGACTATTTTCAGCCGAACCTGTCTACCCTCCGGCATCTCTGACTACCCTCAGTTTTCCTAATTACCCTCAGCTATTCCTGACTACCCACAACCATCTCTTAGTAACCTCAGCAATGGCTGACTACCCTGAGCCAACCATGACTACCTGAGGCATCTCTGGCTATCCTCAGCCATACCTGGCTATCCTAAGACAAAACTGACTATCCTCAGCCAAATCTGACTACCCTCAGCCATCGCTGACTACATTCAGCCATCCCTGTCTACACTCAGCCATCGCTGACTACCCTGAGCCATCTTTGAGTACCTTCAGCCACACCTGGCCATCCTCAGCCAACACTGACTATCCTCAGCCAAACCTGACTACTCTCAGGCATCACTGACTACCCTCAGCCATCCCATAGTATTCTCAGCCATCTCTTACAACACTCAACCATCCCTGATTATCCTCAGCCATCTCTGACTACCCTGAGCCAACCATGATTAACCTGAGCCATCTCTGAATACCCTCAGCCATACCTGTTTTTCCTCAGCCAACACTGACTATCCTCAGCCGAACCTGACTACCCTCCGGCATCTCTGACTACCCTCAGCTTTCCTTAATTACCCTCAGCTATTCCTGACTACCCACAGCCATCCCTTAGTAACCTCAGCAATCGCTGACTACCCTGAGCGAACCATGATTAACCTGAGCCATCCCTGAGTACGCTAAGCTATACCTCTTTATCCTCAGCCAACACTGACTATCCTCAGCCGAACCTGACTACCCTCAGGCATCGCTGACTACCCTCAGCCGAACCTGACTACCCTCAGGCATCGCTGACTACCCTCAGCCATACCTGACTAAACTCAGACATCCCTGAATACCATCAGCTATCCTTACCTCCACTCAGCTAGCCTTGACCACCCTCAGCTATCCATGACTACTCACAGCCATCCCTTAGTACCCTCAGCCATCCCTGACTACCCTGAGCCATCCCTATCTACCCTCAGCCATACTTGTGTACCTCAGTCAACCCTGACTATCATCAGCCATCGCTGACTACCTTCAGCCATCCCTGACTACCCTAAGATTTCCCTTAGTACCCTCAGCCTTCCCTTAGTACCCTCAGCCATCCCTATCTACCCTCAGCCATACTTGTGTACCTCAGTCAACCCTGACTATCATCAGCCATCGCTGACTACCTTCAGCCATCCCTGACTACCCTAAGCTTTCCCTTAGTACCCTAAGCCTTTTCTTAGTACCCTCAGCCTTCCCTTAGTACCCTCAATTATACCTAACTACCCTCAGCCATACTTGTGTATGCTCAGTGAACCCTGACTATACTCAGCCTTCCCTGACTACCCTCAGCCATACCTGACTACTCTCGGCCATTCCTGACTATTGTCAGCTTTCCCTGATTACCCTCCCCTATCTCTGACTACCCTGAGACATCCCTGACTACACAAAGCCATGCCTGACTACAATCAGCCATCGCTGACTACGTTGAGCCATAGCTGACTACCGTGAGCTATACCGTAGTACCCTAAGCCATCTCTCACTATCCTCTACCCTCAGCTATCCCTGACTACCAACAATCATCCCATAGTATTCTCAGCCATCCCTTCCTACACGCATCCATCCCTTACTATCCTCAGCCATCTCTGACTACCCTCAGTCACCCCTGACTACCCTAAGCCTTTCCATTAGTACCCTAAGCCTTCCCTTAGTACCCTCAGCCTTCCCTTAGTACCCTCAATTATACCTAACTACCCTAAGCTATCTCTCACTATACAGAGCATACCCTGACTACCCTAAGCCAACCGTGATTACCCTCAGACATCGCTGACTACTCTCAGCCATTCCTGACTACTCTCAGCTTACCCTGATTACCCTCCGCTATCTCTGACTACCCTGAGCCATCCTTGACTACCCAAAGCCATGCCTGACTACAATCAGCCATCGCTGACTACGTTGAGCCATAGCTGACTACCGTGAGCTTTAACGGAGTACCCTAAGCCATCTCTCACTATCCACAACCAACCCTGACTACCCTAAGCAAACTTTGACTACCCTCAGCCATCGCTGACTACACTCAGCCATCCCTGACTACCTTCAGCTATCCCTGACTACCCTCAGCTATCCTTTACCACCCTCAGCTATCCCTGACTGCCCACAGCCATCCCTTAGAACCCTCACCCATCGCTGACTATCCTGCGCCAACCATGACTACCCTGAGTACTTTCAGCCATACCTGTCTATCCTCGGCCAACCCTGACAACCTTGACCCATCCCTGAGCTATCCCTGACTACACCCATCCATCCCTGTCTACCCTCAGCCATCACTGACTACTTTCCGCCATCCCTGACTGCCCTAAGCCTCCCATGACTACTCTCAGCAGTCCTTGACTATCCTGCGCAATCCCTGACTAACCTCAGCAATCCATGACAACCCTCAACAATCCGTGACTACCCTCAGGCATCCCAAACTACCCTCTGCCATACTTGTGTACCTCAGTCAACACTTACTATCCTCATCCATCCCTGACTACCCTCGGCCATTTCTGACAAATCTCAGACATCCCTGAATACCCACAATCATCCCATAGTATTCTCACGAATCCCTTCCTACACTCATCCATCCCTGACTACCCTCAGCCATCCCTGAATACCCTCAGCTATCCCTGACTACTCTAAGCCATCCCTGGCTACCCTAAGGTATCGCTGACTACCCTGAGCCAACCCTGACTACCCTGAATCATGCCCTGAGTTCCTTCAGCCATTCCTGATAACTCTCAGCACTCCCTGACTACCCCCAGCCATCCCTGACTACCTTCAGCCATACCTGACTACCCTCAGCCATCCCTGACTATCCTCAGTCTTACCTGAATATCCTCATTCATCCCTGACTACCCACAGCTATCCTTTCAACTCTCAACAATCCCTGACTAAACTCAGCCATCCCTGATTATACTCAGCCAACCCTGATTACACTCAGCCATCCTACACTACCATCACCTTTCCTTGACTGTCCTCAGCTATCCCTGAGTATTCTCGGCTATCCCTTATTACAATCAGCCATCCCTGACTACGCTAAGTTATCCATGAGTACCCTCGGCTATCCTTAACTACCCATCACCATTCCGGACTACCATCTGCCATTCCTGACTGCTCTCTGCTTTCCCTGACTCCCTTAGCCATCCCTGAGTATCCTCAGCCATCTCTGACTACCATGAGGCATACCTGACATACCTCGTCCATCCCTGTGGACCCTCAGCTTTCCCTGACTACACCCAGCCTTCCCTGACTACCTTGGGCCATCCCTGACTACCCTGATTCATCCCTGACTACTCTCAGCCATCCTTGACTACCCTCAGCCATCCCTGAATACCCTCAGCTATCCCTGACTACTCTAAGCCAACCCTGGCTACCCTAAGGTATCGCTGACTACCCTGAGCCAACCCTGACTACCCTGAGTCATGCCCTGAGTTCCTTCAGCCATTCCTGATAACTCTCAGCACTCCTGACTACCCCCAGCCATCCCTGACTACCTTCAGCCATACCTGACTACCCTCAGCCATCCCTGACTATCCTCAGTCTTACCTGAATATCCTCATTCATCCCTGACTACCCTCAGCTATCCTTTCAACTCTCAACAATCCCTGACTAAACTCAGCCATCCCTGATTATACTCAGCCAACCCTGATTACACTCAGCCATCCTAGACTACCATCACCTTTCCTTGACTGTCCTCAGCTATCCCTGAGTATTCTCGGCTATCCCTTATTACAATCAGCCATCCCTGACTATCCTCATCCATCCCTGACTATCCTCAGACATGCCTGACTACCCTCATCCATCCCTGACTTCTCTTAACCATACCTGTGTACCTTCAGCATTTCCTGACTACACTCAGCTTTCCGTGACTACCCTCAGTCTTCCCTGATAACCCTCAGCCTTCCGTGACTACCCTCAGCTTTCCCTGATTAATGAGACAATCCCTAATACCCTGAGCATTCCCTGACTATCCACAGCCAACACTGACTAGCCTGGGCCAAGCCTGACTACCCTGAGTCATGCCCTGAGTTCCTTCAGCCATTCCTGATAACTCTCAGCACTCCCTGACTACCCCCAGCCATCCCTGACTACCCTCAGCCATCCCTGACTATCCTCAGTCTTACCTGAATATCCTCATTCATCCCTGACTACCCTCAGCTATCCTTTCAACTCTAAACAATCCCTGGCTAAACTCAGCCATCCCTGATTAAACTCAGCCAACCCTGATTACACTCAGCCATCCTAGACTACCATCACCTTTCCTTGACTGTCCTCAGCTATCCCTGAGTATTCTCGGCTATCCCTTATTACAATCAGCCATCCCTGACTATCCTCATCCATCCCTGACTTTCCTCAGACATGCCTGACTACCCTCATCCATCCCTGACTTCTCTTAACCATACCTGTGTACCTTCAGCCTTTCCTGACTACACTCAGCTTTCCGTGACTACCCTCAGTCTTCCCTGACTATCCTCAGTCTTACCTGAAAATCCTCATTCATCCCTGACTACCCTCAGCTATCCTTTCAACTCTCAACAATCCCTGACTAAACTCAGCCATCCCTGATTATACTCAGCCAACCCTGATTACACTCAGCCATCCTACACTACCATCACCTTTCCTTGACTGTCCTCAGCTATCACTGAGTATTCTCGGCTATCCCTTATTACAATCAGCCATCCCTGACTACGCTAAGTTATCCATGAGTACCCTCGGCTATCCTTAACTACCCTTCACCATTCCTGACTACCATCTGCCATTCCTGACTGCTCTCTGCTTTCCCTGACTCCCTTTGCCATCCCTGAGTATCCTCAGCCATCCCTGACTACCATGAGGCATACCTGACATACCTCGTCCATCCC
Organism: Actinia equina; assembly: GCA_011057435.1. Taxonomy (NCBI): domain Eukaryota; kingdom Metazoa; phylum Cnidaria; class Anthozoa; order Actiniaria; family Actiniidae; genus Actinia; species Actinia equina. The sequence goes on from WHPX01000070.1 coordinate 163,272, forward strand.
TGTGCACCCTCAGCTTTCCCTGACTACACCCAGCCTTCCCTGACTACCTTGGGCCATCCCTGACTACCCTGATTCATCCCTGACTACTCTCAGCTATCCTTGACTACCCTCAGCCATCCCTGAATACCCTCAGCTATCCCTGACTACTCTAAGCCATCCCTGGCTACCCTAAGGTATCGCTGACTACCCTGAGCCAACCCTGACTACCCTGAGTCATGCCCTGAGTTCCTTCAGCCATTCCTGATAACTCTCAGCACTCCCTGACTACCCTCAGCCATCCCTGACTACCTTCAGCCATACCTGACTACCCTCAGCCATCCCTAACTATACTCAGTCTTACCTGAATATTCTCATTCATCCCTGACTACCCTCAGCTATCCTTTCAACTCTCAACAATCCCTGACTAAACTCAGCCATCCCTGATTATACTCAGCCAACCCTGATTACACTCAGCCATCCTAGACTACCATCACCTTTCCTTGACTGTCCTCAGCTATCCCTGAGTATTCTCGGCTATCCCTTATTACAATCAGCCATCCCTGACTATCCTCATCCATCCCTGATTTTCCTCAGTCATGCCTGACTACCCTCATCCATCCCTGACTTCTCTTAACCATACCTGTGTACCTTCAGCCTTTCCTGACTACACTCAGCTTTCCGTGACTACCCTCAGTCTTCCCTGACTACCCTGAAACAACCCTGATCATCCTGAGTCATCCATGACTATTCGCAGCCAACCCTGACTACACTAAGCCAACCCTGACTACCTTAATCCAACTCTGACCGCCATCAGCCATCTATGTCTACTCTCGGCCATTCCTAACTACCCTCAGCCTTCCCTGATAACCCTTAGCCTTCCGTGACCACCCTCAGCCCTCCCTGATTAATGAGACAATCCTTAATACCCTGAGCATTCCCTGACTATCCACAGCCAACACTGACTAGCCTGGGCCAAGCCTGACTACCCTGAGTCATCCCGGACAACTCTGAGCCATTCCTTACTATCCTCAGGCACTCCCGACTACCCTCGGCCATCCCTGACTACCCTCGGCCATCTCTGACTACCCTCGGCCATCCCTGACTACCCTCGGCCATCCCTGACTACCCTCGGCTATCCCTGACTACCCTCAGCCATCCCTCACTACCCTCAGCCATCTCTGAGTATCCTCAGCCATCCCTGAGTATCCTCAGCCATCTCTAACTACTCTCAGCCATCCCGGACTACCCACAGACATCCCTAACTATCCTCTGACATCCCTGTGTACCCTCAGCTATCCCTGACTACACTCAGCCTTCCATGACTAACCTCAGTCATCACTGACTACACTCAGCCATGCCTGACAACCTACGTCCATTCCTGACTACCCTGAGTCATCCCTGACTACTCTCAGCCAACCCTGATTTCCCAAAGCCAACCCTGACTACCCTGAGTCATTCCGGACCACCCTGAGCCATTCCCGACTACACTCAGCCTTCCCTGACTAGCCTCAGCATTTTGTGATTACCCTGAGCCATCCCTTATTACAATCAGCCATCCCTGATTATCCACATCCATCCCTGACTATCCTCAGTCATGCCTGACTACTGTCAGCCAACCCTGGTTTCCTTAAGCCAATACTGACTACCCTGAGTAATCCCGGAGTACCCTGAGCCATTCCTTACTTACCCTCAGGCATTCCAGACTTCCTTCAGCCATCCCTGACTACGCTAAGTTATCCATGAGTACCCTCGGCTATCCTTAACTACCCTTCACCATTCCTGACTACCATCTGCCATTCCTGACTGCTCTCGGCTTTCCCTGACTACCTTAGCCATCCCTGAGTATCCTCAGCCATCCCTGACTACCATGAGGCATACCTGATATACCTCGTCCATCCCTGTGCACCCTCAGCCTTCCCTGACTACACCCAGCCTTCCCTGACTACCTTGGGCCATCCCTGACTACCCTGATTCATCCCTGACTACTCTCAGCCATCCTTGACTACCCTGAAGCATCCCTAACTATTCCTCTTTCCTCAGCCATTCCTGACTACCCTCACTCATCCCTGACTACCCACCGTCTTTCGTCGCTATCCTCAGCTTACCCTGACTACCCGTAGACAACCCTGACTACCCTGAGTCATCCATGACTACTCTCAGTCATCCTTGACTACCATCAGACAAGCCTGAATACCCTCAGTTATGCCTGACTTTCCTAATCAATTCATAACTACCCTCAGCCAACCCTGACTATCCTCAGCGACCCTTGACTACCTTGAGCCATCGCTGACTACCGTGAGCTATCCCTGATTACCCTCATTTATCTGTCACTATCCTCAGCCATCGTTAACTACCGTAATCTATCCCTGATTACCCTCATTCATCTGTGACTATCCTCAACCATCCCTGACTACCCTCAGCCATACCTGTCTAACCTCATCCATCGCTGACTAACCTGAGACATCGCTGACTACCCTAAGCTAACCCTGAGTACCCTCATTCAGACCTGACTACCCTCAGTCATCCCATAATATTGTCAGCCATCCCATACTCCCCTCAGCCGTCCCTGAATATCCCCAGCCATCCCTGACTACAATCAATAGTGCCTAATTACCCTTATCCATCCCTAACAACATCTGCCAACCCTGACTATCCTGTGCCAACCTTGACTTGCTTCAGGCATCCCTGACTAATCTCAGCCATCCCTGACTACCCTAAGATATCCTTGACCACCCTCAGCTATCCCTAACTACCCACAGCCATCCCATAGTATTCTCAGCCATCGCTGACTACCCTAGGCCAACCATGACTACCCTGAGCCATCCCGGAGTACCCTCAGCCATACCTGGCTATCCTCAGCCAACCCTGACACCACTGACCCATCCCTGAGCTATCCCTGACTACACTCATCAAGCCCTGTCTACACTCAGCCATCACCGACTACTTTCCGCCATCCCAGAGTACCCTAGGCCTTCACCGACTACCCTCAGCAGTCCTTGATTATCCTCCTCAATCCCCGACTAACTTCAGATATCAATGACAACCCTCAACAATCCCTGACTACCCTCATGCATGCCTAACTACCCTCAGCCATACTTGTGTATCTCAGTCAACTCTGACTATCCTCAGCCATCCCTTACTAAACGCAGCCATCCCTGACTATCCTCAGCCATCCCTGACTACCCTCAGTCATCCCTGACAACGCTCAGTCATGCCTGACTTCCCTTGTCCATTCCTGACTACCCTCTGCCAACCCTGATTCTACTTCGTCATTGGTCTAAGTCGCTACGAAGTCACGTGAGATAGCACGCGGCAAGCAAGCAGTCAGTTGCGCTTGGTGATCAAGCAGTCAGGTTTTCGAAAGCAAACCTCTAGCGAATATTTATCATTATGGCACAAAATTCAACAGATGAAGAAATACTCGCACTACAAGACGAACTATCTGATGGAACAAAAGAAACACCAAAAGGAAGTACCCTTATGGCTTTATTAGCAAGAATGAACGACAACATGACAGAAATGGGCGAATCGCTCAAACGACTTCACAACAAAGATGGCCTAAATGAGGCCGAAACTGCCGCAAAAAAGCCACGAAATTCACCTGAATCAGGTGTTGAAGCCAGTGTCGCAGCCCTACTAAATGATGGGCACAACAACTCGGAGAATAGTAGTACGAAACCGAAGGCGAGGACAGCCTGCTTTATGACATTGTGCAATCTCTAAATGAGACCGAGCGAACCGCCGAACCGGTCTCAGAAAAATTAGGCTCCACAAGCTCAGCGACGATCATCTGAAAGAAAAATGTGATAAATATCACAGACCTTCTAATTGTAGTAAGGTCATCGTTCCAAAAGTGAACGAAGAAATCTGGAGCAAACTCCCAAAGCCAGCCCGAGGTAAAGACCTCAAACTTTCCCGCCTACAAACGAACGTGACCAAGGTCGGCCACATAGCTGTCAAATTAACAGAATCTCTCCTCAATTTAAAGAAAAATGAATCAGGCAAGGAGCTTAATGATCTAGTGATCATGACGACTGATGCCGTCGCACTGTTAGGTCACTCGAGCTTCGAAATCTCACAACTTCGTCGCGAAGAAATAAAACCAAACTTACACAAGGATTACAGTCACCTTTGCTCGGCCAACGTGCCGATGACTGATCTGCTGTTCGGAGATGAATTGCAGACACAGTTGACTCACATTAGAGCTGCAAACAAGATTGGGAATACCACAAGCTCGAACCCTAACCAGAGGCAAAATTATCAGCATGAAACAAAGTCAGGCAAGCCTTTTTTAGGCCGAGGGAACCCGACACCCAGTCGGGGATACAAGAGGCGATACAGCCACAACAACTACCCCCGCACGAAAAGTGCCGAACAACAGCACAAAAAGTAGACACTGTTGAATTACCACAACTTCAGGTAAGCGAATACAACTTGATGATAACAGATCTTGTGGATTACTGCAGGAAAAAGACAGAAAATTTTCAGGCAGGGCAGCTTTCACGCCATCTCCACAAATGGAGAACCTTGACATCTGATACAGAAATTCTTGAGACCGTATCCGGTAAACGAATCGAGTTTATACAAACTCCGATACGCATTACACCTCCATTCCAACCGAACTGGTCTTTTGAGGAAGGGCAATTTATTGATTCTGAAATTAAAAAGTTACTTCAGAAAGGTGTGATTCAGCAGTCTTTTCATGAAAAAGGGGAATTTATTTCCCCTATATTCCTCCGTCCAAAGAAGGATGGCTCATGGCGTATGATTTTAAACTTAAAATCCTTAAACCAATGTTGTTTATCACCACTTTAAGATGGACACAGTATGGACTGCTGTTCAAATGATGAAACCAAATTGTTATATGACATCTATAGACCTGAAGGATGCCATCGCTAAACAATACCAGAAATACCTCAAATTTAAATGGAGAGGTGATTTATATCAATTCACATGTTTCCCTAATGGCCTTGCGCCCTGCCCACGAAAATTTACTAAATTGCCTAAACCTGCATACTCCACATTGAGAAAAATGGGACATTTATCTGTGGGTTATATTGATGACTCATACCTACAGAACATTATTGACACAGTTACACTACTCAACAGCTTAGGCTTTGTTATACACCCAGAAAAATCTATTTTAGTCCCAAATCAAAGGCTTGTTTTCTTGGGATTCCTGTTAGACTCCTCCTGCATGAAAATTTCCCTCACACCTGAAAAAGCACTAAACGTTAAGAGTGCATGTCAAAGGCTTCTAGACACTAGCCAGCCAACCATCAGAACAGTAGCTAAGGTTTTGGGTCTCATTACCTCCAGCTTTCCAGGTGTAATGTTTGAACCGTTACACTATAGGTGGCTAGAGTTAGACAAAATACAAGCCCTGCAAAATAATAGGGGAAACTATGATGGGCCAATGTCTCTTTCACCTGAAGCTTTAAGAGAACTTGAATGGTGGGTTAAATCAGTTGAGACAGCCTATAATGCAGTCAACCATGAAGCACCCCAGCTCACAATGACCACTGATGCTTCAAAAAAGGGGTGGGGCTGCACACTAGGGGGCACTTCAACAGGTGGCAGCTGGACCTCAGATGAGGCAGAAAGCCATATAAACTATCTAGAAACAAGGGCAGTCTTTTTTGCCTTGAAGTCCTTTGAAAAAACAATATCAGGGAGAACAATCAAAGTGTTGGCTGACAACACAACAGCAGTTGCTTGCATAAAACAAATGGGAACTTGCCACTCTATAGATATTAACAGATTAGTTATTGAAATCTGGGAGTGGTGCATATCACACAATATCTGGCTAACAGTATCCCATATCCCAGGAAAGGATAACATATCTGCTGATGCAGAATCAAGAAAAACACGAAGGGAAACTGAATGGAGTTTAAACCACAGAATCACCACCAAGGTTTTTGATAAAATGGGCATTACCCCAGATATTGATTTATTTGCATCCAGAATAAATTCTAAATGCAACAAATATGTTTCCTACCACCCAGATCCAGGGGCATGGGCAGTGAATGCATTTCATATATCATGGGAAAAGCTATGCTTTTATGCCTTCCCCCCTTTCTGCATAATCCAAAAAGTACTAAGCAAAATACACGAGGACAAAGCTACAGGCCTTGTTATTGTACCTCACTGGGCAACTCAACCATGGTGGCCATACTTAGCTAATATGCTTATTGCATCTCCTGTCATCTTACCTAGGGAAAAAGACACTCTTTGGTTACCGGCACAACCACAACTGATTCATCCATTACACAAGACACTGACTCTTTTGTTATGCCATTTATCGGGACACGACTCACTCATCAGGGACTTTCAGACACAGCTTCCAACATTAACCTTCAAGCCTGGCGAACTTGAACTCAGAAACAATATAAATCATACCTCTCACGATGGGAACAGTACTGTAGTGAACAACAAATTGATCCAATTTCGTCCTCTGTAACAAACGGGATAAACTTCTTGGGCGAACTTTACGAAAAGGGGCTCTCCTACAGTGCCATTAATACTGCACGCTCTGCACTGTCGACAGTCATCTCACCACCCGAGGGCTGTACTTTTGGTGACCATCCATTGGTAACCAAGTTTCTAAAAGGAGTTTACAACATACGACCATCCTTCCCACGATATAAAGAAATTTGGGATGTATCTACAGTATTGAAATACTTAAAAACCTTGTCACCTCCACACTTGCTTAACTTGAAGGATCTGACACTCAAGATAACAATGCTTATTGCACTCCTGTCTGGGCAAAGATGCCAAACTCTACATGCTCTTAATATCTCACAGATAACACTTTCAGGAACAACATGTATATTCCACATACGAGAACTATTGAAAACCTCTAAACCAGGAAAACACTTTGGTTGCCTGGAACTCAAAGCTTTTGATGAGGACAACCAACTTTGTGTTATAACGTTCTTACGAGAGTATGTTGAGCGCACTAAGTTGCTAAGGGGCGCTCACGACCAATTGTTAATTAGTTATTGTAAACTATTTAAGCCTGTTTCCTCTGAGACCATCAGTCGCTGGCTAAGAGAGGTGTTAAAGAACTCTGGCATTGACACTTCAAAATTTAGTGGACACAGCACAAGGTCAGCCTCAACATCAGCAGCAACAGCAGCCAATGTCTCAATACACACCATCATGGAGGCTGCCGGTTAGTCAAATGCTGAAACGTTTAGAAAGTTTTACTATAAGCCAGTTACAATTCCTGACAACCCTAAGCCATCCGTTACTTCCCTCAGCCATCCCGGACTACCCTCAGCTATCTCCGACTACCATCAGTCATCCCTGACTACCCTAAGGTATCCCTGTCTACCCTCAGCCATACCTGACTACCCTAAGCCATACCTGACTAACCCATGCAATCCCTGACTACACTCAGCCATCCCTGAATACCCTCAGCTATCCCTGACTACTCTTGGCCATACATGACTACCCTAAGGTATCGCTGACTACCCTGAGCCAACCCTGACTACCCTGAGTCATGCCCTGAATACCCTCAGCTATCCCTGACTACTCTTAGCCATACCTGACTACCATAAGGTATCGCTGACTACCCTGAGCCAACCCTGACTACCCTGAGTCATGCCCTGAATACCCTCAGCTATCCCTGACTACTCTTAGCCATACCTGACTACCGTAAGGTATCGCAGACTACCCTGAGCCAACCCTGACTACCCTGAGTCATGCCCTGAATACCCTCAGCTATCCCTGACTACTCTTAGCCATACCTGACTACCCTAAGGTATCGCTGACTACCCTGAGCCAACCTTGACTACCCTGAGTCATGCCCTGAGTTCCTTCAGCCATTCCTGACAACCCTCAGCACTCCCTGACTACCCTCAGCCATCCCTGACTACCCTCAGCCATCCCTGACTACCCTCTGCTATCCCTGAATACTCTAAGTCATCCCTGACTACCCTAAGGTATCGCTGACTACCCTGAGCCAACCCTGACTACCCTGCGTCATACCCTGAGTTCCTTCAGTCATTCCTGACTACCCTCAGCCATCCCTGACTATCCTCAGCCATACCTGACTACCCAAAGCCATCCCTGTCTACCCTCAGCCATCCCTGTATACCCTCAGCCATACCTGACTACCCTAAGCCATACCTGACTATCCCATGCAATCCCTGACTACCCTCAGCCATCCCTGAATACCCTCAGCTATACCTGACTACTCTTAGCCATACCTGACTATCCTAAGGTATGGCTGACTACCCTGAGCCAACCCTGACTACCCTGAGTCATGCCCTGAGTTCCTTCAGCCATTCTTGACAACCCTCAGCACTCCCTGACTACCCTCAGCCATCCCTAACTACCCTCAGCCATCCCTGACTACCCTCAGCCATCCCTGACTATCCTCAACCATACCTGACTACCCTGAGCCAACCCTGACTACCCTCAGCCATCCCTGTCTACCCTCAGCCATACCTGACTATCCTAAGCCATACCTGTCTATCAAATGCAATCCCTGACTACCCTCAGCCATCCCTGAATACCCTCAGCTATCCCTGACTACTCATAGCCATACCTGACTACCCTCAGCCATACCTGACTACCCTGAGCCAACCCTGACTACCCTGAGTCATGCCCTGAATACCCTCAGCTATCCCTGACTACTCTTAGCCATACCTGACTACCCTAAGGTATCGCTGACTACCCTGAGCCAACCCTGACTACGCTGTGTCATGCCCTGAAAACCCTCAGCTATCCCTGACTACTCTTAGCCATACCTGACTACCGTAAGGTATCGCAGACTACCCTGAGCCAACCCTGACTACCCTGAGTCATGCCCTGAATACCCTCAGCTATCCCTGACTACTCTTAGCCATACCTGACTACCCTAAGGTATCGCTGACTACCCTGAGCCAACCTTGACTACCCTGAGTCATGCCCTGAGTTCCTTCAGCCATTCCTGACAACCCTCAGAACTCCCTGACTACCCTCAGCCATCCCTGACTACCCTCAGCCATCCCTGACTACCCTCTGCTATCCCTCACTACTCTAAGCCATCCCTGACTACCCTAAGGTATCGCTGACTACCCTGAGCCAACCCTGACTACCCTGCGTCATACCCTGAGTTCCTTCAGTCATTCCTGACTACCCTCAGCCATCCCTGACTATCCTAAGCCATACCTGACTACCCAAAGCCATCCCTGTCTACCCTCATCCATCCCTGTATACCCTCAGCCATACCTGACTACCCTAAGCCATACCTGACTATCCCATGCAATCCCTGACTACCCTCAGCCATCCCTGACTACCCTCAGCTATACCTGACTACTCTTAGCCATACCTGACTATCCTAAGGTATCGCTGACTACCCTGAGCCAACCCTGACTACCCTGAGTCATGCCCTGAGTTCCTTCAGCCATTCTTGACAACCCTCAGCACTCCCTGACTACCCTCAGCCATCCCTAACTACCCTCAGCCATCGCTGACTACCCTCAGCCATCCCTGACTACCCTCAGCCATCCCTGACTATCCTCAGCCATACCTGACTACCCTGAGCCAACCCTGACTACCCTCAGCCATCCCTGTCTACCCTCAGCCATACTTGACTATCCTAAGCCATACCTGTCTATCAAATGCAATCCCTGACTACCCTCAGCCATCCCTGAATACCCTCAGCTATCCCTGACTACTCATAGCCATACCTGACTACCCTCAGCCATACCTGACTACCCTGAGCCAACCCTGACTACCCTGAGTCATGCCCTGAATACCCTCAGCTATCCCTGACTACTCTTAGCCATACCTGACTACCCTAAGGTATCGCTGACTACCCTGAGCCAACCCTGACTACGCTGTGTCATGCCCTGAAAACCCTCAGCTATCCCTGACTACTCTTAGCCATACCTGACTACCCTAAGGTATCGCTGACTACCCTAAGCCAACCTTGACTACCCTGAGTCATGCCCTGAGTTCCTTCAGCCATTCCTGACAACCCTCAGCACTCCCTGACTACCCTCAGCCATCCCTGACTACCCTCAGCCATCCCTGACTACCCTCAGCCATCCTTGACTACCCTCTGCTATCCCTGACTACTCTAAGCCATCCCTGACTACCCTAAGGTATCGCTGACTACCCTGAGCCAACCCTGACTACCCTGAGTCATGCCCTGAGTTCCTTCAGTCATTCCTGTCAACCCTCAGCCATCCCTGACTATCCTCAGCCATACCTGACTACCCAAAGCCATCCCTGTCTACCCTCAGCCATCCCTGTATACCCTCAGCCATACCTGACTACCCTAAGCCATACCTGACTATCCCATGCAATCCCTGACTACTCCATGCAATCCCTGACTACCCTCAGCCATCCCTGAATACCCTCAACTATACCTGACTACTCTAAGCTATCCCTGACTACCCTAAGGTATCGCGGACTACCCTGAGCCAACCCTGACTACCCTTAGTCATGCCCTGAGTTCCTTCAGTCATTCCTGACAACCCTCAGCCATCCCTGACTATCCTCAGCCATACCTGACTACCCAAAGCCATCCCTGTCTACCCTCAGCCATCCCTGTATACCCTCAGCCATACCTGACTACCCTAAGCCATACCTGACTATCCCATGCAATCCCTGACTACCCTCAGCCATCCCTGAATACCCTCAGCTATACCTGACTACTCTTAGCCATACCTGACTATCCTAAGGTATCGCTGACTACCCTGAGCAAACCCTGACTACCCTGAGTCATGCCCTGAGTTCCTTCAGCCATTCCTGACAACCCTCAGCACTCCCTGACTACCCTCAGCCATCCCTGACTACCCTCAGCCATCCCTGACTACCCTCTGCTATCCCTGACTACTCTAAGCCATCCCTGACTACCCTAAGGTATCGCTGACTACCCTGAGCCAACCCTGACTACCCTGAGTCATGCCCTGAGTTCCTTCAGTCATTCCTGACAACCCTCAGCCATCCCTGACTATCCTCAGCCATACCTGACTACCCAAAGCCATCCCTGTCTACCCTCAGCCATCCCTGTATACCTTCAGCCATACCTGACTACCCTAAGCCATACCTGACTATCCCATGCAATCCCTGACTACCCTCAGCCATCCCTGAATACCCTCAGCTATACCTGACTACTCTTAGCCATACCTGACTATCCTAAGGTATCGCTGACTACCCTGAGCCAACCCTGACTAACCTGAGTCATGCCCTGAGTTCCTTCAGCCATTCTTGACAACCCTCAGCACTCCCTGACTACCCTCAGCCATCCCTAACTACCCTCAGCCATCCCTGACAACCCTCAGCCATCCCTGACTACCCTCAGCCATCCCTGACTATCCTCAGCCATACCTTACTACCCAAAGCCATCCCTGTCTACCCTCAGCCATCCCTGTCTACCCTCAGCCATACCTGACTACCCTAAGCCATACCTGACTATCCTCAGCCATACCTGACTACCCAAAGCCATCCCTGTCTACCCTCAGCCATCCCTGTATACCCTCAGCCATACCTGACTACCCTAAGCCATACCTGACTATCCCATGCAATCCCTGACTACCCTCAGCCATCCCTGAATACCCTCAGCTATACCTGACTACTCTTAGCCATACCTGACTATCCTAAGGTATCGCTGACTACCCTGAGCAAACCCTGACTACCCTGAGTCATGCCCTGAGTTCCTTCAGCCATTCCTGACAACCCTCAGCACTCCCTGACTACCCTCAGCCATCCCTGACTACCCTCAGCCATCCCTGACTACCCTCTGCTATCCCTGACTACTCTAAGCCATCCCTGACTACCCTAAGGTATCGCTGACTACCCTGAGCCAACCCTGACTACCCTGAGTCATGCCCTGAGTTCCTTCAGTCATTCCTGACAACCCTCAGCCATCCCTGACTATCCTCAGCCATACCTGACTACCCAAAGCCATCCCTGTCTACCCTCAGCCATCCCTGTATACCTTCAGCCATACCTGACTACCCTAAGCCATACCTGACTATCCCATGCAATCCCTGACTACCCTCAGCCATCCCTGAATACCCTCAGCTATACCTGACTACTCTTAGCCATACCTGACTATCCTAAGGTATCGCTGACTACCCTGAGCCAACCCTGACTAACCTGAGTCATGCCCTGAGTTCCTTCAGCCATTCTTGACAACCCTCAGCACTCCCTGACTACCCTCAGCCATCCCTAACTACCCTCAGCCATCCCTGACAACCCTCAGCCATCCCTGACTACCCTCAGCCATCCCTGACTATCCTCAGCCATACCTTACTACCCAAAGCCATCCCTGTCTACCCTCAGCCATCCCTGTCTACCCTCAGCCATACCTGACTACCCTAAGCCATACCTGACTATCCCATGCAATCCCTGACTACCCTCAGCCATCCCTGACTATCCTCAGCCATACCTTACTACCCAAAGCCATCCCTGTCTACCCTCAGCTTTCCCTTTCTACCCTCAGCTATCCCTGACTACTCATAGCCATACCTGACTACCCTCAGCCAACCCTGACTACCCTGAGTCATGCCCTGAGGTCCTTCAGCCATTCCTTACAACCCTCAGCACTCCCTGACTACCCTCAGCCATCCCTGACTATCCTCAGCCATCCCTGACTACCCTCAGCCATCCCTGGCTATCCTCAGCCATACCTGACTACCCTCAGCTATCCTTTCAACTCTCAACAATCTTTGACTAAACTCAGCCAACACCGAATAGCTTCAGCCTTCCCTGTCTACCTTCAGCAATTCCTGACTACCCTAAGCCATCCGTGACTTCCCTCAGCCATCCCGGACTACCCTCAGCTATCTCTGACTACCATCAGTCATCCCTGACTACCCTAAGATATCCCTGTCTACCCTCAGCCATACCTGACTACCCTAAGCCATACCTGACTAGCCCATGCAATCCCTGACTACCCTCAGCCATCCATGAATACCCTCGGCTATCCCTGACTACTCTTGGCCATACCTGACTACTCTAAGGTATCGCTGACTACCCTGAGCCAACCCTGACTACCCTGAGTCATGCCCTGTGTTCCTTCAGCCATTCCTGACAACCCTCAGCACTCCCTGACTACCCTCAGCAATCCCTGACTACCCTCAGCCATCCCTGGCTATCCTCAGCCATACCTGACTACCCTCAGCCTTCCCTGTTTACCCTCAGCCATCAGTGATTATCCTCAGTCTTACCTGAATATCCTCATTCATCCCTGACTACCCTCAGCCATCTTTTCAACTCTTAACAATCCCTGACTAACTCAGCCAACACCGACTAGCTTCAGCCATTCCTGTCTACCTTCAGCAATTCCTGACTACCCCAAGCCATCCGTGACTTCCCTCAGCCATCCCGGACTACCCTCAGCTATCTCTGACTACCATCAGTCATCCCTGACTACCCTAAGGCATCGTTGGCTACCCTGAGCCAACCCTGACTACCCTGAGCCATCCACTGAGTACCATATGCCATCACTAATATTCTCAGCCAACCCTTACAAACCTAAGACAACCTTTAGCTATCCCTGACTTCCCACAGCCATGCCCGATTACCTTCAGCCATCCCTAACCAACCTCGGAATATCTGACAACCTTCGGCCATCCCTGACTACCCCCAGCAATCCCTGACTACCCTGAGCCAACCCTGACTACCCTGAGTCATGCCCTGAATACCCTCAGCTATCCCTGACTACTCATAGCCATACCTGACTACCCTCAGCCATCCCTGAATACCCTCAGCAATCCCTGATTACCTTTAGCGTTCCTGACTAACTGGAGACATCCCTTACTAACCTCAGCCTTCCAAGAGTACACTCAGCCATCCCTGACTATTCTCAGCCATCCCTGACTATTCTCAGCCACTCCTGACTATCCTCAGCCATACCTCACTACCCTAAGCCATACCTGACTATCCCATGCAATCCCTGTATACCCTCAGCCATCCCTGACTACCCTCAGCCATCCCTGACTATCCTCAGCCATACCTGACTACCCAAAGCCATCCCTGTCTACCCTCAGCCATACCTGACTACCCTAAGCCATACCTGACTATCCCATGCAATCCCTGACTACCCTCAGCCATCCCTGAATACCCTCAGCTATCCCTGACTACTTTAAGCCATCCCTGACTACCCTAAGGTATCGCTGACTACCCTGAGCCAACCCTGACTACCCTGAGTCATGCCCTGAGTTCCTTCAGCCATTCCTGACAACCCTCAGCACTCCCTGACTTCCCTCAGCCATCCCTGACTACCCTCAGCCATCCCTGACTACACTCAGCTATCCTTTCAACTCTCAACAATCCCTGACTAAACTCAGCCAACACCGACTAGCTTCAGCCTTCCCTGTCTACCTTCAGCAATTCCTGACTACCCTAAACCATCCGTGACTTCCCTCAGCCATCCCGGACTACCCTCAGCTATCTCTGACTACCATCAGTTATCCCTGATTACCCTAAGCCATCGTTGGCTACCCTGAGCTAACCCTGACTACCCTGAGCCATCCACTGAATTCCCTCAGCCATCACTAATATTCTCAGCCAACCCTTACTAACCTAAGACATCATTTAGCTATCCCTGACTACCCACAGCCATCCATGACTTACCTCAGCCATCCCTGACTAAACTCTGCCTACCCTGACTACCCCAAACCATCCTCGAGTACCCTCATCTATGCATGACTAACCTCAGACATCACTGACTACTTTCACCATTCCTGTCTAACCTTAGCTCTCCTGACTAACCGGAGCCATCCCCTACTACCCTCAGCCATCCCTGACTAAACTCAGCCATCACTGACTATCCTCAGCTTCACAACTATCCTCAGCTTCACATGACTATCCTCAGCTTTCCCTGTCTACCCTCAGCCATACCTGACTACCCTCAGCCATACCTGACTACCCTCAGCCATACCTGACTACCCTCAGCCATACCTGACTACCCTCAGCCATACCTGACTACCCTCAGCCATACCTGACTACCCTCAGCCATACCTGACTACCCTCAGCCATACCTGATTACCCTCAGCCATACCTGACTACCCTCAGCCATACGTGACTACCCATAGCCTTCCCGGACTACCCTCAGCTATCTCTGACTACCATCAGTTATCCCTGATTACCCTAAGCCATCGTTGGCTACCCTGAGCCAACCCTGACTACCCTGAGCCATCCACTGAATTCCCTCAGCCATCACTAATATTCTCAGCCAACCCTTACTAACCTAAGACATCATTTAGCTATCCCTGACTACCCACAGCCATCCATGACTTACCTCAGCCATCCCTGACTAAAATCTGCCTACCCTGACTACCCCAAACCATCCTCGAGTACCCTCATCTATGCATGACTAACCTCAGACATCACTGACTACTTTCACCATTCCTGTCTAACCTTAGCTCTCCTGACTAACCGGAGCCATCCCCTACTACCCTCAGCCATCCCTGACTAAACTCAGCCATCACTGACTATCCTCAGCTTCACAACTATCCTCAGCTCCACATGACTATCCTCAGCTTTCCCTGTCTACCCTCAGCCATACCTGACTACCCTCAGCCATACCTGACTACCCTCAGCCATACCTGACTACCCTCAGCCATACCTGACTACCCTCAGCCATACCTGACTACCCTCAGCCATACATGACTACCCATAGCCTTCCCTGACTACCCTAAGTCAACCTTGATTACCCTCAGCCATCGCTGACTACCCTCAGATTTCCCTGTTTACCTTAGACATATCTGACTACAATCAGCCTTACCTGACTTCCCTCACCCATCTCTGACTATCCTATGCAATCCCTGACTATCCTCAGCATGCCCTAACTACTCTCACCCATCACTTATTACCCCCAGTCAACCCCGATTACCCTGAGGCATCCATGACTAACTAAAGCCTTCCCTGATTATCCTCAGCCATGCCTAACTACTTTCGGCCATCCCTGACTATCCCATGCAATCCCTGACTACCCTCAGCCATCCCTGAATACCCTCAGCAATCCCTGATTACTCTCAGCCTTCCCTGTATACCCTCAGCTTTCCCTGTATACCCTTAGACATCCCTGACTATCCTCAGCCATCCCTGACTACCATCAGCCATACTTGACTACCATAAGCCGTCCCTGACTACCCTCAGTTCAACCCTGATTACCCTGAGCCATCCCTGAGTACCCTCAGTCATCTCTAACTACCATTGCCTTACCTGACTTCCCTCGGCTATCTCGGTCTATTATATGCCTTACCTGACTAACCTCAGCCATCCTCGAGTACACTCAGTCATTCATGACTACCCTCAGATATCCCTGACTACCTTCAGCCATCCCTGGCTAATCCCAGGTATCCTGTTTAACCTCAGCCATCCCTTACCACCCTTAGCCATCGCTGACTACCCTCAGCCATCGCTGACTATCCTCAGCCTTCCCTGTTTACCCTTATCCATCACTGACTAACATCAGCCAAACCTGACTTCCCTCAGCCATCCCTGACAATAGTCGGCGAACCCTGAATACCATCAAAAATCACAGACTAGCCTAAGCCATCGATGACTACCATGAGCCATGCCTTGAGTTCTTTCAGCCATTCGTGAAAACCCTCAGAAATCCCTGACTATCCTCAGCCATCTCGGACTACCCTCTGCTTCACTTGACTACCCTCAGACACCCTCGAGAACCCTTCGTCATCCATTATTACCCTCACACATTCCTGACTACACTGAGGCATGCCCTGAGTTCCTTCAGGCAGCTCTGACTAACCTCAGCCACTACTTAGTACCCTAAGCCAACCCTGAGCTATTCCTGACTACACAAAGACATCCCTCATTACCCTCAGCTATCCCTCATTACCCTCAGCAATCTATGACTACCTTCGGCCATCCCTGACTACCCTCAGCCATCCCTGAATACCCTAAGTTATCGCCGACTACCCTGTGCGACATTGACTACCATGAGGCATCCCTGACTACCCTCAGCTGTCCCTAACTACCCTGAGGCATCCCTGACCACCCTCATCCATCCCTCACTACTCTCAGCCATCCCTGAATACCATCAGACATCCCTGACTACCCTAAGTCATCACTGAGTACCCTCAGCCATGCCTGACTACCCTAAGTTTTCGCTGACTACAGTGAGCAACATTGACAGTCATTCATGACTACCCTCAGACATCCCTGACTACCTTCAGCCATCCCTGGCTAATCCCAGGTATCCTGTTTAACCTGAGCTTTCCCTTACCACCCTTAGCCATCGCTGACTACCCTCAGCCATCGCTGACTACCCTCAGCCATCGCTGACTATCCTCAGCCATCGCTGACTATCCTCAACCTTCCCTGTTTACCCTTATCCATCCCTGACTACCATCAGGCATACCTGACTTCGCTCAGGCATCCCTGACAATAGTCAGCGAACACTGAATACCATCAAAAAACCCAGACTACCCTGAGCCATCGATGACTACCCTGAGCCATGCCCTGAGTTCATTCACCCATTCCTGACAACCCTCAGCAATCCCTGACTATCCTCAACCATCTCGGACTACCCTCTGCCTCACTTGACTACCCTCAGACACCCTCGAGTACCCTTCGTCATCCATTATTACCCTCACACATTCCTGACTACAATGAGGCATGCCCTGAGTTCTTTCAGGCATCTCTGACTAACCTCAGCCACTACTTAGTACCCTAAGCCAACCCTGTGCTATTCCTGACTACACAAAGACATCCCTCATTACCCTCAGCTATCTCTGATCACCCTCAGCAATCTATAACTACCTTCGGCCATCCCTGTCTCCCCTCAGCAATCCCTGAATACCGTCAGTTATCCCTGACTACCCTCAGCCATCCCTGACTACCCTAAGTTATCGCTCACTACCCAGAGCGACATTGACTACCATGAGGCATCCCTGACTACCCTCAGCTATCCCTGACTACCCTGAGGCATCCCTCACTACCCTCAGCCATCCCTCACTACCCTCAGCCATCCCTGAATACCTTCAGCCATCCCTGACTACACTAAGTCATCACTAAGTACCCTCAGCCATGCCTGACTACCCTAAGTTTTCGCTGACTACACTGAGCAACATTGACTATCCTGAGGCATCTGTGAATAGCCTCAGACATCCATGTGTTTAGGCAGCCTTCCCTGACTGCCCTTAACCTTCCCTGAGTATCCTCAAACGTCCGTAAATACCCTCTGGCATCCCTGACTACACTCGGACAACCCTGACTATCCTCAGCCAACCTTGATTAGCTTGAGCCATACCTGACTACTCTCAGCCATTCCGTGACTACCCTCATCTATCACTGACTACTCTCAGGAATCCCTGACTACCCTTAGCGTTCCTCACTAACTGGTGACATCCCTTACTAACCTCAGCCTTCCCAGAGTACACTCAGCCATCCCTGACTATTCTCAGCCACTCCTGACAACCCTCAGATATCCCTGAGTACCCTCAGTTTTCCCTAACTACACTCACCCATACCTGACTACCCTGAAACATCTCTGACTATCCTCAGTCATCACTGTGTACCTTATGCCATCGCTGAATACCCTTAGCCATCCCTGACTAACCTGAGCCATTCCTGACAACCCTCGGCTATCCCGGACTACTCTCAGGCATTCCTGACTACCCTCAGTCATCCCTGACTATCCTCCGCCATACCTGTATACACTCAGACATCCCTGAACACCCTCATCCATCCCTGACTACCCTCAGCCATCCCTGAATACCTTCAGCCATCACTGAATACCCTAAGACATCACCGAGTACCCCCAGCCATCCCTGACTACCCTAAGTTATCGCTGACTACCCGAGCGACATTGACTAACCTGAGGCATCTCGGACTATCCTCAGCCATCCTTGCGTTTACTCAGGCTTCCCTGACTACCCTAAGCCTTCCCTGAGTATCCTCAGACATTCTTGGCTACCCTCTTCCATCCCTGACCACACTCAGCCATCCCTGACTACCCTCAGCCTTCCCTGAATACCCTCTGCTATCCGTGACTACCCAAAGCCTTCCCTGCTTACCATGCCTGACTAACTTCAGCCATCTGTAACTATCGTGAGACATCCCTGGGCATCATCAGCCATATCTGAATACCCTCAGCCATTCCTGACTAACCTCGGCCATCCCTGACTACTCTCAGTTATCCCTGACTACCCTAAGTTATCACTGACTACCCTGAGCCATTCCTGACAACCCTCGGCTATCCCGGACTACTCTCAAGCATTCCTGACTACCCTCAGTCATTCCTGACTATTATCCGCCATACCTGTATACCCTCAGACATCCCTGAACACCCTCATCCATCCCTGACTACCATCAGCCATCCCTGAATACCTTCAGCCATCCCTGAATACCCTAAGTCATCACCGAGTACCCCCAGCCATCCCTGACTACACTAAGTTATCCCTCACTACCCTGAGCGACATTGACTACCATGAGGCATCCCTGACTACCCTCAGCTATCCCTGACTACCCTGAGGCATCCCTGACCACCCTAATCCATCCCTCACTACCCTCAGCCATCCCTGAACACCTTCAGACATCCCTGACTACACTAAGTCATCACTGAGTACCCTCAGCCATGCCTGACTACCCTAAGTTTTCGCTGACTACACTGAGCAACATTGACTATCCTGAGGCATCTGTGAATAGCCTCAGACATCCATGTGTTTAGGCAGCCTTCCCTGACTGCCCTAAACCTTCCCTGAGTATCCTCAAACGTCCGTGACTACCCTCTGGCATTCCTGATTACTCTCAGGCATTCCTGACTACCCTCAGTCATTCCTGACTATCCTCCGCCATACCTGTATACCCTCAGACATCCCTGAACACCCTCATCCATCCCTGACTACCCTCAGCCATCCCTGAATACCTTCAGCCATCCCTGACTACCCTTAGCGTTCCTCACTAACTGGAGACATCCCTTACTAACCTCAGCCTTCCAAGAGTACACTCAGCCATCCCTGACTATTCTCAGCCACTCCTGACTACCCTCAGATATCCCTGAGTACCCTCAGTTTTCCCTAACTACACTCACCCATACCTGACTACCCTGAAACATCTCTGACTATCCTCAGTCATCACTGTGTACCTTCTGCCATCGCTGAATACCCTAAGCCATCCCTGACTAACCTGAGCCATTCCTGACAACCCTTGGCTATCCCGGACTACTCTCAGGCATTCCTGACTACCCTCAGTCATCCCTGACTATCCTCCGCCATACCTGTATACCCTCAGACATCCCTGAACACCCTCATCCATCCCTGACTACCCTCAGCCATCCCTGAATACCTTCAGCCATCACTGAATACCCTAAGACATCACCGAGTACCCCCAGCCATCCCTGACTACCCTAAGTTATCGCTGACTACCCGAGCGACATTGACTAACCTGAGGCATCTCGGACTATCCTCAGCCATCCTTGCGTTTACTAAGGCTTCCCCGACTACCCTAAGCCTTCCCTGAGTATCCTCAGACATTCTTGGATACCCTCTTCCATCCCTGACCACACTCAGCCATCCCTGACTACCCTCAGCCTTCCCTGAATACCCTCTGCTATCCGTGACTACCCAAAGCCTTCCCTGCTTACCATGCCTGACTAACCTCAGCCATCTGTAACTATCCTGAGACATCCCTGGGTATCATCAGCCATATATAAATACCCTCAGCCATTCCTGACTAACCTCGGCCATCCCTGACTACTCTCAGTTATCCCTGACTACCCTAAGTTATCACTGACTACCCTGAGCCATTCCTGACAACCCTCAGCTATCCCGGACTACTCTCAGGCATTCCTGACTACCCTCAGTCATTCCTGACTATCCTCCGCCATACCTGTATACCCTCAGACATCCCTGAACATCCTCATCCATCCCTGACTACCCTCAGCCATTCCTGAATACCTTCAGCCATCCCTGAATACCCTAAGTCATCACCGAGTACCCCCAGCCATCCCTGACTACCCTAAGTTATCGCTGACTACCCGAGCGACATTGACTACCCTGAGGCATCTCGGACTATCCTCAGCCATCCTTGCGTTTACTTAGGCTTCCCGACTACCCTAAGCCTTCCCTGAGTATCCTCAGTCATCCCTGACTATCCTCCGCCATACCTGTATACCCTCAGCTATCTCTGATTACCCTCAGCAATCTATAACTACCTTCGGCCATCCCTGTCTCCCCTCAGCAATCCCTGAATACCGTCAGTTATCCCTGACTACCCTCAGCCATCCCTGACTACCCTAAGTTATCGCTGACTACCCGAGCGACATTGACTAACCTGAGGCATCTCGGACTATCCTCAGCCATCCTTGCGTTTACTAAGGCTTCCCCGACTACCCTAAGCCTTCCCTGAGTATCCTCAGACATTCTTGGCTACCCTCTTCCATCCCTGACCACACTCAGCCATCCCTGACTACCCTCAGCCTTCCCTGAATACCCTCTGCTATCCGTGACTACCCAAAGCCTTCCCTGCTTACCATGCCTGACTAACCTCAGCCATCTGTAACTATCCTGAGACATCCCTGGGTATCATCAGCCATATATAAATACCCTCAGCCATTCCTGACTAACCTCGGCCATCCCTGACTACTCTCAGTTATCCCTGACTACCCTAAGTTATCACTGACTACCCTGAGCCATTCCTGACAACCCTCAGCTATCCCGGACTACTCTCAGGCATTCCTGACTACCCTCAGTCATTCCTGACTATCCTCCGCCATACCTGTATACCCTCAGACATCCCTGAACATCCTCATCCATCCCTGACTACCCTCAGCCATTCCTGAATACCTTCAGCCATCCCTGAATACCCTAAGTCATCACCGAGTACCCCCAGCCATCCCTGACTACCCTAAGTTATCGCTGACTACCCGAGCGACATTGACTACCCTGAGGCATCTCGGACTATCCTCAGCCATCCTTGCGTTTACTTAGGCTTCCCGACTACCCTAAGCCTTCCCTGAGTATCCTCAGTCATCCCTGACTATCCTCCGCCATACCTGTATACCCTCAGACATCCCTGAACACCCTCATCCATCCCTGACTACCCTCAGCCATCCCTGAATACCTTCAGTCATCCCTGAATACCCTAAGTCATCACCGAGTACCCCCAGCCATCCCTGACTACCCTAAGTTATCGCTAACTACCCGAGCGACATTGACTACCCTGAGGCATCTCGGACTATCCTCAGCCATCCTTGCGTTTACTCAGGCTTCCCTGACTACCCTAAGCCTTCCCTGAGTATCCTCAGATATCCTTGGCTACCCTCTTCCATCCCTGACCACACTCAGACATCCCTGACTACCCTCAGCCTTCGCTGAATACCCTCTGCTATCCGTGACTACCCAAAGCCTTCCCTGCTTACCATGCTTGACTAACCTCTGCCATCAGTAACTATCCTGAGACATCCCTGGGTATCATCAGCAATATCTGACTACCCTCAGCCATTCCTGACTAACCTCGGCCATCCCTGACTACTCTCAGTTATCCCTGACTACCCTAAGTTATCACTGACTACCCTGAGCCAACCCTGACTACCATGAGCCATGCCCTGAGTTCCTTCAGCCATCTCTGATTAACATCAGCCAACCTTTAGTACCATAAGCCATCCCTGAGCTACTCCTGAACACTATTAGCCATCCCTCATTACCCTCATTCATCCCTGACTACAATCAGCAATCTTTGACTACCTTCGGCCATCCCTGTCTACCCTCGGCAATCGCTGACTACACTCAGCCATCCCTGACTACCCTCAGCATTCCCTGAATACCCTCAGCTATCCGTGACTACCCCAAGCCTTCCCTGCTTACCATGCCTGACTAACCTCAGCCATCTGTAACTATCCTGAGACATCCCTGGGTATCATCAGCCATATCTTACTACCCTCAGCCATTCCTGACTAACCTCGTCCATCCCTGACTACTATCAGCCATCCCTCATTACCCTCATTCATCCCTGACTACAATCAGCAATCTCTGACTACCTTCGGCCATCCCCGTCTACCCTCGGCAATCGCTGACTACCTTCATCCATCCCTTACTACCTTCAGCCATCCCTGACTACCATCTGCCTTAAATGACTACCCTCAGACATCCCTGAGTACCCTCAGTTATCCCTGACTACCCTTAGTTCAAACCTGATTACCCTGAGCTATCCCTGACTACCCTGGGCCATCCCTGAATACCCTCAATCATCCCTAACTACCCTGTGCATTACCTGATTCCCCTCGGCCTTCTCTGACTACCCTCTGCATTACCTGACTACCCTCAGCTATACTTGACCACCCTCAGCTATTCCATGACTACCCTGAGACATCTCTGACTATCCTCAGCCATCACTGTGTTCCCTCAAAGTTCCCTGACTACCATAAGCCTTCCCTGACTACCCTAAGCCTTCCCTTAATACCCTTATTCATCCTTCACTATCCTCCGCAATCCCTGACTATCCTCAGACAAGCCTGGCTATCATAAGACAACACTGACTATCCTCAGCCAAATCTGACTACCCTCAGCCATCGCTGACTACATTCAGCCATCCCTGACTTCCTACATCCATCCCTGACTAACCTAAGCCTTCCCTTAGTATCCTCAGACAACCCTTAGTACCCTCAGCCATACCTGACTAGACTGAGCCAGCCCTGACTACCCTGACCCATCCCTGAGCTATCCCTGACTACACTCATCCATCCCTGTCTACCCTCAGCAATCACTGACTACTTACCACCATCCCTGACTAACCTAAGACTTACCTGACTACACTCAGCAGTCCCTGACTATCCTCCGCAATCCCTGAATACCCTCAGCCTACGCTGACTACCTTCAGCCATCCCTGAGTACCCTCAACAATCCCTGACTACCCTCAGCCATTTCTGACAACTCTCAGCCATCCCTGACTACCCTCAGCTATCCCAGAGTACCATCAGCCATATCTAGCTATCCTAAGCCATAACTGGCTATCCTCAGCCATACCTGGCTATCCTCAGCCATACCTGTCTATCCTCTGCCATACATGGCTATCCTCAGCCATACCTGGCAATCCTCACCCAAACCTGAATACCCTCAGTATTCGCTGACTACCCTCAGCCATCCCTGATTTCTTTAAGCGATCCATGACTACCTCAAGCTTTCCCTTAGTACCCTGAGACATCTTTTAGTACCCTCAGCCATCGCTGACTACCCTGAGCCAACCATGACTACCCTATGCCATCCCTGAGTATCCTCAGGCATACCTGGCTATCATCAGCCAAACCTGAATATCCTCAGGCATTGCTAACTACCCTCAAACATCCCTGACTACTTTGAGCCACACCTGTCTATCCTAAGAAAACACTGACTATCCTCAGCCAAATCTGACTACCCTCAGCCATCGCTAACTACATTCAGCCATCCCAGACTACCCTCAGCCATCCCTGAGTATCCCCAGCCATCCCTGACTATCCCCAGCCATCCCTGAGTATCCTCAGCCATCCATGACTACTCTCAGCCATCACTGACTACCCACAGCCATCCCTAACTATCCTCTGCCATCCCTGTGTACCCTCAGCCATCATTGACTACACTCAGCCATCCATGACTAACCTCAGCCATCCCTGACTACACTCAGCCATGCCTGACTACCTACATCCATCTCGACTACCCTGAGTCATCCCTGACTACCCTCAGTGTTCCGTGACTACCAACAGACTACCATGACTAATGTCAGCCATCCCTGATTATACTCAACAAACCCTGATTATCTTCAGCCATCCCTGACTACCCTTAGCTCTCCTTGACAGTCCTCATCTATCCCTGACTATCCTCATCCATATCTGACTATCCTCAGTCATGCCTGATTACTCTCATCCATCCCTTAATTCTCTTAACCATACCTGTGTTCCTCCAGCTTTTCCTGACTACACTCAGATTTCCGTGACTACCCTCAGTCTTCCCTGACTACCCTGAGACAACCCTGACTATCCTGAGTCATCCCTGACTACTCGCAGCCAACCCTGACTAGCCTTACCAATCCCTGACTATCCTCAGCCATCCCTGACTACCATCAGCTATCCCTGACTATCCTCAGCCATCCCTGAGTATCCTCAGCCATCCCTGACTACACTCAGCAATCCCTGATTGACCTCATTCATCCTTGAATACCCTCAGCCATCCCTGACTACCCCTAGCCATAACTGACTATCCTCAGCCAATTTTGACTAGCCTGAGCCATCCCTGACTACCCTGAGCCATCCCTGACTACCCTCAACCATCCCTAATTACTCAGCCATCGCTGACTACCCTGAGCTATCCATGAGTACCCTCAGCCATCATTGACTACACTCAGCCATCCATGACTAACCTCAGCCATCCCTGACTACACTCAGCCATGCCTGACTACCTACATCCATCTCGACTACCCTGAGTCATCCCTGACTACCCTCAGTGTTCCGTGACTACCAACAGACTACCATGACTAATGTCAGCCATCCCTGATTATACTCAACAAACCCTGATTATCTTCAGCCATCCCTGACTACCCTTAGCTCTCCTTGACAGTCCTCATCTATCCCTGACTATCCTCATCCATATCTGACTATCCTCAGTCATGCCTGATTACTCTCATCCATCCCTTAATTCTCTTAACCATACCTGTGTTCCTCCAGCTTTTCCTGACTACACTCAGATTTCCGTGACTACCCTCAGTCTTCCCTGACTACCCTGAGACAACCCTGACTATCCTGAGTCATCCCTGACTACTCGCAGCCAACCCTGACTACCCTTACCAATCCCTGACTATCCTCAGCCATCCCTGACTACCATCAGCTATCCCTGACTATCCTCAGCCATCCCTGAGTATCCTCAGCCATCCCTGACTACACTCAGCAATCCCTGATTGACCTCATTCATCCTTGAATACCCTCAGCCATCCCTGACTACCCCTAGCCATAACTGACTATCCTCAGCCAATTTTGACTAGCCTTAGCCATCCCTGACTACCCTGAGCCATCCCTGACTACCCTCAACCATCCCTAATTACTCAGCCATCGCTGACTACCCTGAGCTATCCATGAGTACCTTCAGCCATCCCTGACTATCCTCAGCCATCCCTGACTATCCTCAGCCATTCCTGACTATCCTCAGCCAACCCTGACTATCCTCAGTCTTCCTTCACTACCCCTAGCCATCCATGACTATCGTCAGCCAACCTTGACTAGACTGAGCCATCCTTGACTACCATCAGCTATCCCTGACTATCCTCAGCCATCCCTGAGTATCCTCAGCCGTCCCTGACTACACTCAGCAATCCCTGATTGACCTCATTCATCCTTGAATACCCTCAGCCATCCCTGACTACCCCTAGCCATAACTGACTATCCTCAGCCAATTTGACTAGCCTGAGCCATCCCTGACTACCCTGAGCCATCCCTGACTACCCTCAACCATCCCTAATTACTCAGCCATCGCTGACTACCCTGAGCTATCCATGAGTACCTTCAGCCATCCCTGACTATCCTCAGCCATCCCTGACTATCCTCAGCCATTCCTGACTATCCTCAGCCAACCCTGACTATCCTCAGTCTTCCTTCACTACCCCTAGCCATCCATGACTATCGTCAGCCAACCTTGACTAGACTGAGCCATCCTTGACTAATCTGAGCCATTCCTGACAACCCTTGTCTATCCCTGACTACCCTCAGCATTCCCTGATCGACCCAATTCATCCCTGAGTATTCTCAGCTATCCCTGACTAACCTCAGCCATCCCTGACTACCCTCATCCATGCCTGACTACGCTCATCCAACCCTGACTATCCAAAGGCAACATTGACTAGCCTGAGACATCAATAACTACCATGAGCCATCCCTGACTACCCTCAGCAATCCCTGACAACCCTGAGCCATCCCTGACTACCCTCAGGCATTCCTGTGTACCTTCAGCCTTCCCTGAAATCCCTAAGCTTTACGTGACTACCTTCAGTCTTCCCTGTTTACATTGAGACAACCCTGACTAACCTCAACCATCCCTTACTACCCAAAGACATCCCTGACTATCGTCAGCCAACCTTGACTAGCCTGGGCCATCCCTGACTACCCTGAGCCATCACTGACTAATCTGAGCCATTCCCGAACACTTTTGTCCATCCCTGACTACCCTCAGCAGTCCCTGAATGACCTCAGTCATCCCTGACTACCCTGAGACAACCCTGACTATCCTGAGTCATCCCTGACTACTCGCAGCCAACCCTGACTACCCTTACCAATCCCTGACTATCCTCAGCCATCCCTGACTAACCTCAACCATCACTGGCTACCCTCAGCCATCGCTGAATAACTTGAGCCATCGCTGTCTAGTTTCAGCCAACACTGAGTACCCTAAGCCAACCCTGACTACCCTTAGTTAACCTGACTAGCCTCAGATATCCCTGTCTACTTTCAGCCATTCTTGACTACCCTCGGCCTTCCATGACTAACCACATCCTTCCGTGACTACCCTCAGTCTTCTCTGACTACCCTGAGATATCCCTGTGTAGAGCCAGTCTTCTTTGACTACCCTCAGACATTCCTAACTACACTCAGCCATTCCTAATAACCCTCAGCCAACCCTGACTACCATGAGCAATCCCTGAGTACCTTCAGCCGTCCCTCACTATCCTCAGCCAGCCCTTACTATCCTCAGCCAGCCCGGACTATCTTCAGCCATCTTTGACTACGCCTCTCAGCTAACACTGAGTACCGTTTGCCATCCCTGACTATCCTGAGGCATCTCTGACTATCCTCTGCCATCCATGTGTACCCTCAGTCTTCCTTGACTATCCTCAGTCTTCACTGACTACCCTCAGCCATCCTTGACTACCATGAGCTATCCCTGAGTACTTCAGCCATCCCTGACTATTCTCAGTCAACACTAACTAACCTCAGCCAACCCTGACTATCTTCAGCCATTCCTGAATGCCCCCAGCCATCCCTGATTATCCTCAGCCTTCTCTGACTATCCTCAGGCAATCCGGACTACCCTAACCCATTACTGACTATTCTCAGCCAACCTTGACTAGCCTGAGCCATGTATGACTACGCTCAGTTATCCCTGACTTACCTCAGCCATGCATGACTACCCAGTGCCAACCCTCACCACCATGAGGCATACCTAAAAACTTTCAGACATTTCCGACTTTCCTGAGCTATCTTGACTACCCTCAGCCATCCATGTGTATCTTGCCTGACTACCTTAAGCTTTCCGTGACTGCCCTCAGTCTTTCCTGACTACACTGAGCCATCGCTGACTATTCTCAGCCAACCCAGAATACCCTTAGACAACCCTGAATAGCCTCAGATATCACTGACTACACTCATCCATCCCTGACTGCTCTCTATCATCTCTGAGACCCTCAGCTCTTCGTGACTACCCTCAACCATCGCTGATTACCCTGGGCTTACCCTGAGTACCCTCAGCCATCCCTGATTATCCTCAGTTAACCCTGACTACCCTCAGTTAAACCTTACTATCCTCAGCCATCCCTGACTACCCTCAGTAATCCCTGACTGCCCTCCGTCATCTTTGAGTACCATCAGCCTACCCTGACAAACCTCAGCCATCCCTGAAAAACCTCAGTCATCCCTGAATACCCTCGTTCATCGCTGACTACCCTCAGTCACCCCTGACTATCCACAGCCAACCGTTACCACACTAAGCCAACCCTGACTACCCTATGCCAACCCTGACTTCCCTCATCAATCCCTGTCTACCCTCAGCCATTGTTGACTATCCTCACCCAAATCGACTACCCTAAGCCAACACTGACTATCCTCAGCCAACACTGACTACCAATAGCCAAAACGGACTACCCTCAATCTTCACTGACTACTCTAAGCCATCCCGGACTACCCTGAGCCATTACTGACTACCCTCAGCCATCCCTGATTACTCTGAGCTTTTAGTACCTTAGTAGCCCTTAGTACCCTCAGCCATCGCTGGCTACCCTCAGCCATCCCTGTCTACCCTCAGCCATGCCTGAGTATCCTCAGCCTTCGATGATTACCCTGATACCACCATGACAAACTAAACCATGCCTGAATACCCTCAGATATCCCTGGCTATCTTCAGCAAATCCTGACCACCCTGAGCAATCCATGACTATGCTCAGCTATCCCTGAGTATCCTCAGCCATCCCTGACTACCCTAAGCCATCCCTAAGTACCCTAAGCCATCCCTGGATACCCCCAGTCTATCCCTGAGTACCCCCAGGCATTCCTGATTACCCTCAGGCATCCCTAACTACACTGAGTCATCCTTGACAACTCTCAGCTATCCTTGACTTCCTTCAGCCATCCCTGACTATCCTCATCTAACCCTGACTACCATAAGCCAAACCTGACTACCCTAACCCATCTTTGAATACCCTCAGCTATCGCTGACTATCCTGAGCCATCGCTGACTACCCTAACCTAACCCTGAGTACCCTCAGTCATCCCTGATTATCCTCAGCCAACCCTGAATACCCTCAGTCAACACTGACTACCCTAAGCCAACCCTCATTACCATCAGCCATCACTGTCTACCTTCAGACATTCCTGCATGACTACCATCATCCATCCCTGACTACCCTCAGCTATCCCTGACTACCCTCAGTCATGCCTGAGTATTCTTAGTCATCCCTGACTATCTCAGCCATCCCTGACTACCCTCAGCCATCCCTGGCTACCCTCATCAATGCCTGGCTACCTTCATCCATCACTGACTGCCCTCAGTCATTACTGAGAACCTAGTCCTTTCGTGACAACACTCACTTTTTCCTGACTACCCTCAACCATCGCTGATTAACCTGAGCTATCCATTTCTGACTACCATCAGCTATGCTTGAATACCCTCAGCAATCCCTTACTACCCTCATCCTTCTTTGACTACCCTGGGCCATCGGTGACTATCCTCAGCCAACCCTGAATGCCCTAAGCCAACCATGACTATCCTCAGCTATCCTTGACTACCACCAGCCATCACTGACTATCCTCATCATCCCTGACTACCCTCATCCATCCCTGACTACCCTCAGCCAACCCTGACTACCCTTACCCAACCCTGACTACCTTAAGATATCCCTGTCTAGCCTGAGACAACCCTGACTACACTCTGCAATCCCTGACTATCCTCAGCTAACCCTAACCACCCTAATCCAACACTGATTACCCTACGACAACACCGACTACCCTCAGCCACCCCTGACTACCTTTAGCCATCCCATAATACCCTGAAGCATCTCTGACTATCCTCTGCCATCCATGTGTACCCTCAGTCTTCCTTGTGTACCCACAGCCATTCCTGACTACCCTCAGCCATCCCTGACTACCCTCAGCTATCCCTGTGTACCCACAGCAATTCCTGACTCCCGTCAGCCATCCCTGACTACTCCGAGCCAAACCTGACTACCCAAAGACATCCCTGACTACTTTCAGCCATCGCTGACTATTCTCAGCCAACCCTGACAACCCTTAGCAAGCACTGACTATCCTCAGGCAACCCTGACTACCCTAACACAACCATTACTATCCTCAGCCATCCATGACTACCCTCAGCAATCCCTGACTACCCTTATCCATCTTTGACTACCCTGAGCCATCGGTGACTATCCTCAGCCAACCCTGACTACCATAAGCCAACCCTGACTATCCTCAGCCGTCCTTCACTACCACCAGCCATCACTGACTATCCTCATCATCCCTGACTACCCTCAGCAATCCTTGACTAGCACCAGCCATCATTGACTATCCTCATCATCCCTGACTACCCTCATCCACCCCTGACTACCCCCAGCCAACCTTGCCTACCCTTACCCAACCCTGACTACCTTAAAATATCCCTGTCTACCCTGAGACAACCCTGACTACACTGTGCAATCCCTGACTATCCTCAGCTAACCCTGACTACTCTCATTCTTCCATGACTACCCAAAGCCATCCCTGACAACCCTCAGCCATCCCTGAATACCCTCATCCATCCATGCCTACCCTCAGCCATCCCTGGTTACACTCAGTCATGCCTGACTACCCTGAGCCAACACTGACTACCATGAGCCAAACCTGAGTACTTTCAGCCATCACTGACCATTCTCAGCCACACCTGACAACCCACAGCTATTCCTGACTACCCTCAGCCATCCCTGACTACCCATACCCATATCTGACTACCCTCAGCCACCCCTGACTACCTTTAGCCATCCCTGAAATACCCTGAGGCATCTCTGACTATCCTCAGCTATCCCTGATTGCGCTCAGTCATCCATGAGACCCTCAGCTATCCATGACTACACTCAGCCATCCCAAATTATCCTCAGCCATCACTGACTACACTCAACCATCCCTGAATATCCTAAGCCATCCCTGACTACCCTCAGCCATCGCTGACTACCCCGAGCTATCCCTGAGTAACTTAATCTATCACTGACTACCCTCAGCCAACCCTGAATAACATAAGCCAACACTGACTACTCTAAGCCAAACCTCATTACCATCAGGCATCACTGTCTACCTTGAGACATTCTTGACTACTATCATCCATTCCTGACTACCCTCAGCTATCCCTGACTACCCTCAGCCATGCCTGAGTTTCCTTAGCCATCCCTGATTACCCTCAGTCATCCCTGACTACACTCAGCCATCCCTGGCTACCCTCAGCCATGCCTGACTACCTTCATCCATCACTGGCTGCCCTCAGTCATCTCTGAGACCCTCAGTTTTTCGTGACTACCCTCATCCTTCTTTGACTACCCTGGGCCATCGCTGACTACCCTGAGCTATCCCTGAGTACCTTCAGGCATCCCTGACTATCCTCAGCCAACCATGACTACCCTCA
Organism: Actinia equina; assembly: GCA_011057435.1. Classification (NCBI taxonomy): domain Eukaryota; kingdom Metazoa; phylum Cnidaria; class Anthozoa; order Actiniaria; family Actiniidae; genus Actinia; species Actinia equina. The sequence continues at coordinate 195,041 of WHPX01000070.1, forward strand.
GCCAAACCTTACTTTCCTCAGCCATCCCTGACCACCCTAATCCATCCCTAACCTTCCTAAGCAAACCTTCAGTCATCCTTGAATACCCTCAGCTTTCCCTGATTACCCTCAGCAATCCCCGGTTACCCATAGCCATCTCTGACTACCCGCAGCCACCCTTGACTACCTTTAGCCATCCCTGAATACCCTGAGGCAACTCTGACTATCCTCTGCCACCCCTGACTACCTTTAGCCATCCCTGAATACCCTGAGACATCTCTGACTATCCTCTCTCATCCATGTGAACCCTTAGTCTTCCTTGTGTACCCACAGCCATTCCTGACTACCCTCATCCATCTATGACTACCCTCAGCCACAACTGACTATCCACAGCCAACCCTGGCTAAATTCAGCCAACCCTGACTACCCTGAGCCATACTTGTAAAACCACAGTCAAACCTGACTATCCTCAGCCATCTCTGACTACCCTCACACATGACTGACTACTCTCAACCAATTCTGACTAACATCAGCTATGCCTAAATACCCTCTGCAATCCCAGACTACCCTCATCCATCTCTGACTAGCCTGAGCCATCGGTGACTATCCTCAGCCAACCCTGACTACCCTAAGACAACACTAACTACCTTAAGCCAACCCTCATTACCATCAGCAATTACTGTCTACCCTCAGCCAATCCTAACTATCATCAGCCATCCCTGGACTACCCTCAGCTATCCCTGACTACCCTCAGTCATGCCTGACTTTCATCAGCCATCCCTCACTACCCTCAGCTATCCCGGACTACCCTAAGTCATGCCTGACTACCCTTATTCATCCCTGACTAACCTGACCCATTCCTGGCAACCCTTGGCCATCCCTGACTACCCTCAGCAATCCTTGACTGCCCTCAGTCATCCTTGAGTACCCTCCGCCTTTTCTGACTAACCTCAGGCATCCCTGAAAAACCTCATCCATCCTTGACTACCCTCAGCCGTCCCTGAGTATCTTTAGCCATCCCTGAATACACTGAGCCATCCCTGACTAACCTTAGCTATCCGCGGCTAACCTCAGCCATGCCTGACTACCCTGAGCTAACACTGACTACCATGAGCCATGCCTGAGTACTTTCAGCCATCCCTGACCATCCTCAGGCAACCCTGACAACCCACAGCCACTCCTGACTACCCTCAACTATCCCTGACTAGCCTCAGATATCCCTCTCTACCCTCAGCCATTCTTGACTAGCCTCAGCCTTCCCTGAATACCCTCATTCTTCCGTGACCACCCTCAGTCTTACCGGACTACACTGAGACAACCTTGACTACCCTCTGCTATCACTGACTGTCCTCAACTAACACAGACAACCCTAAGCCAACCTTGACTACACTACGCAACCCTGACTACACTCAGCCATCCCTGTCTACCATCAGCTATTCCTCATTTTCCTCAGCCAACCCTGAATACCCTAGGCCAACTCTGACTATCCTCGGACAACCATGACTACCCTAAGCCAACACTTACTACCCTGAGCCATCCCTGACTCACTTGAGGCATCCCTGAATATCCGCAGCCAACCCTGACATCCCACAGCCAATCCGGACTCAAATGAGACATCCGTGTCTACCTTCAGCCATTCCTGACTATTCTCAGCCAAACCTGACTATCCTAAGCATACCCTCACTATCCTCAGCCAGCCCTGACTATCCTCAGCCAACCCTGACTACCCAAAGCCAACCCTGACTACCCTCAGCTATCGCTGACAACACCGAGCTATCCCTGAGTAACTTCAGCCATCCCTGACTACACTTAGCCAACCCTGACTCTCCGAAGCCATCCCTGACTGCCCTCAGTCATCCTTGAGACCCTCCGGTGTCCCTGACTACCCTCGGCCATCCCTGATTACTCCCAGACATCCCAGATTACCCTCGGCCAACCCTGACCACCCTTAACCGACCCTGACTAGACTCAAATATCCCTCTCTACCCTCAGCCATTCTATTCCTGGCTATCCACAGCCAACCCTGACATCCCACAGCCAATCCGGACTTCATTGAGACAACCTTATCTACACTCAGCCATTCCTGACTATTCTCAGCCAAACCTGACTATCCTAAGCATACCCTGACTATCCTCAGCCAACCCTGACAACCCAAAGCCAACCCTGACAACCCTCAGCTATCGCTGATTACCCTCAGCTAACCCTGACTACCCTTAGCCAACCCTGACTAGACTCAGATATCCTCTTCTACCATCAGCCATATCTGACTACCCTCAGCCAACCATGACTACCCTTAGCCGACCCTGACTAGACTCAAATACCTCTCTCTACCCTCAGCCATTCTATTCCTGGCTATCCACAGCCAACCCTGACATCCCACAGCCAATCCGGACTTCATTGAGACATCCTTGTCTACACTCAGCCATTCCTGACTATTCTCAGCCAAACCTGACTATCCTAAGCATACCCTGACTATCCTCAGCCAACCCTGACAACCCAAAGCCAACCCTGACAACCCTCAGCTATCGCTGATTACCCTCAGCGAACCCTGACTACCCTTAGCCAACCCTGACTAGACTCAGATATCCCTTTCTACCATCAGCCATATCTGACTACACTCAGCCATTCCTGACTATTCTCAGCCAAACCTGACTATCCTAAGCATACCCTGACTATCCTCAGCCAACCCTGACAACCCAAAGCCAACCCTGACAACCCTCAGCTATCGCTGATTACCCTCAGCGAACCCTGACTACCCTTAGCCAACCCTGACTAGACTCAGATATCCCTTTCTACCATCAGCCATATCTGACTACCCTCAGCCAACCATGACTACCCTTAGCCGACCCTGACTAGACTCAAATATCCCTCTCTACCCTCAGCCATTCTATTCCTGGCTATCCACAGCCAACCCTGACATCCCACAGCCTATCCGGACTTCAATGAGACATCCTTGTCTACACTCAGCCATTCCTGACTATTCTCAGCCAAACCTGACTATCCTAAGCATACCCTGACTATCCTCAGCCAACCCTGACAACCCAAAGCCAACCCTGACAACCCTCAGCTATCGCTGACTACACCGAGCAATCCCTGAGTAACTTCAGCCATCCCTGACTACACTCAGCCAACCCTGACTCTCCGAAGCCATCCCTGACTGCACTCAGTTATCACTGACACTCTCACCTATCCCTGACTACCCTCAGCCAACCCTGACAACCCACAGCCATTCCTGACTACCCTCAGCCATCACTGACTACCCTCAGCCATCCCTGTGTTTCCTCAGATATTCCTGACTACCCTCAGCAATCCCTGACTGCACTCAGTCATCCCTGAGACCCTCAGGTGTCCGTGACTACCCTCAGCCATTCCTGACTAGCCTGAGCCATTCCTGACAACCCCCGGCCATCCCTGACTACCCTCATCAATATCTGACTACCCTCATTCATCACTCAGAACTCTCAGCCATCCCTGAATAACATGAGCCATCCCTCACTACCTTCAACCATTCCTGACTACCCTAAGCCATCCCTGCATATCCTCAGCCATGTCTGACTACACTCAGCCATCCCTGACTAACCTCAGCCATCCCTGGCTACCCTCAGCCATGCCTGACTACACAAAGCCAACGCTGACTACCATGAGCTATACATGAGTACTTTCAGCCATCCTTGACTATCGACAGCACACCCTGACAACCGACAGCCATTCCTGACTTCCCTGAGCCATCCCTGTCTACCCTCAGCCATTCCTGACTATTCTCAGGCAACCATGACTACCCTAACAAACCCTGACAATCCTAAGCCAACCCTGACTACCCTAAGCTAGCCCTGACTACCCTCTCCCTTCACTGACTACCCTGACACATCCCGGACTACCCTGAGCCGTTACTGACTACCGTTAGCCATTCAAGACTACCCTAAGGCGTCCCTGACTCCCCTGAGCCATTCCTGACTACCCTCAGTTATCTATGACTACCCTCAGCCATTCCTGACTAGCCTCAGCCATCCCTGGCTACCCTCTGCCATGTCTGACTATCCTCAGCTAACCCTGACTACCCTAAGCGAACCTATCCTACCATATGCCAACCCTGACTACCCTAATTCATCGCTGTCTACCCTGACACATTCTTGACTACCCTCAGCCATCCCTGAATACCCTCAGCAATTCCTGACTACCTTCAGCAATCCCTGATTACTCTCAGCCATCGCTGATTACCCTCAGCTAACCCTGACTACCTTTAGCCAACCCTGACTAGACTCAGATATCCCTTTCTACCCTCAGCCATATCTGACTACCCTCAGCCAACCATGACTACCCTTAGCCGACCCTGACTAGACTCAAATATCCCTCTCTACCCTCAGCCATTTTTGACTACCCTCAGCCTTCCCTGAATACCCTCATTCTTCCGTGACTACCCTCAGTCTTACCGGACTACACTGAGACAACCTTGACTACCCTCTGCTATCACTGACTGTCCTCAACTAACACAGACAACCCTAAGCCAACCTTGACTACACTACGCAAACCCTGACTACACTCAGCCATCCCTGTCTACCATCAGCTATTCCTGACTTTCCTCAGCCAACCCTGAATACCCTAGGCCAACTCTGACTATCCTCGGACAACCATGACTACCCTAAGCCAACACTTACTACCCTGAGCCATCCCTAACTCACTTGAGGCATCCCTGAGTATCCGCAGCTATTCCTGGCTATCCACAGCTAACCCTGACATCCCACAGCCAATCCGGACTTCGAAGAGACATCCCTGTCTACACTCAGCCATTCCTGACTACCTTCGGCCAACCCTGACTATCCTAAGCATACCCTGACTATCCTCAGCCAACCCTGACAACCCAAAGCCAACCCTGACAATCCTCAGCTATCGCTGACTACACCGAGCAATCCCTGAGTAACTTTAGCCATCCCTGACTACACTCAGCCAACCCTGACTCTCCGAAGCCATCCCTGACTGCACTCAGTTATCACTGAGACCCTCACCTATCCCTGACTACCCTCAGCCAACCCTGACTGCACTCAGTCATCCCTGAGACCCTCAGGTGTCCGTGACTACCCTCAGCCATCCCTGATTACTCTCAGCTATCCCTGATTACCCTAAGCCTTCCCTCAGTACAACCAGCCAACCCTGACTATCCTTAGCCATCTTAACTAGATTAAGCCATCCCCGACTACCCTGAGCCATCACTGACTAGCCTGAGCCATTCCTGACAACCCCCGGCCATCCCTGACTACCCTCATCAATCTCTGACTACCCTCATTCATCACTCAGAACTCTTAGCCATCCGTGAATAACATGAGCCAACCCTCACTACCTTCAACTATTCCTGACTACCCTAAGCCGTCCCTGCATATCCTCAGCCATGTCTGACTACACTCAGCCATCCCTGACTAACCTCAGCCATCCCTGGCTACCCTCAGCCATGCCTGACTACACAAAGCCAACCCTGACTACCATGAGCTATGAGTACTTTCAGCCATCCTTGACTATCGACAGCCCACCCTGACAACCCACAGCCATTCCTGACTTCCCTGACCCATCCCTGACTACCCTCAGCCATTCCTGACTATTCTCAGGCAACCATGACTACCCTAACAAACCCTAACCATCCTAAGCCAACCCTGACTACCCTCTCCCTTCACTGACTACCCTGACACATCCGGACTACCCTGAGCCGTTACTGACTACCGTTAGCCATTCAAGACTACCCTCAGGCGTCCCTGACTCCCCTGAACCATTCCTGACTACCCTCAGTTATCTATGACTACCCTCAGCCATTCCTGACTAACCTCAGACATCCCTGGTTACCCTCTGCCATGTCTGACTATCCTAAGCTAACCTTGACTACCCTAAGCGAAACTATCCTACCCTATGCCAACCCTGACTACCCTAATTCATCGCTGTCTACCCTGACACATTCTTGACTACCCTCATCCATCCCTGAATACCCTCAGCAATTCCTGACTACCTTCAACAATCCCTGACTACCCTGAGCCATCCCGGACTATCTTGAGCCATTCCTTACTACCGTCAGGTATACCTGACTACTCTCAGCCATCCATGAGTACCCTCAGCCATCCCTGAGAACCCTCAGCCATCCCTGTCTACACTGAGCCATCCCTGACTACATTGAACTATCCCTGAATATCTTGTGCCCATCCTGACTACGCTGAGCCATCCCTGACTACCCTCACCCATCCATGACTTTCCTTAGAATTCGCTGACTATCCTGAACCATCGCTGACTACCATGAGCCATCCCTGAGTACCCTCAGCCATCCTTGAATACCCAGAGCCATCCCTGACTACACCAAGCCATCTCTGACTACACTAAGCCATCGCTGACTACGCTATAACATCCCTGAATACCCTGAGCCATCCTTGAGTAACCTCAGCGATCCTTGACTAACCTCAGTCATTCCTGACTACCCTGAGCCATCCCTGACCACCTTAAACCATCCCTGACTACCCTAAGACATCCCTGAGTATCCTCAGCCATCCCTGACTGCACTCAGTCATCCCTGAGACCCTCAGGTGTCCGTGACTACCCTCAGCCATCCTTGATTACACTCAGCTATCCCTGATTACCCTAAGCCTTCCCTCAGTACACCCAGCCAACCCTGACTATCCTTAGCCATCTTAACTAGATTAAGCCATCCCCGACTACCCTGAGTCATAACTGACTAGCCTGAGCCATTCCTGACAACCCCCGGCCATCCCTGACTACCCTCATCAATCTCTGACTACCCTCATTCATCACTCAGAACTCTTAGCCATCCGTGAATAACATGAGCCAACCCTCACTAACTTCAACCATTCCTGACTACCCTAAGCCGTCCCTGCATATCCTCAGCCATGTCTGACTACACTCAGCCATCCCTGACTAACCTCAGCCATCCCTGGCTACCCTCAGCCATGCCTGACTACATTAAGCCATCCCTGACTACGCTGAACCATCCCTGACTACCCTGAGGAATCCCTGAGTACACTCAACCATCCCTGACTACCCTAAGCCATCCCTGAGTGTCATCAGCCATCCATGACTACACCCAGCCATCCCTCGCTACACTCAGCCATTCCTGAGTACCCTCAGCCATCCCTGACTACCCTGAGCCAACTCTGACTACCCAATGCCATCCCTGACTACTTTCAGCCATCGCCGACTATTCTCAGCCAACCCTGACAACCCTTAGCAAGCCCTGACTATCCTCATCCAAACCCGACTACACTGAGCCATCCCTGACTACATTGAACTATCCCTGAATATCTTGTGCCCATCCTGACTACGCTGAGCCATCCCTGACTACCCTCACCCATCCATGACTTTCCTTAGAATTCGCTGACTATCCTGAACCATCGCTGACTACCATGAGCCATCCCTGAGTACCCTCAGCCATCCTTAAATACCCAGAGCCATTCCTGACTACACTAAGCCATCTCTAACTACACTAAGCCATCGCTGACGACGCTATAGCATCCCTGACTACCCTGAGCCATCCCTGAGTAACCTCAGCGATCCTTGACTAACCTCAGTCATTCCTCACTACCCTGAGCCATCCCTGACTACCTTAAACCATCCCTGACTATTTTCTGACCATCCTGACTACCCTGAGACATCCCTGACTACCCTAACCCATCCATGACTTTCCCTAGCCTTCGCTGACTACGCTGAACCATCCCTGACTACCCGAAGCCATCACTGACTACCCTGAGACACCCCTGACTACCCGAAGCCACCACTGACTACATTGAACTATCCCTGAATATCTTGTGCCCATCCTGACTACGCTGAGCCATCCCTGACTACCCTCACCCATCCATGACTTACCTTAGCATTCGTTGACTATCCTGAACCATCGCTGACTTCCATGAGCCATCCCTGAGTACCCTCAACCATCCTTGAATCCTCGACTTTCCTCACCAATCCCTGACTACACTGAGCCATCCCTGACTACATTGAACTATCCCTGAATATCTTGTGCCCATCCTGACTACGCTGAGCCATCCCTGACTACCCTCACCCATCCATGACTTTCCTTAGGATTCGCTGACTATCCTGAACCATCGCTGACTACCATGAGCCATCCCTGAGTACCCTCAGCCATCCTTGAATACCCAGAGCCATTCCTGACTACACTAAGCCATCTCTGACTACACTAAGCCATCGCTGACGACGCTATAACATCCCTGACTACCCTGAGCCATCCCTGAGTAACCTCAGCGATCCTTGACTAACCTCAGTCATTCCTCACTACCCTGAGCCATCCCTGTCTACCTTAAACCATCCCTGACTATTTTCTGACCATCTTGACTACCCTGAGACATCCCTGACTACCCTAACCCATCCATGACTTTCCCTAGCCTTCGCTGACTACGCTGAACCATCCCTGACTACCCTGAGGAATCCCTGAGTACACTCAACCATCCCTGACTACACTCAGCCATCCCTGACTACACTCAGCCATTCCTGACTACCCTCAGCCATCCCTCGCTACACTCAGCCATTCCTGACTACCCTCAGCCATCCCTGACTAATCTGAGCCAACTCTGACTACCCAATGCCATCCCTGACTACCTTCAGCCATCGCCGACTATTCTCAGCCAACCCTGACAACCCTTAGCAAGCCCTGACTATCCTCAGCCAAACCCGACTACGCTGAGCCATCCCTGACTACCCTCACCCATCCCTGACTTTCCTTAGCATGAGTACCTTCAGCCATCCTTGAATACCCAGAGCCATCCCTGACTACACTAAGCCTTCTCTGACTACACTAAGCCATCGCTGACTACGCTATAACATCCCTGACTACCCTGAGCCATCCCTGAGTAACCTCAGCGATCCCTGACTAACCTCAGTCATTCCTGACTACCCTGAGCCATCCCTGACTACCTTAAACCATCCCTGACTATTTTCTGACCATCCTGATTACCCTGAGACATCCCTTACTACCCTAACCCATCCATGACTTTCCCTAGCCTTCGCTGACTACGCTGAACCATCCCTGACTACACTGAGGAATCCCTGAGTACACTCAACCATCCCTGACTACCCTAAGCCATCCCTGAGTGTCATCAGCCATCCCTGACTACACTCAGCCATCCCTGACTACACTCAGCCATTCCTGACTACCCTCAGCCATCCCTGACTACCCTGAGCCAACCCTGACTACCCAATGCCATCCCTAACTACCTTCAGCCATCGCCGACTATTCTCAGCCAACCCTGACAACCCTTAGCAAGCCCTGACTATCCTCAGCCAAACCCGACTACCCTAAGCCATCTTTGAGTACCCTCAGCCAACGCTGACTATATGAACCATAGACTACGCTATGCCATCCCTGACTACGCTGAGCCATCCCTGACTACCCTCACCCATCCATGACTTTCCTTAGAATTCGCTGACTATCCTGAACCATCGCTGACTACCATGAGCCATCCCTGAGTACCCTCAGCCATCCTTAAATACCCAGAGCCATTCCTGACTACACTAAGCCATCTCTAACTACACTAAGCCATCGCTGACGACGCTATAGCATCCCTGACTACCCTGAGCCATCCCTGAGTAACCTCAGCGATCCTTGACTAACCTCAGTCATTCCTCACTACCCTGAGCCATCCCTGACTACCTTAAACCATCCCTGACTATTTTCTGACCATCCTGACTACCCTGAGACATCCCTGACTACCCTAACCCATCCATGACTTTCCCTAGCCTTCGCTGACTACGCTGAACCATCCCTGACTACCCGAAGCCATCACTGACTACCCTGAGACACCCCTGACTACCCGAAGCCACCACTGACTACATTGAACTATCCCTGAATATCTTGTGCCCATCCTGACTACGCTGAGCCATCCCTGACTACCCTCACCCATCCATGACTTACCTTAGCATTCGTTGACTATCCTGAACCATCGCTGACTTCCATGAGCCATCCCTGAGTACCCTCAACCATCCTTGAATCCTCGACTTTCCTCACCAATCCCTGACTACACTGAGCCATCCCTGACTACATTGAACTATCCCTGAATATCTTGTGCCCATCCTGACTACGCTGAGCCATCCCTGACTACCCTCACCCATCCATGACTTTCCTTAGGATTCGCTGACTATCCTGAACCATCGCTGACTACCATGAGCCATCCCTGAGTACCCTCAGCCATCCTTGAATACCCAGAGCCATTCCTGACTACACTAAGCCATCTCTGACTACACTAAGCCATCGCTGACGACGCTATAACATCCCTGACTACCCTGAGCCATCCCTGAGTAACCTCAGCGATCCTTGACTAACCTCAGTCATTCCTCACTACCCTGAGCCATCCCTGTCTACCTTAAACCATCCCTGACTATTTTCTGACCATCTTGACTACCCTGAGACATCCCTGACTACCCTAACCCATCCATGACTTTCCCTAGCCTTCGCTGACTACGCTGAACCATCCCTGACTACCCTGAGGAATCCCTGAGTACACTCAACCATCCCTGACTACACTCAGCCATCCCTGACTACACTCAGCCATTCCTGACTACCCTCAGCCATCCCTCGCTACACTCAGCCATTCCTGACTACCCTCAGCCATCCCTGACTAATCTGAGCCAACTCTGACTACCCAATGCCATCCCTGACTACCTTCAGCCATCGCCGACTATTCTCAGCCAACCCTGACAACCCTTAGCAAGCCCTGACTATCCTCAGCCAAACCCGACTACGCTGAGCCATCCCTGACTACCCTCACCCATCCCTGACTTTCCTTAGCATGAGTACCTTCAGCCATCCTTGAATACCCAGAGCCATCCCTGACTACACTAAGCCTTCTCTGACTACACTAAGCCATCGCTGACTACGCTATAACATCCCTGACTACCCTGAGCCATCCCTGAGTAACCTCAGCGATCCCTGACTAACCTCAGTCATTCCTGACTACCCTGAGCCATCCCTGACTACCTTAAACCATCCCTGACTATTTTCTGACCATCCTGATTACCCTGAGACATCCCTTACTACCCTAACCCATCCATGACTTTCCCTAGCCTTCGCTGACTACGCTGAACCATCCCTGACTACACTGAGGAATCCCTGAGTACACTCAACCATCCCTGACTACCCTAAGCCATCCCTGAGTGTCATCAGCCATCCCTGACTACACTCAGCCATCCCTGACTACACTCAGCCATTCCTGACTACCCTCAGCCATCCCTGACTACCCTGAGCCAACCCTGACTACCCAATGCCATCCCTAACTACCTTCAGCCATCGCCGACTATTCTCAGCCAACCCTGACAACCCTTAGCAAGCCCTGACTATCCTCAGCCAAACCCGACTACCCTAAGCCATCTTTGAGTACCCTCAGCCAACGCTGACTATATGAACCATAGACTACGCTATGCCATCCCTGACTACCCGTAGCCAACCCTGACTACCCTCACGCATCCATGACTATGCTTAGCCTTCGCTGACTATGCTGAACCATCGCTGACTACCCTGAGGCATCCCTGAGTACTCTCAGCCATCCCTGACTACGCTAAGCCATCCCTGACTAGCCTAAGACATCCCTGAGTACCTTTAGCCATGCCTGACTACCCTCAGCCTTCCGTGATTACCCTCAGTCTTCCGTGACTAACCTTAGCCATCCCTGAGTATCCTCAGCCAACAATGACTATCCTCATCCATCCATGACTGTCCTCAGATTCGCGGACTATGTTGAACCACTGCTGAATACCTTGTGCCATCCCTGACTACACGAAGCCATCACTGACTACCCTGAGCCATCCCTGACTACCTGAGCCATCGCTGACTACCCCCGGCCATCCCTGACTACCCTCAGCAATATCTGACTACCCTCACTCATCCCTGATTACCCTCAGCCATCCCTGAATACCCTGAGCCATCCCTGTCTAACCTCAGCCATCCCTGAGTACCCTTAGACATCCCTGACTACCCTCAGCCTTCCCTAATTACCCTCCGCCTTCACTGAGTACACTGAGTCATCCCTCAGACAACCCTGACTCATCCCTGACTACCCTGAGCCATCGCTGACTACCCTGAGACATCCCTGACTACCCGAAGCCATCACTGACTACCCTGAGACACCCCTGACTACCCGAAGCCACCACTGACTACCCTGAGACATCCCTGACTACCCGAAGCCATCACTGACTACCCTGAGCCATCCCTGACTACCCTGAGACATCGTTGACTACCCTGAGGCATCCGTGAGTACCCTCAGCCATCGATGACTCTCCTCAGCCTTCACTGACTATGCTGAACCATCGCTGAATACCCTTAGCCATCCCTGAATACCCGAAGCCATCCCTGATTACCCTGACCTATCTCTGACTACCCTGAGCAATCGCTGACTACCAAGAGCCATCCCTGAATACCCAGAAACATTGCTAAATACCATTAGCCATCCCTGACTACCCGAAGCCATCCCTGATTACACTGAGCTATCACTGACTACCCTGAGCCATCCCTGACTATCTTGTGCCAAAAATGACTACCTACAGCTATCTCTCACAATCCACAGCCAACCCTGACTACCCTAAGCCAATTGTGACTACCCTGAGTCATTTCTGATTAGCCTCAGCGATCCTTGACTATCCTCAGTCATCCCTGACTACCCTCACCCATCCATGACCATCGTTAGCCTTCCCTGACTATGCTGAGGAATCCCTGAGTACACTCAGCCATCCCTTACTATCTTTAGCCATCTTTGAGTACCCTCAGCCATCGCTGACTACCCTGAACCATCCCTGACCACCCTGAGCCATCGCTGACTACACTAAGCCATCGCTGACTACGCTAAGACATTCCTGACTACCCTCAGCCTTTTGACTACCCTCAGTCTTACCTGACTATTTCGAGACAAATTGACTATCCTTAGCCATCCCTGAATATCCTCAGCCAACCCTGACTACCTTAAGCCAACCCTGACTATCCGCACACATCCATGACTATCCTCAGTCTTCCCTGACTACCCTGAGCCATCCCTGACTACCCTGAACCACCACTGACCATCTTGTGCCCACCTTGTCTACCCTAAGACATCCCTGACTAACCTCACCCATCCATGACTATCATCAGCCTTCGTTGACTATGCTCAACCATCGCTGAATACCCTGAGCCATCTCTGACTACCCGAAGCCATCCCTGAGTATCCTCAACCATCCCTGACTTCACTCAACCATCCCTGACTAAACTCAGCCATCCTTGGCTACCTGCAGCCATACCTGACTATCCTGAGCCAACCCTGATTTCCATCGGCTATACCTGAGTACTTTCAGCCATTCCTGACAATCGAGAGTCAACCTTGACTACCCTCAAACATCGCTGACTATCCTGAGCCATCCCTGACCACCCTGAGACATCGATGACTACACTGAGCCATACCTGACTACGCTAAGCCATCACTGAATCCCCTCAGCCATATCTGAGTATCCTCAGCCATCCCTGAAAACACTCAGGCATTCCTGACCAACCTTAGCAATCCCTGGCTACCCTCAGCCATGTGTGACTACCCTGAGCCATCCCTGAGTACCCTCAGCGATCCTTGACTATCCCCAGTCATTCCTGTTTACCCTGAGTCATCCCTGACTACCTTAAACCATCCCTGACTATCTTGTGACCATCCTGACTATCCTCAGCCATCCCTGACTACCCTCACCCATCCATGACCATCGTTAGCCTTCGTTGACTATGCTGAACCATCGCTGACTACCCTAAGGCATCCGTGAGTACCCTCAGCCATCCCTTACTACGCTAAGCCATCCCTGACTACCCTAAGCCATCCCTGAGTACCCTTACCCTTCCCTCACTGTCCTCAGCCAACCCTAACTACCCTAAGCCAACCCTGACTACCCTCATACATCCCTGTCTATCCTCAGTCATCCCTGACAAACCTGAGGCATCCCTAACCATCCTCAGCCAACACTGACTATCCTAACCCATCTATGACAATCCTCAGCCTTCGCTGATAAGGCTGAAACATCGCTGAATACACTAAGCCATCCCTGACTATCGTTTGACCATCCTGACTACCCTGAGCCATCCCTGACTACCCTAACCCATCCATGACTTTCCCTAGCATTCGCTGACTATGCTGAACCATCCCTGACTACCCTCAGGAATCCCTGAGTACACTCAGCCATCCCTTACTATCTTTGGCCATCTTTGAGTACCCTCAGCCATCCCTGACTACCTTGAACCATCCCTGACCACCCTGAGCCATCGCTGACTAAACTAAGCCATCGCTGACTACCCTCAGCCTTTTGACTACCCTCAGTCTTACCTGACTACTTCGAGACAACCTTGACTATCCATAGCCATCCCTGAATATCCTCAGCCAACCCTGACTACCCTAAGCCAACCCTGACTATCCTCACAAATACATAACTATCCTCAGTCTTCGCTGACTATGTTGAAACATCGCTAATTACCATAAGCCATCCCTGACTACTCTCAGCTATCCCTGACTACCCTGAACCATCCCTAATTATCTTGTACCCACACTGACTACCCTGAACCATTCTTGACTACCCTCACCCATCCATGACTATCCTTAGCCTGACTATGCTGAACTATCGCTGACTAACCTGTGGCATCCTTAAGTACACTCAGCCATCCCCTACTACGCTAAGCCATCCCTGAATACCCTCAGCTTTCCATGACTATCCTCAGCAATCCCTGACTATTCTGGGCCTTCCCTGACTATCCTGAGCCATTCCTGACTACCCTCAGCTTTCCGTGACTACCCTCAGTCTTCCCTGACTACCCTGACAACCCTGATTATCCTAAGTCATCCCTGACTATCTGGTTCCGACTCTGACTACCATGAGCCATCCCTGGCTACACTTACCCATCCATGACTATCCTTAGCCTTAGCTAACTATGCTGAACCATCGCTGAATACCCTGAGCCATCCCTGACTACCCTCAGCCTTCCGTGACTACCCTCAGTCTTCCCTGACTACCCTGACAACCCTGATTATCCTGAGTCATCCCTGACTATCTTGTACCGACCCTGACTACACTGAGCCATCCCGGATTACACTCACCCATCCATGACTATCCTTACCCTTACCTGACTATGCTGAACCATCGCTGAATACCCTGAGCCATCCCTGACTACCCGAAGCCATCCCTGAGTACCCTCAGCTATCCTTGACTATCCTGAGCCATTCCTGACTACCCTCCGACATCCCTGACTACCCTCCGACATCCCTGACTACCTTGAGCCATCCCTGAGTATCCTCAGCCATCCCTGACTACACTCAGCCATCCGTGCCTACCCTCAGTATTCCCTGACTACAGTGAGACAACCCTGATTACTCTGAGTCATCCCTGACTACTCTCACCTATCCCTGACTACCCTGAACCATCCCTAATTATCTTGTACCCTCACTGACTACCTTGAGCCATTCTTGACCACACTCACCCATCCATGACTATCCTTAGCCTGAATAAGCTGAACTATTGCTGACTAACCTGTGGCATCCTTGAGTACACTCAGCCATCCCCTACTACGCTAAGCCATCCCTGAATACCCTTAGCTTTCCATGACTATCCTCAGCCATCCCTGACTATTCTGGGCCTTCCCTGACTATCCTCAGCCATCCCTGACTACCCTCACACATCCCTCAGTTATCCCTGACTATCTTGTACCGACCCTGACTAACCTGAGCCATCCCGGGTTACACTCACCCATCCATGACTATCCTTAGCCTTACCTGACTATGCTGAACCATCGCTGAATACCCTGAGCCATCCCTGACTACCCGAAGCCATCCCTGAGTACCCTCAGCTATCCCTGACTATCCTCAGCCATCCCTGACTACCCTCAGACATCCCTGACTACCTTGAGCCATCCCTGACTACCCTCATCTTTCCGTGACTACCCTCTGTCTTCTCTGACTACACTGAGACAACCCTGATTGCTCTGAGGCATCCCTGACTACTCTCAGCCATCCCTGACTACCCTGAGCCATCCGTGAGTACCCTCACCCATCCATGACTCTCCTCAGCCTTCACTGACTATGCTGACCCATCGCTGACTACCCTGAAGCATCCCTGGGTAATCTCAGCTATACCTGACTATCCTCCGCCATCCCTGACTACCCTCAGGCATCTTTGACTACATTGAGACATTCCTAAATACCCTGAGGCAACCCGACTACCCTGAGTTTATTCCTGACTTCTCGCAGCTATCCCTGACTACATTCAGCCATCACAGACTACCCTAAGCTATCCCTGCGTAGACTCAGCTCTACCTCTCCGTACCCAACCAACCCTCACTACCCTAACCCAACCGTGACTACCCTGAGCCATCCGTGAATAGCCTCAGCGATCCTTTACTATCCTCATTCATCCTTGAATACCCTGGGCTATCCCTTACTACCGTTAACCATCACTGAACATCTTGTGCCCACCCTAACTACCCTCAGCCTTCCATGAATACCCTGAGCCTTCGCTGATTACTCTGAGTCATCCGGGAGTACCCTCACCTATCCATGACTATCCTCAGCCATCCCTGACTACCCTCACCATTCCTGCGTATCCTCAGACATCCCTCACTAGGCTCAGTCATCCCTGACTAACCTGAGCCATTTCTGAGAACCCCCAGTCATTCCTGACTACCCTCAGCAATCTCTGACTACCCTCAGCCTTCCCTCACTACCCTCCGCCTACCCTTATTATCCTCCGCCATCCCTAACTATCCTCAGACAACCCTGACTACCTTCAGCCATCGCTGACTGCACTCAGCCATCACTGAGTATCCTCAGCCATCCCTGACTACACTCAGCCATCCTTGACTAACCTCAGCCATCCCTGGCTACCCTCAGCCATCCCTGACTAACCTCAACCATCCCTGACTACCGTAAGCCATCCCGGAGTATCCTCAGTCATCCTTGACTACACTCAGCCATCCCTGACTAACCTCAGCCATCCCTGACTACATTAAGCCATCCCTGACTACCCTCAGCCTTCCCTCACTACCCTCCGCCTTCACTGAGTACACTGAGTCATTTCTAACTATCGTCAGACAACCCTGACTCATCCCTGACTACCCTGAGCCATCGCTGACTACCCTGAGACATACCTGACTACCCGAAACCATCACTGACTAGCCTGAGACACCCCTGACTACCCGAAGCCACCACTGACTACCCTGAGACATCCCTGACAACCCGAAGCCATCACTGACTACCCTGAGCCATCCCTGACTACCCTGAGACAACGCTGACTACCCTGAGCCATCCCTGACTACCCTGAGACAACGCTGACTACCTTGAGGCATCCGTGAGTACCCTCACCTATCGATGACTCTCCTCAGCGTTCACTGCCTATGCTGAACCATCGCTGAATACCCTTAGCCATCCCTGAATACCCGAAGCCAACCCTGATTACCCTGAGCTATCTATGATTACCCTGAGCCATCGCTGACTACCCTCAGCTATCCGTGAGTACCCTCAGCCAATCCTGACTACCTTCAGCTATCTCTCAAAATCCCTAGCCAACCCTGACTACCCTAAGCCAATCGTGACTACCCTGAGTCATTTCTAAGTAGCCTCAGCGATCCTTGACTATCCTCAGTCATCCCTGACTACCTTGAGCCATCCCTGACTACCCTGAATCACCACTGACCATCTTGTGCCCACCTTGTCTACCATAAGACATCCCTGACTACCCTCTACCATCCATGACTATCCTATGCCTTCGTTGACTATGCTGAACCATTGCTGAATACCATGAGCCATCTCTGACTACCCGAAGCCATCCCTGACTTCACTCAACCATCCCTGACTAAACTCAGCCATCCTTGACTAACCTCAGCCATCCCTGGCTACCCTCATCCATCCCTGACTACCCTCAACCATCCTTGACTATCCTAAGACATCCATGAGTATCCTCAGCCATCCCTGACTACACTCAGCCATCCCTGACTACATTAAGCCATCCCTGACTACCCGCAGCCTTCCCTCACTACCCTCCGCCTTCACTGAGTACACTGAGTCATCCCTAACTATCCTCAGACAACACTGACTCATCCCTGACTATCCTGAGCCATCGCTGACTACCCTAAGCCTTCGCTGATAAGGCTGAAACATCGCTGAATACACTAAGCCATCCTTGACTATCTTGTGACCTTCCTGACTACCCTGAGCCATCCCTGACTACCCTAACCCATCCATGACTTTCCCTTGCCTTCGCTGACTATGCTGAACCATCCCTGACTACCCTGAGGAATCCCTGAGTACACTCAGCCATCCCTTACTATTTTTGGTCATCTTTCAGTACCCTCAGCCGTCGCTGACTACCCTGAACCATCCCTAAAAACCCTGAGCCATCGCTGACTACACTAAGCCATCGCTGACTACGCTAAGACATTCCTGACTACCCTCAGCCTTTTGACTACCCTCAGTCTTACCTGACTACTTCGAGACAACCTTGACTATCCTTAGCCATCCCTGAATATCCTCAGCCAACCCTGACTACCCTAAGCCAACCCTGACTATCCTCACCCATCCATGACTATCCTCAGTCTTCGCTGACTATGTTGAAACATCGCTAATTACCCTCAGCCATCCCTTACTACTCTCAGCTATCCCTGACTACGCTGAACCATCCCTAATTATCTTGTACCCACACTGACTACTCTGAGCCATTCTTGACTACCCTCACCCATCCATGACTATCCTTAGCCTGACTATGCTGAACTATCGCTGACTAATCTGTGCAATCCGTGAGTACACTCACCCATCCCCTACTACGCTAAGCCATCTCTGAATACCCTCAGCTTTCCCTGACTATCCTCAGCCATCCCTGACAACTCTGAGCCTTCCCTGACTACCATCAGACACTCCTGACTACTCTCAGCCTTCCGTGACTACCCTCAGCCATCCCTGACTACCCTAAGATAACTCTGAGTACCTTCAGCTATCCCTGACTATCCTCTGCCAACACCGACTGATCTAAGCCAAACGTGACTACCCTCACCCATCCCTGTCTACCCTCACAAGCCTTGACTACCCTGAGCCATCCCTGAGTACTCTCAGCGATCCTTGACTATCCTCAATCATCCCTCACTACCCTGAGACATCCCTGACTACCCTCACCCATCCATGACTATCCTCAGCCTTCGCAGACTATGCTGAAACATCACTGAATACCCTAAGCCATCCCTGACTATCCTCAGCCAACACCGACTGCCCTAAACCAGCCTTCCGTGACTACCCTAAGCCATCCCTGACTACCCTAAGATAACTCTGAGTACCTTCAGCTATCCCTGACTATCCTCTGCCAACACCGACTGATCTAAGCCAAACTTGACTACCCTCACCCATCCCTGTCTACCCTCACAAGCCTTGACTACCCTCACCAATCCCTGTCTACTCTCAGCGATCCTTGACTATCCTCAATCATCCTTGACTACCCTGAGACATCCATGACTACCCTCACCCATCCATGACTATCCTCAGCCTTCGCAGACTACCCTGACTACCCTGAACCATCCTTGACTACCCTCAGCCATCCATGACTTTCCTTAGCCTTCGTTGACTATGCTGACACATAGCTGACTACCCTGAGTCATCCGTGAGTACCCTCAGCAATCCCCGACTACGTTAAGCCATCCCTGACTACCCTAAGCCATCCCTGACTACCCTAAGCCATCCCTGACTACCCTAAGCCATCCCTGAGTACCCTCAGCAATCCCTGACTATCCTCAGCCATCCCTGACTATTCTGGCCCTTCCCTGACTATCCTGAGCCATTCCTGACTACCCTCAGCCTTCCGTGACTACCCTCAATCTTCCCTCACTACCCTGATTATCCTGAGTCATCCTTGACTATCTTGTACCGACCCTGACTACCCTGAGCCATCCCTGGTTACACTTACCCATCCATGACTATTCTTAGCCTTAGCTGACTATGCTGAACCATCGCTGAATACCCTGAGCCATCCCTGACTTCCCGAAGCCATCCCTGAGTACCTTCAGCTATCCCTGACTATCCTCAGCCATCCCTGACTACCCTCAGACATCCCTGACTACCTTGAGCCATCCCTGAGTATACTTAGCGATCCTTGAATTTCCTCAGTCATCCCTGACTACCCTGAACCATTCCTGCGTATCCTTAGACATCCCTCTCTAGGCTCAGTCATCCCTGACTAAACTGAGCCATCCTTGACTAACCTGAACCATCCCTGACTATCCTGTGCACTCCCTGACTACCCTAAGCCATCCGAGAGTACCCTCATCCATCCATCACTATCCTCAGCTTTCACTGACAATGCTGAACCATCGGTGAATACCCTGAACCATCCCTGACTATCTTCTGCCCACACTGATTACCCTCAGCCATCTCTGACAATCTTCAGCCAACCCTGACTACTCTAAGCCAACCGTGACTACCCTGAGTCATCCATGAGTAGCCTCAGCTATTCTTGACCATCTTGTGCCCACACTGACTACCATGAGCCATCCGTGAGTACCTCCACACATCCATAACTATACTCAGCCTTCACTGACTATGCTGAACAATCGCTGACTGCACTCAGCCATCACTGAGTATCCTCAGCCATCCCTGACTACACTCAGCCATCCTTGACTAACCTCAGCCATCCCTCACTAAGCTCAGTCATCCCTGACTACCCTGAGCCATCTCTGACTACCGTGAACCATCCCTGACTGTCTTGCGCCCACCCTGACTTCTCTGAGACATCCCTGACTACCCTGAACCATTCTTGAATATCTTGTGCCCCCCCTGACAACCCTAAGACATCCCTGACTACCCTCATCCATCCATTACTATCCTTAGCTTTCGCTTACTATGCTGAACCATCGCTGACTACTCTGAGTACCTGAGTATCTACTACCCTGACTACCCGAAGCCATCACTGACTACCCTGAGCTATCCCTGTCTACTCTCAGCGATCCTTGACTATCCTCAGTCATCCCTGACTACCCTGAGAAATCACTGATTTTCCTTAGCCAACATTGACTATCTGAGCCATCACTCACTACCCTGTGCCATCCCTGAATACACTGAGCCATCCATGACTTTCCTTAGCCTTCGTTGACTAACCTGAACCATCCCTGAATATCTTGTGCATTCCCTCACTACCCTGAGCCACCAGTGAGGTCCCTCACCTATCCATGACTATCCTCAGCCTTCATTGACTATGCTGAACCATCGGTGAATACACTGAACCATCCCTGACTATCTTGTGCCCACCCTGACTACCCTCAGCTATCTCTGACAATTCTCAGGCAACCCTGTCTACCCTATGCCAGCCGTGAGTACCCTGAGTCATCCCTGAGTAGCCTCAGCGATCCTTGACTATCGTCAGTCATCCCTGAATACCCTGAGCCATCCCTTACTACAATGAAATATCCCTGACTATCTTGTGCCCACCCTGACAACCCTAAGACATCCCTGACTACCCTCACCCATCCATGACTATCCTCAGCCTTCGCAGACTATGCTGAAACATCGCTGACTACACTGAGCCATTCGTGAGTACCCTCAGCTATCCCTGACTATTCTCAGCTATCCCTGAATACCACGAGTCATCCCTGACTACTCTGAACCATCCCTGACTATCTTGTGCACTCCCTGACTACCCTGAGCCATCCGAGAGTACCCTCACCCATCCATCGCTATCCTCAGCTTTCACTGACTATGCTGAACCATCGGTGAATACCCTGAACCATCCCTGACTATCTTCTGCCCACCATGACTACCCTCAGCTATCTCTGACAATCTTCAGCCAACACTGACTACTCTATGCCAACCGTGACTACCCTGAGTCATCCCTGAGTAGCCTCAGCGACCCTTGACTATCGTCAGTCATCCCTGAATACCCTGAGCCATCCCTTACTACCATGAAATATCCCTGACTATCTTGTGCCCACACTGACAGCCCTAAGACATCCCTGACTACCCTCACCCATCCATGACTATCCTCAGCCTTCGCAGACTATGCTGAAACATCGCTGACTACACTGAGCAATTCGTGAGTACCCTCAGCTATCCCTGACTATTCTCAGCTATCCCTGAATACCACGAGTCATCCCTGACTACTCTGAACCATCCCTGACTATCTTGTGCACTCCCTGACTACCCTGAGCCATCCGAGAGTACCCTCACCCATCCATCACTATCCTCAGCTTTCACTGACTATGCTGAATCATCGGTGAATACCCTGAACCATCCCTGACTATCTTCTGCCCTACTTGACTACCATCAGCTATCTCTGACAATCTTCAGCCAACACTGACTACTCTATGCCAACCGTGACTACCCTGAGTCATCCCTGAGTAGCCTCAGCGACCCTTGAATCATCCCTGAATACCCTGAGCCATCCCTTACTACCATGAAATATCCCTGACTATCTTGTGCCCTCACTGACAACCCTAAGACATCCCTGACTACCCTCACCCATCCATGACTATCCTCAGCCTTCGCAGACTATGCTGAAACATCGCTGACTACACTGAGCCATTCGTGAGTACCCTCAGCTTTCCTTGACTATTCTCAGCTATCCCTGAATACCACGAGTCATCCCTGACTACTCTGAACCATCCCTGACTATCTTGTGCACTCCCTGACTACCCTGAGCCATCCGAGAGTACCCTCACCCATCCATCACTATCCTCAGCTTTCACTGACTATGCTGAACCATCGGTGAATACCCTGAACCATCCCTGACTATCTTCTGCCCACCATGACTACCCTCAGCTATCTCTGACAATCTTCAGCCAACACTGACTACTCTAAGCCAACCGTGACTACCCTGAGTCATCCCTGAGTAGCCTCAGCGATTCTTGACTATCCTCAGCCATCCCTGACTACCCTCAGGCATCCTTGACTATCTTGATCCATCCCTGAATACCCTGAGACAACCCTGACCATCCATAACTATCCTCAGCCTTCACTGACTATGCTGAACATCGCTGGCTACCCTGAGGCATCCCTGAGTACTCTTAGCTTTCCCTGACTATCCTCAGCCATCCCTGACTACCCTCAGGCATCCTTGACTACCTTGATCCATCCCTGAATACCCTGAGACAACCCTGACTACCCTGAGTTTATTACTGACTACTCGCAGCTATCACTGACTACCTTCAGCCATCCCTGACTACACTTAGTCATCCCTGAGTGGCCTCAGCTATCCCTGACAATCCTCAGCCAACCATCACTACCCTATGTCAATCGTGATTACCCTGAACCATTCTTGACTACCCTCAGACTTATGTGACAACCCTCAGTCTTCCCTGACTACAGTCAACCAACCCTGACTATCCACAGCCAACCTTGACTAGCCTGAGACAACGCTGACTACCCTGAGCCATCCACGACTACCCTCGGCCATTCCTGCGTATCCTCTGCCATCCTTAACTACGCTCATCCATCCCTGACTACCATGATCCATACCTGACTACCCTCACCCATCCTTGACTATCCTCAGACTTCGCAGACTATGTTGAACCATCGCTGACTACATTGAGCCATTCGTGAGTAGCCTCAGCCGTCCCTGACTACCCTTAGCCATCCTTGAGTACCCTCAGCCCTCCCTGACTACCTTGAGCCATCCCTGACTACCCTCAGCCTTACTTGACTACCCTCAGTCTTCCCTGACTACACTGAGGCAACACTGATTACCCTGAGTCTTCCCTGACTACTCTCAGCTATCCCTGACTACCCTGAACCATCCCTGACTATCTTGTACACACCCTGACTACCCTGAGTCATCCCTGACTACCCTCACCTATCCATGACTTTCCTTAGCCATATCTGACTATGCTGAACCATTTGTGACTACCCTGAGGCATCCCTGAGTACTCTCAGCCATCCCTGACTACGCTAAGTCATCCCTGACATCCCTAAGACATCCCTGAGTACCTTTAGCCATGCCTGATTACCCTCAGCCTTCCGTGATTACCCTTAGTCTTCCCTGACTAAACTGAGACATCCCTGAGTACCGTGAGTAATCACTGACTACTCTCAGTTATCCCTGACTACCCTGAGCCATCTGTGAGTACCTTCAGCCGTCCCTGACTAGCCTTAACCATCCTTAAGTACACTCAGACATCCCGACTAGGCTCAGTCATCCCTAACTACGCTGAGCTATCCTTGACTAACCTGAAACATACCTGACTATCTTGTGTATTCCCTGACTACCCTGAGCCATCCGTGAGTACCCTCAACCATCCATGACTATCTTCAGCCTTCACTGACTATGGTGAACCATCGCTGACTACACTGAGTCATTCGTGAATACCCTCAGCCATCACTGATATCCTCCACCAACCCTGTATACCCTCTTTGACGATCTTTGCGATCTTTGACTATCCTCAGTCATCCCTGATATCCCTGAGCCACTCCTGACTACAATCAGCCATTCCTGACTTTACTCAGCTTTCCGTGACAACCCTCAGTCTTCCCTGACTACCCTCAGCCTTCACTGACTACCCTAAGACAACCCTGACTACCCTGAGTCATCCATGAGTACTCTCAGCTATCCCTAAATTCCCTCAGACATCCCTTAGTACCTAAGACATCCCTGAGTAACATAAGGCATCCTTGACTATCCTCAGCCAACTCTAACTACCCTCAGCTAACACTGATCATCCTCACCCATACATTAACATTTCCTGACTACCTTTAGCTATTATTAAGTACCATCCCCTAGGAGCATATAATTATTTATAATCTTCAAAGTAATCTTTACTGAGTATGAGCTTACTAGGGTAAGATTAAAGATTAGCTAGGACGATAATATCTAATGTTAAGTCTATGATTTAAACAAATTGTTTTTTTCTTCCTTATTGTAGTCGATAGTACACATAATATAAGCTGAAACCGAACGTTATGCAACTCAAACTCTCTGGACGCTCTTAAACCGTTTTAATTATTTTTTAAAACAAAATTTACTAAAATAAAAGAAACCTTTTTATTAAACTTTTCACTTAATAATTTCTGATTTTCTTTCTTTATTTATTTTAAACAATTTTTCTAGCAACAATAAGAAAATATATTGAATCAAAATCTTTTTGACCATATTCTTGTGTTGAACATTCATAAAAGCTGAAGACGGTCGTTTCACGACAAAAATCCGCAGGAAGTTCTTTAACATTATTTTAATTACTTTTGAATGCAATATTGACTGAAATAGAAGTCTTTTTAACACAATTTTCAAAAATATTTTAAATCTTTTTTTCAATGTGTTAAGATGTTCCTGTAACAAAGTCGTTTTTGACACTATTCTTGTGTTGAATCTTTATATAAGCTGAAGAGGGAGGTTTCACGACACAAAGTAAAAGATAACTCTAAAATATTCCTTTTTTAACTTACCTAGGCTTTTTTGTATTATGTTTTCCGAAATTTGAATTTTTCACTGAATAATATTTGCTTTTTTCTTCTTTATTTACTTTAAACATTTTTTTAGCACCAATAAGAATATTTCTTGCATTAAACTCTTTTTGACCCTATTCTGGTGTTGGACATTTATATAAGCTGAAGAGGGACGTTTCACGACACAAGGCCGCAGGAAGATGTTTAACAGTGTTTTAATAACTTTTCAATTCAACATTTACTAAAATAAAAGACAACTCTAAAATATTCCTTATTTTAAATTCCCTAGGCTCTATTGTATTATGTTTCCGAAGTTTGAACTTTTCAGTGAGAAATTTCTGTTTTTTTCTTCTTTATTTACTTAAACATTTTTTCTAGCAGCAATAAGAATATTTCTTGCATCAAAATCGTTTTGAACCTTATTCTTGTGTTGAACATTTATAAAAAATGAAGACGGTCGTTTCACGACACATATCCGCAGGAAGCTCTTTAACATTTTTTTAATTACCTTTGAATGCAATATTCACAGAAATAGAAGTCCTTTTAACGCAATTTTCACAAATATTTTAAATCTTTTTCTCAACGTGTTAAAATTTTGCTGTAACAAAGTCGTTTTTGACACTTTTCTTGTATTGAACATTTATATAAGCTGAAGAGCTAACTCTTCAGCTTATATAAATGTTCAATACAAGAAAAGTGTCAAAAACGACTTTGTTACAGCAAAATTTTAACGACATAAGGCCGGAGGAAGCTATAATAAAACTACCAAAATCAAAGATAACTCTAAAATATTCCTTTTTTACTTACCTAGGCTTTTTTGTATTATGTTTTCAAAATTTGAACTTTTCACTGAATAATATTTGTTTTTTTCTTCTTTATTTACTTTAAACACTTTTTCTAGCAACAATAAGAATATTTCTTGCATCAAACTTTTTTTGACCCTATTCTGGTGTTGGACATTTATATAAGTTGGAGAGGGACGTTTCACGACACAAGGCCGCAGGAAGATGTTTAACAGTGTTTTAATAACTTTTAAATTCAACATTTACTAAAATAAAAGACAACTCTAAATATTCCTTATTTTAACTTCCCTAGGCTCTATTGTATTATGTTTCCGAAGTTTGAACTTTTCAGTGAAACATTTCTGTTTTTTTCTTCTTTATTTACTTTAAACATTTTTTCTAGCAACAATAAGATTATTTCTTGCATCAAAATCGTTTTGAACCTTATTCTTGTGTAGAACATTTATAAAAAATGAAGACGGTCGTTTCACGACACATATCCGCAGGAAGCTCTTTAACATTATTTTAATTACTTTTGAATGCAATATTCACGGAAATAGAAGCTTTTTTAACGCAATTTTCACAAATATTTCAAATCTTATTTCAACGTGTTAAAATTTTGCTGTAACAAAGTCGTTTTTCACAATTTTCTTGTGTTGAACATTTATATAAGCTGAAGAGGGAGGTTTCACGACATTAGGCCGCAGGAAGCTAAAATAAAACTACCAAAATCAAAGACAACTCTAAAATATTTCTTTTTTACTTACCTAGGCTTTTTTGTATTATGTTTTCAAAATTTGAACTTTTTACTGAAAATTATTTGTTTTTTTCTTCTTTATTTACTTGAAACCCTTTTTCTAGCAACAATAAGAAAATTTCTTGCATCAAACTTTTCTTGACCCCATTCTGGTGTTGGACATTTACATAAGTTGAAAAGGGACGTTTCACGACACAAGGCCGCAGGAAGATGTTTAACAGTGTTTTAATAACTTTTAAATTCAACATTTACTAAAATAAAAGACAACTCTAAAATATTCCTTATTTTAACTTCCCTAGGCTCTTTTGTATTACGTTTCCGAAGTTTGAACTTTTCAGTGAAAAATTTCTGTTTTTTTTTTTCTTTATTTACTTTAAACATTTTTTCTAGCAACAATAAGATTATTTCTTGCATCAAAATCGTTTTGAACCTTATTCTTGTGTTGAACATTTATAAAAAATGAAGACGGTCGTTTCACGACACATATCCGCAGGAAGCTCTTAAACATTATTTTAATTACTTTTGAATGCAATATTCACGGAAATAGAAGCCTTTTTAACGCAATTTTCACAAATATTTTAAATCTTTTTTCAACGTGTTAAAATTTTGCTGTAACAAAGTCGTTTTTCACACCTTTCTTGTGTTGAACATTTATATAAGCTGAAGAGGGAGGTTTCACGACATTAGGCCGCAGGAACTAAAATAAAACTACCAAAACCAAAGACAACTCTAAAATATTTCTTTTTTACTTACCTAGGCTTTTTTGTATTATGTTTACAAAATTTGAACTTTTCACTGAATAATATTTGTTTTTTTCTTCTTTATTTACTTGAAACACTTTTTCTAGCAACAATAAGAAAATTTCTTGCATCAAACTTTTCTTGACCCTATTCTGGTGTTGGACTTTTACATAAGTTGAAAAGGGACGTTTCACGACACAGGGCCGCAGGAAGATGTTTAACAGTGTTTAAATAACTTTTAAGTTCAACGTTTACTAAAATAAAAGACAACTCTAAAATATTCCTTATTTTAACTTCCCTAGGCTCTTTTGTATTATGTTTCCGAAGTTTGAACTTTTCAGTGAAAAATTTCTGTTTTTTTCTTTTTTATTTACTTAAACATTTTTTCTAGCAACAATAAGATTATTTCTAGAATCAAAATCGTTTTGAACCTTATTCTTGTGCTGAACATTTATAAAAAATGAAGACGGTCGTTTCACGACACAAATCCGCAGCAAGCTCTTTAACATTATTTTAATTACTTTTGAATGCAATATTCACGGAAAGAGAAGTCTTTTTAACACAATTTTCACAAATATTTTTAATCATTTTTTCAATGTGTTAAAGTTTTGCTGTAACAAAGTCGTTTTTGACACTATTCTTGTGTTAAACATTTATATTAGCTGAAGAGGGAGGTTTCACGACATAAGGTCGCAGGAAGCTGAAATAAAACTACCAAAATAAAAGACAACTCTAAAATATTCCTTTTCAACATATCAAGTCTTTTTTGTATTATATTTCCAAAGTTTGAACTTTTCACTGAATAATATTTGTTTTTTTCTTCTTTATTTACTTTAAACACTTTTTCTAGCAACAATAAGAATATTTCTTGCATCAAACTCTTTTTGACCCTATTGTAGTGTTGGACATTAATGTAAGCTGAAGAGGGACGTTTCACGACACAAGGCCGAAGGAAGATGTTTAAGAGTATTATAATTACTTTTGATTGATATTTTAAGTATTTGTTTCAATAATTTTGAAAATAATCTTTTTTGTTCATTAACGCACTCGATCAGTTCTTTCCGGCAATAACAATAATACTACTTGCATAAAGTCTATCATAAGTCTTTCCTTGTGTTTATTATTTTTCAAGCTAATAACGAACGTTTCAAAAACACTTCCCCTTTATAAGTCACTAAAATTTAATTTGAACTATTGTTAAAACATTATTAATGAAATAATGTCACAACAATGTGTGAAATTCTTAGTTTTGACTCTTTTAGATCTTTTTTTAAAAGGTTGTGATAAAGTAAAGTTGAGAAATTGTACTACTCGAATCGTACAAATTTTAAAATCCCATTACTTTTATAAGCCTATAACGAACGTCTAACAATATTTAAACGAACCAAACTTTGAATCGTACTAGTCGATTTGTAATTTAAATGCACACTAACTTAATTCTCTCTCTTAATTTACTCGAATCGTTCTTTCCACCAACAAAAAGAATCCTCCAGCAGAAAAAATTAATTTA
The DNA here is from genome assembly GCA_011057435.1 of Actinia equina. Taxonomy (NCBI): domain Eukaryota; kingdom Metazoa; phylum Cnidaria; class Anthozoa; order Actiniaria; family Actiniidae; genus Actinia; species Actinia equina. The sequence continues at coordinate 224,185 of WHPX01000070.1, forward strand.
CGCCTATTCTTGTATTATATATTTCCCGTTCACGCTAAGTAAAATCTTATAAAATAAAATACAAAATCATAATAATAAATAATAAAACGTGTAAAATAGTCGGATCTCGTCGCATAATACTGAGAGTAGTCAGTGCTGTCTCAGGGCAGTCAAATAGGGCTAAGGTTAGTCAGGAATAGCTTAGGATAGTATGCGATGGTTGAGGGTAGTCAGTTCAGTCTCAGTGGGTGGTATATGGACTAAGGGTGGTATATGGATGGCTGAGGATAGTCAGGGATGGCGTAGGGTAGTCAGTGCAGGCTGAGGGTAGTCAGGGTAGACAGGGATTGCTTACGGCTAATCAGGGATGCCGGAGGGTTTCAAGGGAAGCCTGAGGGTAGTCATGTATGGCTGAGGGTAGTCAAGGATGGCTGAGGATTATCTGGGATGGGGAGGGTTCCAAGGGAAGGCTGAGACTACTCATGCATGGCAGGGGGTGGTCAGGGATGGGTGAGGGTAGTCCGCGATGGATGAGGGAAGTCAGATATGGCTAAGGATAGTCAGGGATGGCTGAGTAGTGACTGAGAGTAGTCAGGGTTGGTTAAGGATAGTCGGGGAAGTATTCAGGGTAGTTTAGGAAAGCTGAGGGTAGTCAGGGATAGGTGAGTGTGGTCAAGGATGGCTCAGGGTAGTCAGGAATGGTTGAGGGTAGTCAGGGATAGGTGAGTGTGGTCAAGGATGGCTAAGGGTAGACAGGGATGGCTGAGGGTAGTCAGGGATGGCAGCGTGTAGTAAGGGATGGCTGAGGCTAGTCAGGGAAGGCTCAGGGTAAACAGGTAAGGTTCAGGGTATTCATGTGTGGCTGAGGGTGTTGTGTGATGCCTGAGGGTGGTCAGAGATGGCTGAGGATATTCTGGTATGGCTTAGGGTAGTCAGGGAAGAATGAGGGTAGTCAGGGTAGATAGCGAATGCCTAAGACTAGTCAGGAATGCCGGAGGGTTCCAAGGTAAGCCTGAGGGTAGTCATGTATGGCCGAGGGTGATCAGGGATGCCTGAGGATGGTCTGGGATGGGGGAGGGTTCAAAGGGAAGGCTGAGAGTAGTCATGCATGGCTGAGGGTGGTCAGGGATGGTTGAGGGTGGTCAGAGATGGCTGAGGATAGTCAGGGATGGCTAAGGGTGGTATATGGATGTTTGAGGATAGTCAGGGATGGCTGAGGGTAGTCAGGGATGCTTTAGGGTAGTCAGGGTAGATAGGGACTGACTGAGGCTAGTCAGGGAAGGTTGAGGGTAGTCGTGTATGGGTGAGGGTGGTCTGGGATGCTTGAGGGTGGTCAGAGATGGCTGAGGATAGTCTTGGATGGCTAAGGGTGGTATATGGATGGCTGAGGAGAGTTAGGGTTGGCTGAGGGTAGTCAGGGATGCTTTAGGGTGGTCAGAGATAGCTGAGGATAGTCAGGGATGGTTGAAAGTGGTATCTGCATGGCTGAGGATAGTCAGGGATGGCTGAGGGTAGTCAGGGATGGCTGAGGGTAGTCAGGGATGCTTTAGGGTAGTCAGGGTAGACAGGGACTGACTGAGGCTAGTCAGGGAAGGTTGAGGGTAGTCATGTATGGGTGAGGGTGGTCTGTGATGCTTGAGGGTGGTCAGAGATGGCTGAGGGTAGTCAGGGATGCTTTAGGGTGGTCAGAGATGGCTGAGGATAGTCAGGGATGGCTTAGGGTAGTCAGTGAAGGCTGAGGGTAGTCAGGGTAGACAGGGAATGCCTACGGCTAATCAGTGATGCCGGAGGGTTCCAAAGGAAGCCTGAGGGAAGTCATGTATGGCTGAGGGTGGTCAGGGATGGCTGAGGATGGTCTGGGATGGGAGAGGGTTCCAAGGGAAGGCTGAGAGTAGTCATGCATGGCAGAGGGTGGTTAGGGATGGTTGAGGGTAGTCAGGGATGGCTCAGGGTAGAAATGTAAGGTTCAGGGCATTCATGTGTGGCTGAGGGTGTTCTGTGATGCTTGAGGGTTACCACCCTCAAGCATCACAGAACACCCTCAGCCACACATGAATGCCCTGAACCTTACATTTCTACCCTGAGCCATCCCTGACTACCCTCAACCATCCCTAACCACCCTCTGCCATGCATGACTACATGCATGACTACATGCATGGCTGAGGATAGTCTGGGATGGCTTAGGGTAGTCAGGGAAGAATGAGGGTAGTCAGGGTAGACAGGGATGGCTGAGGATTGTCTGGGATGGGGGAGGGTTCCAAGGGAAGGCTTGGAGTAGTCATGCATGGCAGAGGGTGGTCAGGGATGGTTGAGGATGGTCAGAGATGGCTTAGGATAGTCTGGGATGGCTGAGATTGGTATCTGCATGGCTGAGGATAGTCTGGGTTGGCTGAGGGTAGTCAGGAATGCTTAAGGGTAGTCAGGGTAGACAGGGACTGACTGAGGCTAGTCAGGGAAGGTTGAGAGTAGTCATGTAAGGCTGAGGGTAGTCAGGGATGGCTGATGGTAGTCAGGGAAGGTTGAGAGTAGTCATGTATAGGTGAGGGTAGACAGGGATAGTTGAGGGTTGTCAGGACAGTTGAGGTTGGTCAGAGATGGCTGAGGATAGTCTGAGATGGCAGAGGATAGTCAGGGATGGCTGAGTAGTGACTGAGAGTAGTGAAAAATGGCTGAGGATAGTCGGGGAAGTATTCAGGGTAGTTTACGAAAGCTGAGGGTAGTCAGGGATGTCTTAGCGTAGTCAATTAAGGCTGAGGGTAGTCAGTAATGCCTGAGGGTAGTCAGAGATAGGTGAATGTGGTCAAGGATGGCTCAGGGTAGACAGGGAAGGCTGAGGGTAGTCAGAGATGGCTGAGGGTAGTCAGGGAAGGTTGAGAGTAGTCATGTATGGGTGAGGGTAGACAGGGATGGCTGAGGGTAGTCAGGGATGCTTTAGGGTAGTCTGGGATGGCTTAGGGTAGTCAGGGAAGAATGAGTGTAGTCAGGGTAGTCAGGGATGGCTGAGGATGGTCTGGGATGGGAGAGGGTTCCAAGGGAAGGCTGAGAGTAGTCATTCATGGCTGAGGGTGGTCAGGGATGGTTGAGGGAAGTCAGATATGGCTGAGGATAGTCAGGGATGGCTGAGTAGTGACTGAGAGTAGTCATGGTTGCCTGAGGATAGTCGGGGAAGTATTTAGGGTAGTTTAGGAAAGCTGAGGGTAGTCAGGGATGTCTTAGCGTAGTCAGTTAAGGGTGAGGGTATTCAGGGATGGCTGAGGGTAGTCAGGGATGCTTTAGGGTAGTCAGGGTAGACAGGGACTGACTGAGGCTAATCAGGGAAGGTTGAAGGTAGTCATGTATGGCTGAGGGTGGTCAGGGATGGCTGAGGATGGTCTGGGATGGGGGAGGGTTCCAAGGGAAGGCTGGCAGTAGTCATGCATGGCTGAGGGTGGTCAGGGATGGCTGAGGATGGTCTGGGATGGGGGAGAGTTCCAAGGAAAGGCTGAGGGTAGTCATGTATGGCTGAGGGTAGTGAGGGATGCTGATGGTAGTCAGGAATGGCTGAGGGTAGCCAGGAATGACTGAGGGTACCAAGAGAAATGACTTAGGGTGGTCAAAGATGGCTGAGGGTATTCAGGGATGGCTGAGGTTAGTCAGTGATGGCTGAGGGCTGTAAGGGAGGGCTAAGGGTAGTCAAGAATGGCTTACGATAGTCAGGGTTGGCTTCGTTTAGTCAGGGATGGCTGATTTGAGTCAGTGTAGGCGGAGGCTTGTCTGGGATGCCGGAGGGTTCCAAGCGAAGCTTGAGGGTAGTCATGTATGGCTGAGGGTGGTCAAGAATGGCTGAGGATGTTCAGTGATGGGGGAGTGTTCCAAGGGAAGGCTGAGAGTAGTCATGTGTGGCTGAGGGTGGTCAGGGATAGTTGAGGGTTGTCAGGACAGTTGGGGTTGGTCAGAGATGGCTGAGGAAAGTCTGGGATGGCTGAGTGTGGTATTTGGATGGTTGAGGGTAGTCAGGGATGGCTGAAGGTAGTCCGGGATGGATGAGGGTAGTCAGAGATGGCTGAGGATAGTCTGAGATGGCAGAGGGAAGTCAGATAAGGCTGAGGATAGTCAGGGATGGCTGAGTAGTGACTGAGAGTAGTGAGGAATGGCTGAGGATAGTCGGGGAAGTATTCAGGGTAGTTTACGAAAGCTGAGGGTAGTCAGGGATGTCTTAGCGTAGTCAATTAAGGCTGAGGGTAGTCAGTAATGGCTGAGGGTAGTCAGAGATAGGTGATTGTGGTCAAGGATGGCTCAGGGTAGACACGGAAGGCTGAGGGTAGTCAGGGATGGCTGACGGTAGACATGTAATGTTCAGGTTAGTCAGGGATGTCTGAGGATAGTCAAGGAAGGCTGAGGTAACTCAAGGAGGGCTGAGGGTAGTCAGGGATGGTTCAGGGTAGTGAAGGAAAGCTGAGGGTAATCAAGGATGTCTTAGTGTGGTTAGCTAAGGCTGAGGGTAGTCATGGATTCTTGATGGTTGTCATGGATAGTTGAGGGAAGTCAGTGATTGTTGAGGGTGGTCAGGGATTGCCTAGGGTAGTCAATGAAAGCTGACGGTAGTCAGGGATGTCTTAGCGTAGTCAATTAAGGCTGAGGGTAGTCAGGAATGGCTGAGGGTAATCAGAGATAGGTGAATGTGGTCAAGGATGGCTCAGGGTAGACAGGGAAGGCTGAGGGTAGTCAGGGATGGCTGACGGTAGACATGTAATGTTCAGGTTAGTCAGGGATGTCTGAGGATAGTCAGGGAAGGCTGAGGTAACTCAAGGAGGGCTGAGGGTAGTCAGGGATGGTTCAGGGTAGTGAAGGAAAGCTGAGGGTAATCAAGGATGTCTTAGTGTGGTTAGCTAAGGCTGAGGGTAGTCATGGATTCTTGATGGTAGTCATGGATAGTTGAGGGAAGTCAGTGATTGTTGAGGGTGGTCAGGGATTGCCTAGGGTAGTCACTGAAAGCTGACGGTAGTCAGGGATGTCTTAGCGTAGTCAATTAAGGCTGAGGGTAGTCAGGAATGGCTGAGGGTAATCAGAGATAGGTGAATGTGGTCAAGGATGGCTCAGGGTAGACAGCGAAGGCTGAGGGTAGTCAGGGATGGCTGACGGTAGACATGTAATGTTCAGGTTAGTCAGGGATGTCTGAGGATAGTCAGGAAAGGCTGAGGTAACTCAAGGAGGGCTGAGGGTAGTCAGGGATGGTTCAGGGTAGTGAAGGAAAGCTGAGGGTAATCAAGGATGTCTTAGTGTGGTCAGCTAAGGCTGAGGGTAGTCATGGATTCCTGATGGTAGTCAGGGATAGTTGAGGGAAGTCAGTGATTGTTGAGGGTTATCAGGGATTGCCTAGGGTAGTCACTGAAAGCTGACGGTAGTCAGGGATGGCTGAGGAATGACTGAGAGTAGTCATGGTTGGCTGAGGATAGTCAGGGAAGTATTCAGGGTAGTGAAAGAGAGCTGAGGGTAGTCAAGGATGTCTTAGGGTAGTCAGCTAAGGCTGAGGGTAGTCAGGGATTGCTGAGGGTAACCAAGGAAGGCTGAGGGTAGTCATTGGTGGCTGATAGTAAACAGGGATGTTTGAGGGTAGTCAGGGATGGTTGAGGGTAGTCAGGGATTGCTAAGGGAAGTCACTGACAAGTGAGGGTAGTCAGGGATAGTTCAGGGTAGACATGTAAGGCTCAGGGTGATCAGAGAGCTTCTGAGGATAGTCAGGGAGGCCTGAGGTAACTCAGGGAGGGGTGAGGGTAGTCGGGGATGGATGAGGGTAGTAAGGAATGGCTGAGTGTGGTCAGGGAGAGGTGAGTGTAGTCAAGGATGGCTGAGGGTAGACAGGGATGGCTGAGGGTAGTCAGGGATGGCTCAGGGTAGTCAGGAATGGCTGAGGGTAGGCAGATAATGTTCAGGTTAGTCAGGGATGTCTGAGGATAGTCAGGGAAGGCTGAGGTAACTCAGAGAGGGCTGAGGGTAGTCAGGGATGATGGTTCAGGGTGGTGAAGGAAAGCTGAGGGTAATCAAGGATGTCTCAGGGTGCTCAGCTAGGACTGAGGGTAGTCATGGATTGCTGATGGTAGTCAGGGATAGTTGAAGGAAGTCAGTGATTTTTGAGGGTGGTCAGGGATTGCTAAGGGTAGACACTCAAAGCTGAGGGTAGTCAGGGATGCCTAAGTGTTGTCATGTAAGGATCAAGGAAGTCAGGGATGTCTGAGGATAGTCAGGGAGGGCTGAGGTAACTCAGGAATGGCTGAAGGAAGTCGAATAGGATGAGAGTAGTCGGGAATGGCTGAGGGTAGTCAGGGATGGCTTAGGGTAGTCAGGGATGACTTAGAGTAGTCAGCTAAGGCTGATGGTATACAGGAATGAATGAGGGTAGTCAGTGATGGCTGAGCGTAGTCAGAAAGTGGTGAGGGTAGTCACGGGTGTGTGAGCATTGGCAGGGAAGGCTCAGGGTACTCAGGGAAGGCGTGGGATAGTCAAGGAAGGCTGAGGGTAGTAAGGGATGGCTAAGGAAGATCAGGGAAGGCTCAGGTTAGTCAGGGTAGAATGAGGGTATTCAGAAATGGATAACGGTAGTCAGGGATGGCTGAGGATTGTTAGGGAGTGTTGAGAGAATTCAGGAATGGCTTAGGGTAGTCAGGGGTGGCTGAGGATAGCCAGGGATGACTCAGGGATAGCTAGGAGTAGTCAGGGTTTTCTGAGGATAGTCAGGGATGGTTCAGGGTAGTCAGGGTTGGCTTAGGATAGTCTGGGAAGGCTGAGGGTTGTCAGGAATGGCTTAGGGTGGTCAGCTAAGGTTGATGGTAGACAGGGATGATTGAGGGTAGTAGGGGATGGCTGAGGTTAGTCAGGAATGGCTGAGAGTAGGCACGGTTGGATGAAGAATGTCAGGGTAGGTTGAGGGTAGTCAGGGATGCCTGAGGATAGTCATGATAACCTTGAGTGTACCCATGGATAATTGAGAGTACTCAGGGATGGTTCATGGTAGTCAAGTATAACTGAGGGTAGTCAGGAAATGTTGAGGGTGGCCAGTGAAGGCTCAGGTTAGTCAGGGACGGCTAACGTTAATCAACGATGAATGAAGGTAGTCAGGGATGGCTGAGTGTAGTGAGGTAAGGCTGAGGGTACTCTGGGATGGCTGAGGGTAGTCAGCGAAGGCTCAGGGTAATCAGGGATGGGTGAGGGTAGTCAGCGTTGGATAAGGGTAGTCGGGGATGGCTGAGAGTAGTCAGGGATGGCCTAGGGTAGTCAGGAATGGCTGAGGTTAGTGAAGGTTGGCTGAGGATAGTCAGGGATGTCTGAGGGTTGTCAGAGATTGCTAGGGATAGTCACGGAAGTCTGAAGGTAGTTAGGGATGGCGAAGGGTTGTCAGGGATTGCTAAGGGTAGTCACGGAAAGCTGACGGTAGTCAGGGATGGCTGATGGTAGACATTTATGGCTCAGGATATTCAGGGATGTCTGAGGATAGTCAGGGTTGGCTCAGGTAGTGAGATAAGGCTGAGGGTAGTCACGGATGGCTTAGGGTAGTCAGGGAATTCTCATGGTACTAAAGGGTTTGCAGAGAGTAGTCATGGTTAGCTGAGGATAATCAGCAATGGTTGAATATAGTGAGGGAAGTCTGATGGTAGACAGCTATGAATGAGGGTAGTCAGGGATGTCTGAGAGTAGTAAGGGTTGGCTGAAGATAGTCAGGGATGGTTCAGGGTAGTGAAGAAAGGCTGAGGGTAGTCAGGGATATCTTAGGGTGGTCAGGGAAGGATAATGGTAGACAGGGATGAATGAGGGTAGTCAGAGATGGCTGAGGGTAATCATGGATGGCTTAGGGTAGTCAGGGATGGTTGAGGGTAGTCAGGTATAATTGAGGGTGATCAGGGATGGCTGAGGGTAGTCAGGGATGGCTTAAGGTGGTCAGGGACGGCTAAGAGTAGTCAGGGTTGGCTGAGGATAGTCAATGATGGTACAGGGTAGTCAGGGTTGGCTTATGATAGTCTGGGATGGCTGAGGGTTGTCAGGGATGGCTTAGGGTGGTCAGCTAAGAATGATGGTAGACTGGGATGGTTGAGGGTAGTCAGGAATAATTGAGGGTGATCAGGGATGGCTGAGGGTAGTCAGGGATGGCTTAAGGTGGTTAGGGATGGCTAAGAGTAGTCAGGGTTGGCTGAGGATAGTCAATGATGGTACAGGGTAGCCAGGGTTGGCTTATGAAAGTCTGGGATTGCTTAGGGTTGTAAGGGATGCCTTAGGGTGGTCAGCTAAGGATGATGGTAGACTGGGATGAATGAGGGTAGTCAGGGATGGCTGAGGGTAGTCAGGAAAGGCTGAGGGTAGTCAAAGAAAAGAGTGTAGGCAGGGATGGCTTAGGGAAGACAGGGATAGCTGGTGGGAGTCAGGGATGGCTCAGGGTCGTCAGGGATGGCTGAGAATACCCAGGGAAGACTGAGGGTAGTCCGGGACGGCTGAGGGTAGTGAGATAAGGCTGAGGGTAGTCACGGATGGCTTAGGGTAGTCAGGGAATTCTCATGGTACTAAAGGATTGGCAGAGAGTAGTCATGGTAAGCTGAGCATAATCAGCAATGGTTGAAAGTAGTGAGGGAAGTCTGATGGTAGACAGCTATGAATGAGGGTAGTCAGGGATGTCTGAGAGTAGTAAGGGTTGGCTGAAGATAGTCAGGGATGGTTCAGGGTAGTGAAGAAAGGCTGAGGGTAGTCAGGGATGGCTTAGGGTGGTCAGAGAAGGCTTATTTGTAGACAGGGATGAATGAGTGTAGTCAGAGATGGCTGAGGGTAGTCATGGATGACGTAGGGTAGTCAGGGATGGTTGAGGGTAGTCAGTTATAATTGGATTGCTCAGGGATGGCTGAGGGTAGTCTCTGATGGCTGAGAGTAGTCAGGGTTATCTGAGGGAACACAGCGAAAGATCAAGGTACTCAGGATTGTCTGAGGGTAGTCCGGAATGCCTGAGGGTAGTTAGAGATGTCTGACGGTAGTCAGGTTTGGCTGACGGTTGTGAGGGATGGCTGAGAGTAGTCAGAAATGGCTGAAGATAGTCAGGGATGGTTCAGGGTAGTAAAGGAAAGTTGAGGAATGTCAGGGATGGCTGAGGGTATTGAGGGTCGGCTGAGATAAGTCAGCCTTCGATGAGGATAGTCAGCGATGGTTGAGGGTAGTCAGTGATGGTAAGGGTAGTCAGGGATACGTTAGGGTGGCCCGGGAAGGCTGATGGTAGTCACGGATGCCTGAGGATAGCCAGGGATGCCTCAGGGTATTAAGTGGTGGCTGAGGAATGTCAGAAATGGCTGAGCGTAGTCGGAAGTGGCTGAGGGTAGTCAGGGATGGCTTAGGGTAGTCAGTGATGGTTGAGGGTTGTCTGGGATAAATGAGGTTGGTCAGGGTTGGCTGAGGGTAGTCAGGGCAATCGGAGTGTAATCAACGAAAGCTCAGGGTAGACCGGATTGTCTGAGGGTAGTCCGGGATGGCTGAGGGTAGTGAAAGATGGTTGAGGGTAGTCAGGGATGGCTGACGGTTGTCAGGAATGACTGAGAGTAGTCATGAATGTCTGAAGAGAGTCTGGTATGGTTTAGGGTAGTGAATGTAAGGTTGTGGGTAGTCAGGGATAGCTTAGAGTGGTCAGAGATAGCTGAGGGTAGACAGTGTTGGCTGACGGTTCTATGGGATGGCTGAGAGTAGTAAGGGTTGGCTGAAGATAGTCAAGGATTGTTCAGGGTAGTGAATAAAGGCTGAGGGTAGTCAGGGATGGCTTAGGGTGGTCAGGGAATACTAATGGTAGACAGGGATGAATGAGGGTAGTCAGAGATGGCTGAGAGTAGTCATGGATGACTTAGGGTAGTCAGGGATGGTTGAGGGTAGTCAGGTATAATTGGATTGTTCAGAGATGGCTGAGGGTAGTTTCTGATGGATGAGGGTAGTCAGGGTTATCTGAGGGAACTCAGCGAAAGCTCAGGGTACTCAGGGTTGGATGAGGATTGTCAGGGATGACTCAGGGTTGTCACAGATGGCTGAGAGTAGTAAGGGTTGGCTGAAGATAGTCAGGGATGGCTCAGGGTAGTGAAGGAAGTCCGAAGGTAGTCAGAGATGGTTTAGGGTGGTCAGTGTTGGCTGACGGTTGTGAGGGATGGCTGAGAGTAGTCAGAAATGGCTGAAGATAGTCAGGGATGGTTCAAGGTAGTGAAGGAAAGTTGAGGGTAGTCAGGGAAGGCTTATGGTGGTCGGGGAAGGCTGATGGTAGTCAGTGTTAGTTGAGGAATGTCAGGGATAGCTGAGGGTAGTCAGGGTTGGATGGGGATTGTCAGGGATGACTCAGGGTTGTCACAGATGGCTGAGAGTAGTAAGGGTTGGCTGAAGATAGTCAGGGATTGCTCAGGGTAGTGAAGGAAGTCTGAGGGTAGTCAGGGATGGCTTAGGGTGGTCAGGGAAGGCTAATTCGTAGACAGGGATGAATGAGGGTATTCAACAATAGATGAGGAATGTCAAGGATGCATTAGGGTAGTGAAGGAAATCTGAGGGTAGTCAGGGATGGCTTAGGGTAGTCAGGGAAGCTAAATGTAGTCCATGAAGGCTTAGGGTAGTCAAGTAAGGCCGTGGGCAGACGGGGAAAGTTAAGGGTAGGTAGGATAATCTTGAGTGTACCCAGGGATGGTTGAGAGTAATCAGGGATGGTTCAGGGTAGCGAGGGATCGTTCAGATTAGCCAGGGATGGCTGAGGGTAGTCATGTAAGGCTCACGAAAGTCAGGGATGTCTTAGGGTAGTCAGGGAGGGCTAAGGTAACTCAGGGATGGATGAGGGAAGCCGGGGATTGCTGAGGGTAGAAAGGAATGGCTGTGTTTAGTCAGGGATAGCTAAGGGTAGTCAGGGAATGCAGAGGATAGCAATGTATAGTGACTGTTGGCTTAGGGTGGTCAGAAGAGGCTCAGGTTAGTCAGGCATGAATGAGAGTATTCAGCAATGGATGAGGGAAGTCATGTATAGCTGAGGATAGTTAGGGAGGACTGAGGATAGTCAGGGATGACTCAGGGTAGTCAGAGTTGGCTGAGGATAGTCAGGGTAGTCTGGGAAGGCGGGGGGTAGTCAGGAATGAATTAGGGTGGTCAAGGATAGCTGATGGTAGACATAGATGAATGTGGTTAGTCAGGGATGGCTGAGGGTAGTGAGGAAAGGCTAAGAGAAATCAGGAAAGGCTAAGGGTAGTCAGGGACTGATGAATGTAGTCGGGGATGGATGAGGATAGTGAGGAATGGCTAAGGGTAGTCAGGGAGGGCTGATGGTAGTCAGGGACTCCGATAGTAGTCAGGTATGGCTTAGAGTACTCAGGGACGGCTGGGGTTAGTCAGGGTTGGCTGATGATAGGCAGCGATGGCTGAGGTAGTCAGGAAAAGCTGAGGGTAGTCAGGGAATGCCGAGGGTAGTCAGGGATGGCTTAGAGTAGTCAGGGATGACTGGGGTTAGTCAGGGTTGGCTGAGGATAGCCAGCGATAGTTGAGGGTAGTCGGGAATGACTGAGGTTAGTCACCGTTGGCTCAGGATATCCAGGGATGGCTCAGGATAGTCAGTCTTGGTTGAGGAATGTCAGGGATGGATGAGGGTAGTCAGGGATGTGTGAGGATAGTCGGGGATGGCATTGGGTAGTCAGGGATAGCTAATTGTAGTCAGGGATAGCTAAGGGTAGTCAGGGAAGGCTGAGGTTAGTGAGGGTTGGCTGAGGATAGGCCGCGATGGCTCAGGGTAGTGAGGAATGGCTGAGGGTAGTCAGGGATAACTGATGGTAGTCAGGGATAACTGATGGTAGTCAGGGAATGCCGAGGGTTATCAGGGATGGCTTAGAGTAGTCAGGGATGACTGGGGTTAATCAGGGTTGGCTGAGGATAGGCAGCGATATTTGAGGGTAGTCGGGAATGACTGAGGTTAGTCACCGTTGGCTCAGGATATCCAGGGATGGCTCAGGATAGTCAGTGTTGGCTGAGGAATGTCAGGGAAGGATTAGGGTAGTCAGGGATGTGTGAGGGTAGTCAGGAAAGGTTGAGGGTAGTCAGAGATAGCTAATTGTAGTCAGGGATGGCTGAGGTTAGTCCGGGAAGGTTGAGGGTAGTCATGTAAGGCTCAAGAAAGTCAGGGATGTCTTAGGGTAGTCAGGGAGGGCTAAGGTAACTCAGGGATGGATGAGGAAAGCCGGGGATTGCTGAGGGTAGAAAGGAATGGCTGTTTTTAGTCAGGGATAGCTAAGGGTAGTCAGGGAATGCCGAGGATAGCAATGTATAGTGAGGGTTGGCTTAGGGTGGTCAGAAGAGGCTCAGGTTAGTCAGGCATGAATGAGAGTATTCAGCAATGGATGAGGGAAGTCATGGATGGCTGAGGATAGTTAGGGAGGACTGAGGATAGTCAGGGATGACTCAGGGTAGTCAGAGTTGGCTGAGGATAGTCAGGGTAGTCTGGGAAGGCGGGGGGTAGTCAGGAATGAATTAGGGTGGTCAAGGATAGCTGATGGTAGACATAGATGAATGTGGTTAGTCAGGGATGGCTGAGGGTAGTGAGGAAAGGCTAAGAGAAATCAGGAAAGGCTAAGGGTAGTCAGGGAATGATGAATGTAGTCGGGGATGGCTGAGGATAGTGAGGAATGGCTAAGGGTAGTCAGGGAGGGCTGATGGTAGTCAGGGACTCCGATAGTAGTCAGGTATGGCTTAGAGTACTCAGGGACGGCTGGGGTTAGTCAGGGTTGGCTGATGATAGGCAGCGATGGCTGAGGTAGTCAGGAAAAGCTGAGGGTAGTCAGGGAATGCCGAGGGTAGTCAGGGATGGCTTAGAGTAGTCAGGGATTACTGGGGTTAGTCAGGGTTGGCTGAAGGTAGTCAAAGAAAGCTAAGAGTACACAGGGAAACCTAAGGTTAGTCAGGGATGGCTGATTTTAAACAGGAATGGCTGGGGTAGTCAGGGATGGCTCAGGGTAGTCAGGAATGGCTCAGTCTAGTCAAGGTTGGTTGAGGATAGTCAGGGTTGGCAGAGGGTTGTCAGCGATGGATGAGGATAATCAGGGATGTCTCAAGCTAATCAAGGTTGGCTGAGGATAGTCAGGGTTGGCTGAGTGTAGTCAGGGATGGCAGAGGTTAGTCAGGGATGTCTGAGGATACTCAGGGAAGCCTTAGGGTAGTCAGGGAAGCCTGAGCAAACACAAGGATGGCTGAGGATAATCAGAGATGCCTCAGGGTAGTCAATGTCGCTCAGGGTAGTCAGCGATAACTTAGGGTAGTCAGGGATGGCTGGGGGTACTCGGTGATGTCTTAGGGTATTCAGTGATTGCTGAAGGTATTCAGGGATGGCTGAGGGTAGTCTGGAATGGCTGAGGGTAGTCCGGAATGGCTGAGGGTAGTCCGGAATGGCTGAGGTTAGTCACCGTTGGCTCAGGATATCCAGGGATGGCTCAGGATAGTCAGTCTTGGTTGAGGAACGTCAGGGATGGATGAGGGTAGTCAGGGATGTGTGAGGATAGTCGGGGATGGCATTGGATAGTCAGGGATAACTGATGGTAGTCAGGGATAACTGATGGTAGTCAGGGAATGCCGAGGGTTATCAGGGATGGCTTAGAGTAGTCAGGGATGACTGGGGTTAATCAGGGTTGGCTGAGGATAGGCAGCGATATTTGAGGGTAGTCCGGAATGGCTGAGGGTAGTCCGGAATGGCTAGGGGTAGTCCGGAATGGCTGAGGGTAGTCACCGTTGGCTCAGGATATCCAGAGATGGCTCAGGATAGTCAGTGTTGCTGAGGAATGTCAGGGAAGGATTAGGGTAGTCAGGGATGTGTGAGGGTAGTCTGGAAAGGTTGAGGGTAGTCAAAGATAGCTAATTGTAGTCAGGGATGGCTGAGGGTAGTCAGGAAAGGCTGAGATTAGTGAGGGTTGGCTGAGGAGAGGCAGCGATGGCTGAGGGTAGTCAGGAATGGCTGAGGGTAGTCAAGGATGGCTGAGGGTAGTCAGGGATGGCTGAGAGTTGTAAGGGTTGGCTGAAGATAGTCATGGATGGATCAGTATAGTGAAGGAAAGCTGAGCGTAGTAAGGGATCGCTGAAGACATTCAGGGATGGCTGGAGATAGTCAGGGATAGCTGAGGGTAGTCAGGGTTGGCTGAGGATGGTCAGAGTAGTCAGGGAAGGCGGAGGGGTAGACAGGGATGAATGAGGATAGTCATGGATAACAGAGTGTAGTGAGGAAAGGCTTAGGGTAATCGGGAAAGGCTAATGGTAGTCAGGGAATGATGAGGGTAGTGGGGAGTAACTGAGTGTCGTTCGGAATAGCTGAGGGTAGTCAGGGAAGGGTGATGGTAGACACTGAATGCCGAGGGTAGTCAGGTATTGTCTAAAGTAGTCAGAGATGGCTGGTATTAGTCAGGGTTGGTTGAGGTTAGTCACCGTTTGCTGAGGATAGCCAGGGATTTGTCAGGATAGTCAGTGTTGGTTGAGGAATGTCAAGGATGCATGCGGGTAGTCAGGGATGGATGAGGGTAGTCAGGGATGGGTGAGGATAGTTAGCGTTGGCTGATGTTAATCATGAAAAGCCGAGGTTAGTCAGGAATGGCTGAGGGAGGTCAGGGAAGGCTTTTGGTGGTCAGGAACGTCTGAGTGTAGTCTGGGATTGCTGAGGGTAGTCATGGATGACTGAGGGAAGGCAGGAATGTCTGAGGGTTGTCACGGTTTGCTGAGGATAGTCAGGGATGGCTCAGGGTAGTCAGTGATGGCTGAGGAATGTCAGGGATGGCTGAGGGTAGTCAGCGATGGCTGAGGGTACTCAGGGATAGCTGAGGGTAGTCCGCGTAGGCTCAGGGTAATCAGGGATGGGTGAGGGTAGTCAGGGATGGACGAGGGTAGTCAGGAATAGCTGAGGGTAGTTAGGAATGGCTGAAGGTAGTCACGGTTTGCTGAGGATAGTCAGGGATTGTTGAAGGTAGTCAGTGAATGCTTTGGGTAATCAGGGATGTTTTAGGGTAGTCAGCGATAGATGAGGGTAGCCGTGGATGGATGAGGGTAGTTAGGGATGGCTTAGAGTAGTCAGGAAAGCTGAGAATTTTCAGGGAAGGCTTAGGGTAGTCAGGGAAGGCCGAGGGTAGACGGGGAAAACTGAGGGTAGTCAGTGTTGGGCGAGAAATGTCAGGAATGGCTTATGGTAGTCAGCGATAGCTGAGAGTACTCAGGGATGGCTGAGTGTAATCAGCAAAGGTTCAGGGTAATCAAGGATGGGTGAGGTTAGTCAGCGTTGGATGAGGGTAGGCGAGGATGTCCGAGGATCGTCAGGGAGGGTTGTGGTAACGCAAGGATAGTTGAGGCTATTCGGTTATGGCTGATGTTAATCATGAAAAGCTGAGTGTGTCAGGAATGGCTGAGGGAGGTCAGGGAAGGCATATGGTAGTCAGGAACGTCTGAGTGTAGTCAGGGATGGCTGAGGGTAGTCATGAATGACTGAGGGAAGGCAGGAATGTCTGAGGGTTGTCACGGTTGGCTGAGGATAGTCAGGGATGGCTCAGGGTAGTCAGTGTTGGCTGAGGATAACCAGGTATGGCTGAGGGTACTCAGGGATGGCTCAGGTTAATTATGGTTGGCTCATGGTAGTCAGCGATGGCTGAGGGTAGTCAGTGATGGCTGAGGGTCGTCAGTGTTGTCTAGGCAATGTCAGGAATGGCTGAGGGTAGTCAGGGACAGCTGATGGTAGTCAGGAATGGCTGAGGATAGTCAATATTGGCTGAGGGAAGTCAGGGATGGCTCAGGGTAGTCCATGTTCTCTGAGGAATGTCAGGGATGGCTGAGGGTAGTCAGCGATTACTGAGGGTACTCAGGGATGGCTGAGGGTAGTCAGTGAAGGCCGAGGGTAGACGGGAAAGCTGAGGGTAGTCAGTGTTAGCTGAGGAATGTCAGGGATGGCTGAAGGTAGTCGGCGAAGGCTCAGTGCAATCAGGGATGGGTGAGGGTAGTCAGCGATGGATGAGGGTAGTCGGGGATGTCTGAGGATCGTCAGGGAGGGCTGTGGTAACGCAAGGATTGCTGAGGGTAGTCGGGGATGGCTGATGTTAATCATGAATGGCTGAGGTTAGACAGAAATGGCTGAGGGTAGTCAGGAATGTCTGAGGGAATTCAGGGAAGGCTTATGGTGGTGAGGAATGGCTGCGGGTAGTGAGAGATGACTGAGGGTAGTCATGGATGTCTAAGGGTAGTCAGGAATGTCTGATGGTAGTCAGGACTGGCTGATGGAAGTCAGGGATGGCTCAGGGTAGTCAGTGTTCTCTAAGGGTAAGCAGCGATGTCTGAGGGGACTTAGGGATGGCTGAGGGTAGTCAGCGATCGCTCAGGGTAATCAGTAATATGTGAGGGTAGTCAGCGATGGCTTGGGGTAGTCAGTAAAGTTGAGAATGGTCAGGGAAACCTGAGGGTAGTCAGTGTTAGCTGAGGAATGTCAGGGACTGCTGAGGGTAGTCAGCGAAGGTTCAAGGTAATCAGGGATGGGTGAGGGTAGTCAGCGATGGATGAGGGTAGTCAGCAATGGATGAGGGTAGTCGAGGATGTCTGAGGATCGTCAGGGAGGGCGGTGGTAACGCAAGGATAGCTGAAGGTAGTCAGGGATGGCTGATGTTAATCATGAATGGCTGAGGGTAGTCAGGAATGGCTGAGGGTAGTCAGGAGTGGCTGAGGGAAGTCAGGGAACACTTATGGTGGTCAGAAATGGCTGAAGGTAGGTATGGTATGGTAGGTATGGCTAACTTTAGTCAGGGATGGCTGAGGGTTGTCAGCGTTGGTTGAGTGTACTCATGGACGGCTGAGGGTAGTCAGCGAAGGCTCAGGGTAATCAGGGATGGGTGAGGGTAGTCATCGATGGATGAGTGTAGTCAGGGATTACTGAGGGTAGTCAGGAATGGCTGAGGGTAGTCACCGTTTGCTGAAGATAGTCAGGGATGGCTGTGGTATTCAGGGATGGCTGAGGATAGTAAGGGAGGCCTGTAGATAATCAGGAATGGCTCAGGGTAGTCAGGTTTAGCCGAGAATAGTCAGGGATGCCTTAGCGTAGTCAGGGAAGTCTGATGCTAGACAGGGATGAATGAGGGTAGTCAGGGATGGCTGAGGGTACTCAGGAATGGTTGAGAGTAGTCAGGGATGGCGGAGGGTAGTCAAGGGTAAGCTGAGGGTAGTCATGTAAGTCTCAGGGTAGTCAGGGATGGCTGAGTGTAGTCAGGGATGGTTGAGGGTAGTCAGGGATGACTGAGGATATTCAGCGATGAATGATGGTAGTCAGTGATGGCTGAGGTTAGTCAGGGATAGCCTAGGGTAGTCAGGGAAGCTAAGTATAGTCAGGTAAGGCTGTGGGTAGTCTGTTAAGGCCGAGGGCAGACGGAGAAGGTTGAAGGTAGTCAGGAATGGCTGAGGTTAGTCAGGGATGCCTGAGGGTAGTCAGGGATGGCTGAGGGTAGTCAGTGATGGCTGAGGGTAGCCCGGGATGGCTGAGGGTTGTCGGAGATAGCTGAGGGTAGTCAGGGATGGCTGAGGGTTGTCAGGGATGGTTGAGAGTAGTCAGGGATGGCTCAGGGTTGTCAGGGATAAATGAGGGTAGTCAGGGATAGCTGAGGGTAGCCAGGGATTACTGAGGGTAGTCAGTGATGGCTGAGGTTAGTCAGGAATAGCCTAGGGTAGTCAGGGAACCTAAGTATAGTCAGGGAAGGCTGTGGGTAGTCAGGTAAAGCCGAAGGCAGACGGAGAAGACTGAAGGTAGTCGGGAATGGCTAAGAGTATTCAAGGTTGGCTGAAGATAGTCAGGGATGGTTCAGGGTAGTGAAGGAAAGCTGAGTGTAGTCAGGGAAGGCTTAGGGTAGTTTTGGATGGCTAAGTGTAGTCTGGGAAATCTGAGGTTACTCAGCGAAATTTCAGGGTACTCAGGGTTGGCTAAGAGTAGTTGGGGATGGCTGAGGATAGTCAGAGATGGCTGAGGGTAGTCAGGGATGAATGAGGATAGTCATGGATACCTGAGAGTAGTCAAGGATGGCTTAGGCTTGTCAGGGATGACTGAGTGCAATCAAGGATGGTTCAGGTTAGCCAGGGATGGCTGAGTGTAGTCAGGAATGGCTGAGAGTAGTCAGGGATGGCTGAGGGTAGTCAAAGATAGCCGAGGGTAGTCAGCGAAGGCCAAGGATAGAAGGGGAAAGCTGAGGGTTGAAGGGGAAAGCTGAGGGTAGTCAGGAAACTCTTGTGTGTACCTAGGGATGGCCGAGAGTAATCACGTATTGTATAGGGTAATCAGGGAGGTCTGAGGGTAGTCAGGGATGGCGGTGGGTACTCAGGGATGGTTGAGGGTAGTCAAAGATAGCCGAGGGTAGTCAAGGAAGTCCAAGGATAGAAGGGGAAAGCTGAGAGTTGAAGGGGAAAGCTGAGGGTAGTCAGGAAACTCTTGTGTGTACCTAGGGATGGCTGAGAGTAATCACGGATTGTACAGGGTAATCAGAGAGGTTTGAGAGTAGTCAGGGATGGAGGAGGGTAGTCAAAGGAAGCCGAGGGTAGCCAGGGAAGGCCAAGGGTAGTCTTGGAAGGCCGAGGGTAGAAGGGGAAAGCTGAGGGTAGTCAAGAAAATCTTGTGTGTAACCAGGGATGACTGAGAGTAGTCAGGGAGAGCTGAGGGTAGTCAAGGATGGCTGAGGGTAGTCAGGGGTGGTCATGTATGGCTAAGAGTAATCATGGTTGCCTGAAGATAGTTAGGGATGGTTCAAGGTAGTTAAGGAAGGCTGAGAGTAATCAGGGATGTCTTAGGGTAGTTTTTGATGGCTGAGGGTAGTTAGGGAAATTTGAGGGTACTCAGCGAGAGTTCAGGGTACTCAGGTTTGGCTGAGGGTAGTTCGGGATGGCTGACGAAGTCAGAGATTGCTGAGGATAGTAAGAGATGAATGAGGATAGCCAGGGATGGCTGAGGGTAGTCAGGGATGGCGAAGAGTAGTTAAGGATGGCTGATGGTAGTCAAGGATAGCTTAGAGTAGTCTTGGAAGGCCGAGGGTAGAAGGGGAAAGCTGAGGGTAGTCAAGAAAATCTTGTGTTTACCCAGAGATGGCTGAGAGTAGTCAGGGAGGGCTGAGGGTAGTCGGGGATGGCTGAGGGTAATCAGGTTTGGCTGAGGATACTCAAGGAAGGCTGAGGTTAGTCAGGGATGGCTAAGGATAGTCATCCATGGCTGAAGGTAGTCAGTGATGGCTGAGGGTAGTCAGGGGTTGGTCAGGGTAGTCAGGGATTACTGAGAATAGTCAGGGTTTGCTGAAGATAGTCATGCATGGTTTAGGGTAATGAAGAAGGTTGAGTTGAGTCAGGTATAGCTGAGGGTAGTTAGCGAAAGCTCAGGCTAGTCAGGTTTGACTGCGGGTACTCAGAGATGGCTGAGGGTAGTCAGCGAAGGCTCAGGGTAGTCAGTGAAGGGTGAGTGTAAATAGCGATGGATGAAGGTGGTTGGGGATGAGAGTAGAGAGAGAAGTCAGGAATGGCTGAGGGTAGTCAGGGTTGGCTGAGGATAGTTAGGGAAAGTTGAAGGGAGTCAGGGATAGGTGAGAGTAGTGAGGGTTGTCTGAGGATGGTCAGGGATGGTTCAGGGTAGTCAGGGCACCTGACGGTAGTCGGGGTTGGTTGAGGATTTTCAGGGATGGCTCATGGTAGTCACAGTTGGCTAAGATTAGTCAGGGTTGGCTGAAGATAGTCAGGGATGGTTCAGGGTAGTGAAGGAAGTCTGAGCGTAGTCAGGGATGGCTTATGGTAGTCAGTGTTGGCTAAGGAATGTCAGGGATGGATGAGGGTAGTCAGCGATGCCTGAGGGTAGTGAGCGATGGCTGAGGGTAGTCAGGGTTGGCTGAGTGTACTCAGCGAATGCTCAGGGTACTCAGGGTTGGCTGAGGGTAGTTCGGGTTTGCTGAGTGTGTTCAGGGAAGGCTGATGGTAGACAGGGATGAATGAGGGTAGTCAGGAATGGTTGAGGGTAGTCAGGGATGGTTGAGGGTAGTCAGGAATGGCTGAGGGTAGTCACGGTTGGCTGTGGATAGTCATGGATGGCTCAGGGTAATCAGGGATGGTTGAGGGTAGTCAGGGATGGCTGAGGGTAGTAAGCGATGCCTTAGGTTAGTGAGCGATGGCTGAGGTTAGTGAACATGGCTGAGAGTAGTCAGGGTTGGCTGAGTATACCCAGGAAAGGCTGAGGGTAGTCAGGGATAGGTGAGTGTGGTCAGGAAAGAATTAGGGTTGTCAGGGAAGGCCGAGAGTAGAAGGGGAAAGCTAAGGGTAGTCAGGAAAATCACAGCGATGTCTGAGAGTAGTCAGGGTTGGCTGAGGATGGTTAGGGGGGGGGGGGGGGCGGTTGAGGGAAGTCAAGGCACCTGACGATAGTCAGGGTGATCTGAGGATTTTCATGGATGGCTCAGGGTAGTCACAGATGGCTAAGAGTAGTCAGGAATGGCTGACTGTTTAGTTTGTAATGCTCAGGGTAGTCAGGGATGTATGGGGATAGTCACGTTTGGCTGAGGATAGTCAGGGATTGCTCAGGGTAATCAGTGTTGGCTAAGGAATGTCAGGGATGGATGAGGGTAGTCAGCAATGGCTGAGGGTAGTCAGGGTTGGCTGAGGGTACCCAGGGATGGCTGAGAGTTATCAGGGATGGCTGAGGGTAGTCAAGAATAGCTAAGGGTAGTTAGGGATAGCTAGGGGTAGTCAGGAATGGCTGAGGGTAGTCACGGTTGGCTGAGGATAGGCAGGGATGGATGAGGGTAGTCAAGGATAGCCGAGGGTAGTCAGGGAAGGCCGAGAGTAGATAGGGAAAGCTGAGGGTAGTCAGGAAAATCTTTTGTGTTCCCAGGGATGTCTGAGAGTAGTCAGGGTTGGCTGAGGATGATCAGGGCTGGTTGAGGATAGTCAGGGCACCTGACGATAGTTGGGTTTTCTGAGGATTGTCATGGATGGCTCAGGATAGTCACAGATGGTAAAGAGTAGTCAGGAATGGCTGAATGTAGTCATGTAAGGCTCAAATTAGTCATCGATGTCTGAGGATAGTCAGGGAGGGTTGAGGACACTCAGGGATGGATGAGGGGAGTCGGGGATGGCTGAGGGTGTTCAGTGATGTTTGAGGGTAGACAGGGATGGCAAGGGTAGTCAGGGAAGGCCAAGGGTAGATAGGGAAAGCGGATGGTAGTCAGGAAAATCTTGTGTGTTCCCAGGGATGTCTGAGAGTAGTCAGGGTTGGCTGAGGATGATCAGGGCTGGTTGAGGATAGTCAGGGCACCTGACGATAGTTAGGGTTTTCTGAGGATTGTCATGGATGGCTCAGCATAGTCACAGATGGTAAAGAGTAGTCAGAAATGGCTGAATGCAGTCATGTAAGGCTCAAATTAGTCATCGATGTCTGAGGATAGTCAGGGTGGGTTGAGCACACTCAGGGATGGCTGAGGGGAGTCGGGGATGGCTGAGGGGAGTCAGTGATGTTTGTTGGTAGACAGGGATGGCTGAGGGTAGTCAGGGATGGGCGAGGGTAGAAAGGGAAAGCTGATGGTAGTCAGGAAAATCTTTTGTGTACGCAGGGATGTCTGAGAGTAGTCAGTGTTGGCTGAGGATGGTTGGGGGGGGGGGGGGGGGGGGGTGGGCGGTTGAGGGAAGTCAGGGTTGTCTGAGGATTTTCATGGATGGCTCAGGGTAGTCACAGATGGCTAAAAGTAATCAGGAATGGCTGACTGTTTAGTTTGTAATGCTCAGGGTAGTCAGGGATGTATGAGGATAGTCAGGGAGCGCTGAGGTAACTCAGGGATGGCTGAGGGAAGTCGGCGATGGATGAGGGTGGTCAGCGAAGGCTGATGGTAGAGAGGGATGGCTGAGGGTAGTCAGTGATGGCTGAAGGTAGTCAGGGATGGCTGAGAGTATTCAGGGATAGCTGAGGGTATTAAAGGATGGCCGAGGGGAGTCAGGAATGGCTGAGGGTAGTCAGGGATATGTGAGTGTGGTCAGGAATGAATTAGGGTTGTCAGGGAAGGCTGATAGTAGACAAGGATGAATGAGGGTAGTCGGTGATGGCTGAGGGTAGTCAGGGATGTCTCAGGGTAGTCATGCCTGGCTGAAGATGGTCAGGGATGGTTCAGGGGAGTTTTTGATGGCTTAGGTTAGTCAGGGATGGCTTAGGTTAGTCAGGGATGGCTGAGGGTAGTCAGGGTTGGCTTAGGGTAGTCAGGGTTGGCTGAGGGTAGTCAGGGTTGGCTGAGGGTAGTCAGGGTTGGCTGAGGGGAGTCAGGGATGGCTGAAGGGGGGCCGGGGATAGGTGAGGGTAGCGTGGGATAGCTGAGGGTAGTCAGGGAAAGCTTAGGGTATTCAGAAATGTCTGGCGATAATCAGGGGTGGGTGAGGGCAGTCCGCGATGGCAGATTGTAGTTGGAGATTGCTGAAGGCAGTCAGGGATGGCTGAGGGTAGTAAGGTTTAGCTGAGGATCGTCAGGGATGGTTAAGTTTAGTCAATGTTGGCTGAGGATAGTTAGCGATGGCTGAGGGTAGTCAGACATGACTGAGGGTAGTCAGGGATGGCTCAGGGTAGACAGGGATGCCTGATGGTAGTTAGGTATAGCCGAGGGTAGTCAGGGATTGCAAAAGGTAGTCACGGAAGTCTGAGGATTGTCAGGGATGGCTGAGGGTAGTCATGTAAGGTTCAGGGTAGTCATGTATGGCTGAGGGTGTTCTGGGATGCTTGAGGGTGGTCAGAGATGGCTGAGGGAGGATAGTCAAGGATGTCAAGGGGTAGTCAAGGACGAGTGAGTGTAGTCAGGGATGGCTCAGGGTAGACAGGGATGCCTGAGGCTAGTCAGAGATGGCGGAGGGTTCCAAGGGAAACCTGAGGGTAGTTATGTATGGCTGAGGGTATTCAGGTATGGCTGAGGATAGTCAGGGATGCCGGAGAGTTCTAAGGGAAGGCTGAGGGTAGTCATGTATGCCTGAGTGTGGTCATGGATGCTTGAGTGTGGTAGGACATGGCTGAGGATAATCTGGGATGGCTAAGGGTGGTATATGGATGGCTGAGGATAGTCAGGGATGGCTGACGGTAGTCAGGATGCTTTAGGGTAGTCATGCTAGACATGGAATGCCTGAGGCTAGTCAGGGATACCGGAGGGTTCCAAGGGAAGCCTGAGGGTAGTCATGTATGGCTGAGGGATGGCTGAGAATGGTCGGGGATGTGGGAGGGTGCTAAGGGAATGCTGAAGGTAGTTATGTATAACTGAGGATAGTCTGGGATGGCTAAGGGTGTTATATGGATGGCTGAGAATAGTCAGGGACAGCTGAGGGTAGACAGGGATGCCTGAGGCTAGTCAGGGATACCGGAGGGTTCCAAGGGAAGCCTGAGGGTAATCATGTATGGCTGAGGGTGATCAGGGATGGCTGAGGATGGTCTGGGATGGGAGAGGGTTCCAAGGAAAGGCTGAGGATAGTCATGTCTGGCTGAGTGTGGTTAGGGATAGTTGAGAGTAATCAGAGATGGCTGAGGATAGTCTGGGATGGCTGAGAGTGGTATATGGATGGCTGAGGGTAGTCATGGACGGTTGAGGGTAGTCAGGGATGGATGAGGGTAGTCCGGGATCGATGAGCGTAGTCCTGGATGGATGAGGGTAGTCAGATATGACTGAGGATAGTCTGGGATGGCTGATTGAAGACTGAGAGTACTCAGTGTTGGCGGAGGATAGTTGGGGAAGTATTCAGCGTAGTGAAGGAAATTTGAGGGTAGTCAAGGATGTCTTAGTGTAGTTAGCTAAGGCTGAGGGTAGTCAGGAATGTCTGATGGTAGATTGGGATGGCTGAGGGTAGTCAAGGATGGCTGAAAGTAGTCAGGGATGGCTGATGATAGGTAGGGATGGATAAGGGTAGCCAGATCTGTCTGGGGGTAGTTAGAGACGTGTTAGTGTAGTCAGGGGTGGATGAGGGTAGTCAGCGATGGCTGAAGGTAGTCCGGGATGGCTGAGAGTAGTCAGGGATGTCTCCGATTAGTCAAGGGTAGCTAAGGGTAGTCAGGGAAGGCCGAGGTTAGAGGAAGAATACTGAGGGTAGTCAGGGATTACTGAGGATAGTCAGCGATGGCTGATGGTAGACAGTGATGAATGAGTGTATTCAATGATGGCTGAGAGTAGTGAGGGATGGCTGAGGGTAATAAAGGATGGCTGAGTGGAGTCATGTATGGCTCAGGGTGTTAATGTATGCCTGAGGATTATCAGGGAGGGCGGAGGTAACTCAGGGATGGCTGAGGGTAGAAGGGTATGGTGGACGGTAATCAAGAATGTTTGAGGGTAGTCAGGAATGGCTGAGGATAGGCAGCGATGACTGAATGTAGTCAGTGTTGTCTGAGGGTAGTCAGGAATGGCTGGAGATAGTAAGGGATGATTGAGCGCAGTCCGCGATGGCTGAGGGTAGTGAAGGATGGCTAAGGGTAGTCAGTGATGGCTGAGGGTTCTCAGGGTTGGCTGAGGGTAGTCAGGAATAGCTGGAGATAGTCAGGGATGGGTGAGGGTTCTCAGTGCTGGCTGAGGGTAGTCAGGATTGGCTGGAGATAGTCAGGGATGATGGACGGTAATCAAGAATGTCTGAGGTCAGTCAGGGTTGTCTGAAGATTTTCAACGATGGCTGAGGGAAGTCAGGGAAAGTTGAAGGAAGTCAGGGACGGCCGAGGGTAGTAAATGATGGCTGAGGGTAGTGAGGGATGGCTTAGGTTAGTCAGGCATGGCTGAGGGTAGTCAGGGATGGCTGAGAGTAGTCAGGGATGCCTGAGGGTAGTCAGGGATGCCTGAGGGTAGTCAAGGAGGGGTGAGGTAACTCAGGGATGGCTGATGGGGATGGTGGACGGTGGACGGTAGTCAGGGATGGCTGAGAGTAGTCAGGGATGGCTGAGGGTAGTCAGGGATGGCTGAGAGTAGTCAGGGATGGCTGAGGGTAGTCAAGGATAGCTATGGGTAGTCAGGGAAGGCCGAGTATAGAAGGGGAAAGCTGAGAGTAGTCAGGGATGGCTGAGGGTAGTCAGTGATGCCGGAGTGTAGTCAGTGAATGCTGAGAGTATTCAGGATGGCTTAGGGTAGTCAGGGAAGATAATATAGTGCAAGAAGGCTGAGGGTAGTCAAGTAAGGCCGTGGGCGGACGTGGAAAGCTGAGGGTAGTCAGGATAATCTTGAGTGTACCCAGTGATGGTTGAGAGTAGTCAGGGATGGTTCAGGGTAGCCAGGTATGGTTCAGATTAGCCAGGGATGGCTGAGGGTATTCAGGGATGGCTCCGATTAGTCAAGGATAACTGAGGGTAGTCAGGGAAGGCCGAGGTTAGAAGGGGAATACTGAAGGTAGTCAGGGATTACTGAGGATAGTGAGCGAGTGCTGAGTGTAGTCAGGAATGTCTGAGAGTAGTCAGGGATGACCGAGGCTAGAAGGGGAATACTGAGGGTAGTCACGGATTACTGAGGATAGTGAGCGATGGCTGAGTGTAGTCAGGAATGTCTGAGAGTAGTCAGGGATGCCTGAGGGTAGTCAATGAGGGGTGAGGTAAATCAGGGATGGCTGAAGGTAGTCGGGGATGAATGAGGGTAGTCAATGATGTCTGAGAGTCGTCAGGGTTCACTGATGATAGTCAGCGATGGCTGACGGTATTCAAGGAAGACCGAAGGTAGTCCTGGTTTGCCGAGGGTAATCAAGTATAGTAGTCATGTAAGGTTCAGGGTATTAATGTATGCCTGTGGATTTTCAGGTAAGGCTGAGGTAACTCAGGGATGGCTGAGGGTAGAGGGGGATGGTGGACGGTGGACGGTAGTCAGGAATGGCTAAGGGTAGTCAGGAATGGCTGATGGTAGTCAGGAATGTCCAAGGGTAGTAAGTGATGGCTGAGGGTAGTCAGGGATGTTTGAGGATAGTTAATGATGGGTAATGGTAGTCAGAGATGCCTTGGGGTAGTCAGGGACGGGTTAGTGTAGTCAGGGAAGGTCACAGTAGTCAGGGATGGCTTAGGTTAGTCAGGAATGGCTGAAGGTAGTCAGGGCTGGCTAGGAATAGACAGGGATGGCTCAGGTTAGTCAGGGAAGGTTGAGACTAGTCACGAAATTCTGAGGGTGGTCATGGAAGGCTGATGGTAGACAGTGATGAATGAGTGTAGTCAATGATGGCTGAAAGTAGTCAGGGATGGCTGAGGGTATTAAAGGATGGCTGAGTGGAGTCATGTATGGCTCAGGGTATTAATGTATGCCTGAGGATTATCAGGGAGGGCGGAGGTAACTCAGGGATGGCTGATGGTAGAAGGGTATGGTGGACGGTAATCAAGAATGTTTGAGGGTAGTCAGGAATGGCTGAGGATAGGCAGCGATGACTGAATGTAGTCAGTGTTGTCTGAGGGTAGTCAGGAATGGCTGGAGATAGTAAGGGATGGGTGAGCGCAGTCCGCGATGGCTGAGGGTAGTGAGGGATGGCTAAGGGTAGTCAGTGATGGCTGAGGGTTTTCAGGGTTGTCTGAGGGTAGTCAGGAATAGCTGGAGATAGTCAGGGATGGGTGAGGGTTCTCAGGGTTGGCTGAGGGTAGTCAGGAATAGCTGGAGATAGTCAGGGATGGGTGAGGGTTCTCAGGGTTGGCTGAGGGTAGTCAGGAATGGCTGGTGATAGTCAGGGATGATGGACGGTAATCAAGAATGTCTGAGGTTAGTCAGGAATGGCCAAGGGTAGTCATGAATGGCTGAGTGTAGTCAGGAATGACCTAGGGTAGTAAGGGATGGCTGAGGTTAGTCAGGGTTCACTGAGGATAGTCAGCGATGGCTGAGGGTAGTCAAGGAAGGCCGATGTTAGTCAGGGAAGGCTTATGGTAGTCCGTGAAGGCTACTGGTCGACAGGGATGGATTAGGGTAGTCAGGAAATGCTGATGGTAGATGGGGATGAATGAATGTAGTCAGGGATGACTGAGGATACGTAGGGATGGCTAAGGTTAGTCAGAGATGGCTGGGGGTATTTAGGAACGGATTACTGTAGTCAGCGAAGTCTCACAGTAGTCAGGGATAGCTGAGAGTTGTCAGAAATGGCTGAGGGTAGTCAGGGTTGACTGGAATTAGACAGGGATGGCTCAGGGTAGTCAGGGAAGAATGAGGCTAGTCAGTGTTGGCTGAGAATAGCCAGGGATAGCTGAGGGTAAGCAGTGATGGCTTGGGGTAGTCAGTGATGGTTGAGGATAGTCAGATATGGCTGAGAATAGTGAGGTATAGTTGAGGGTAGTCACTGATGGCTGAGGGTAGTCAGTGATGGCTGACGGTAATCGGGAAGGCATAGGGTAGTCATTGAAGCTAAGGATACTCAGGAAAGGCTGAGGGTAGTCAGTGATGGCTGACGGTAATCGGGAAGGCATAGGGTAGTCATTGAAGCTAAGGATAGTCAGGAAAGGCTGAGGGTAGACAAGCAAAACCGAGGGTAGTCGGGGAAAGCTGAAGGTTGTCAGGAATGGCTGGAGATAGTCAGGGATGTGTGAGGGCAGTCCGCGATGGCTGAGGGTAGTGAGGGATGGCTGAGGGTAGTTAAATTTGGCTGACGGTAGTCAGTGATGTCTTTGGGTAGTCAGGAATGGCTTTGTGTAGTCAGGGAAGCTAAGGATAGTGAGGAAAGGTTGAGCGTAGTCTGGCAAAACCGAGGGTAGTGGGGAAAGCTGAGGGTGGTCAGGAATGGCTCGAGTGTACACAGGGATGGCTGAGGATAAGCAGCGATGACTGAATGTAGTCAGTGTTGACTGAGGGTAGTCAGGAATGGCTGGAGATAGTCAGGGATGGGTGAGCGCAGTCAGCGATGGCTGAGGGTAGTCAGTGTTGGCTGAGAATAGTCATGGATAGCTGAGGGTAGTCACTGATGGCTGAGGGTAGTCACTGATGGCTGAGGGTAGTCGGGGAAGGCATAGGGTAGTCTTTGAACTAAGGATAATCAAGAAAGGGTGAGGGTAGACAAGCAAAACCGAGGTTAGTCGGGGAAAGCTGAGGGTAGTCAGCAGTGGCTGGAGATAGTCAGGGATGTGTGAGGGTAGTCAGGAATGGCTGAGGATAGGCAGCGATGGCTGAGGGTTCCCAGGGTTGGCTGAGGGTAGTCAGGAATAGCTGGAAATAGTCAGGGATGGGTGAGGGTTCTCAGGGTTGGCTGAGGGTAGTTAGGAATGACTGGAGATAGTCAGGGATGGGTGAGGGTTCTCAGGGTTGGCTGAGGGTAGTCGGGGAAGGCATAGGGTAGTCTTTGAAGCTAAGGATAATCAAGAAAGGGTGAGGGTAGACAAGCAAAACCGAGGGTAGTCGGGGAAAGCTGAGGGTAGTCAGCAGTGGCTGGAGATAGTCAGGGATGTGTGAGGGTAGTCAGGAATGGCTGAGGATAGGCAGCGATGGCTGAGGGTTCTCAGGGTTGGCTGAGGGTAATCAGGAATAGCTGGAGATAGTCAGGGATGGGTGAGGGCAGTCCGCGATGGCTGAGGGTAATCAGGGATAGCTGAGGGTAGTCAGTTTTGGCTGAGTGTAGTCAGTGATGGCTGAGGGTAGTCATGAATGGCTTAGGGTAGTCAAGCAAAACCGAGTGTAGTCGGGGAAAGTTGAGGGTTGTCAGGAATGGCTTGAGTGTAGTCAGTTATGGCTGAGGGTAATCAGTTATGGCTGAGGGTAGTCAGTTATGGCTGAGGGTAGTCAGCGATGGTTGGGGATTGGCAGCGATGGCTGAGGGTAGTCTGGAATGGCTGAAGATAGTCAGGGATAGGTGAGGTCAGCCCGCGATGGCTGAGGGTAGTGAGGGATGGCTGAGGGTAGTCCGAATTGGCTGAGGGTAGTCAAGGAAGGCCGAGGGTAGTCAGAAATGCCTTTGGGTATTAAGGAAGCTAAGGGTAGTCAGGAAAGGTTGAGGTTAGTCAGGCAAAACCTAGTGTAGAGTGGAAAGCTGAAGATAGTCAGGAATGGCTTGAGTGTACGCCGGGATGTCTGGGAGTACTGAGGGATGGTCGAGGGTAGTCAAGGATGGCTGAGGATAGACAGAGATGGCTGGAGGTAGTCAGGAATAGCTTAGGTTAGTCAGGGATGGCTGAGGGTAGTCAGTGCAAGCTGATGGATGTCAGCGAAGTCCGAGAGTAGTCAGGGATGGCTAAGGATAGTCAGGAATTGCTGGAGATAGTCTGGGATGGGTGAGGGCAGTCCGCGATGGCTGAGGGTAATCAGGGATAGCTATGGGTAGTCAGTTTTGGCTGAGTGTAGTCAGTGATGGCTGAGGGTAGTCATGAATGGCTTAGGGTAGTCAAGCAAAACCGAGAGTAGTCGGGGAAAGTAAAGGGTGGTCAGGAATGGCTTGAGGGAGCCCAGGGTTGGCTGAGGGTAGTCAGGAATAGCTGGAAATAGTCAGGGATGGGTGAGGGTTCTCAGGGTTGGCTGAGGGTAGTCAGGAATGGCTGGAGATAGTCAGAGATGTGTGAGGGTAGTCAGGAATGGCTGTGGATAGGCAGCGATGGCTGAGGGTTCTCAGGGTTGGCTGAGGGTAATCAGGAATAGCTGGAGATAGTCAGGGATGGGTGAGGGCAGTCCGCGATGGCTGAGGGTAATCAGGGATAGCTGAGGGTAGTCAGTTTTGGCTGAGTGTAGTCAGTGATGGCTGAGGGTAGTCATGAATGGCTTAGGGTAGTCAAGCAAAACCGAGTGTAGTCGGGGAAAGTTGAGGGTTGTCAGGAATGGCTTGAGTGTAGTCAGTTATGGCTGAGGGTAATCAATTATGGCTGAGGGTAGTCAGTTATGGCTGAGGGTAGTCAGCGATGGTTGGGGATTGGCAGCGATGGCTGAGGGTAGTCTGGAATGGCTGAAGATAGTCAGGGATAGGTGAGGTCAGCCCGCGATGGCTGAGGGTAGTGAGGGATGGCTGAGGGTAGTCCGAATTGGCTGAGGGTAGTCAAGGAAGGCCGAGGGTAGTCAGAAATGCCTTTGGGTATTAAGGAAGCTAAGGGTAGTCAGGAAA
Source organism: Actinia equina (assembly GCA_011057435.1). Taxonomy (NCBI): domain Eukaryota; kingdom Metazoa; phylum Cnidaria; class Anthozoa; order Actiniaria; family Actiniidae; genus Actinia; species Actinia equina. The sequence goes on from WHPX01000070.1 coordinate 254,152, forward strand.
GGTTGAGGTTAGTCAGGCAAAACCTAGTGTAGAGTGGAAAGCTGAAGATAGTCAGGAATGGCTTGAGTGTACGCCGGGATGTCTGGGAGTACTGAGGGATGGTCGAGGGTAGTCAAGGATGGCTGAGGATAGACAGAGATGGCTGGAGGTAGTCAGGAATAGCTTAGGTTAGTCAGGGATGGCTGAGGGTAGTCAGTGCAAGCTGATGGATGTCAGCAAAGTCCGAGAGTAGTCAGGGATGGCTAAGGATAGTCAGGAATTGCTGGAGATAGTCTGGGATGGGTGAGGGCAGTCCGCGATGGCTGAGGGTAATCAGGGATAGCTATGGGTAGTCAGTTTTGGCTGAGTGTAGTCAGTGATGGCTGAGGGTAGTCATGAATGGCTTAGGGTAGTCAAGCAAAACCGAGAGTAGTCGGGGAAAGTAAAGGGTGGTCAGGAATGGCTTGAGTGTACGCAGGGATGGCTGAGAGTGGTCAGGGATGGTTGAGGGTAGTCAGTTATGGCTGAGGGTAGTCCGTTTTGGCTGAGGGTAGTCAGCGATGGCTGAGGATGGGCAGCGATGGCTGAGGGTAGTCTGGAATAGCTGAAGATAGTCAGGGATGTGTGAGGGCAGACCGCGATGGCTGAGGGTAGTCATGAATGGCTTAGGGTAGTCAAGCAAAACCAAGAGTAGTCGGGGAAAGTTGAGGGTGGTCAGGAATGGCTTGAGTGTACGCAGGGATGGCTGAGAGTAGTCAGGGATGACTGAGGGTAGTCAGTTATTGCTGAGGGTAGTCAACGATGGCTGAGGATGGGCAGCGATGGCTGAGGGTAGTTTGGAATGGCTGAAGATAGTCAGGGATGTGTGAGGGCAGACCGCGATGGCTGAGGGTAGTGAGGGATGGCTGAGGTTAGTCCGAAATGACTGAGGGTAGTCAAGGAAGGCCGAGGGTAGTCATGAATGGCTTAGGGTAGTCAAGCAAAACCGAGAGTAGTCGGGGAAAGTTGAGGGTGGTCAGGAATTGGTTGAATGTACGCAGGGTTGGCTGAGAGTAGTCATGGATGGCTGAGGGTAGTCAGTTATGGCTGATGGATGTCAGCGAATTCCAAGAGTGGTCAGGTATGGCTAAGGATAGTCAGGAATAGCTGGAGATAGTCAGGGATGTGTGAGGGCAGTCCGCGATGGCTGAGGGTAATCAGGGATAGCTATGGGTAGTCAGTCTTGGCTGAGTGTAGTCAGTGATGGCTGAGGGTAGTCATGAATGGCTTAGGGTAGTCAAGCAAAACCGAGAGTAGTCGGGGAAAGTTGAGGGTGGTCAGGAATGGCTTGAGCGTACGCAGGGATGGCTGAGAGTAGTCAGGGATGGCTGAGGGTAGTCAGTTATGGCTGAGGGTAGTCAGTTATGGCTGAGGGTAGTCAGTTTTGGCTGAGGGTAGTCAGCGATGGCTGAGGATGGGCAGCGATGGCTAAGGGTAGTCTGGAATAGCTGAAGATAGTCATGGATGTGTGAGGGCAGTCCGCGATGGTTGAGGGTAGTGAGGGATGGCTGAGGGTAGTCCGAAATGGCTGAGGGTAGTCAAGGAAGGCCGAGGGTAGTCAGGAATGCCTTTGAGTATTAAGGAAGCTAAGGGTAGTCAGGAAAGGTTGAGGTTAGTCAGGCAAGACCTAGTGTAGAGGGGAAAGCTGAAGATAGTCAGGAATGGCTTGAGTGTACGCCGGGATGTCTGGGAGTACTGAGGGATGGTCGAGGGCAGTCAAGGATGGCTGAGGGTAGACAGAGATGGCTGGAGGTAGTCAGGAATAGCTGAGGATAGTCAGCGATGGCTGAAGGTACTCAAGGAAAGCCGAGGGTAGTCAGGGATGTCTTAGGGTAGTCAGGGCAGGCTGAGGGTAGATAGGGATTGCTAAGTATAGTCAGGCATGAATGAGGTTAGTGAGGGTTGACTGAGGATAGTCAGCGATGGCTGAGTGTTGTCAGGGAAGGCCAAGGGTAGTCAGGGAAGGCCGAGGGTAGTCAGGGATGGCTGAGGTTAGTCAGGGTTGGCTGAGGATAGGCAGCGATGGCTAAGGGTGGTCGGTATTAAATGAGGGTAGTCAGAGATGGCTTAGGGTAGTCAGGGAAGCTAAGGATTTCAAGAAAAGCTGAGGGTAGTCATGCAAGGCAATGATTGGTGTGGGTAGTCAGCGATGGAAAAGTGTTGTCGAGGATGTCTGGGGATCGTCAGGGAGGGCATTGGTAACTCAAGGATAGCTGAGGGTAAACGGGGATGGCTGAGCGTAGTCAGGAATGGCTGAGTGTAGTCGCGGTTGTCTGAGGATAATCAGGTATGGCTGGCGGTAGTCAGCGATCTCTGAGGGTACTCAGGGATGGGTGAGGGTAGTCAGCTAAGGCTCAGGGAAATCAAGGATGGCTGAGGGTAGTCATCGATGGATGAGGGTACTCAGGGATGGCTGAGGGTAGTCAGCGAAAGCGCAGGGCAATCAGGGATAGGTGAGGGTAGTCATCGATAGATGAGGGTAGCCAGGGATTCCTGAAGGTAGTCAGGAATGGCTGAGTGTAGTCGCAGTTGTCTGAGGATAGTCAGGTATGGCTGGCGGTAGTCAGCGATCTCTGAGGGTACTCAGGGATTGGTGAGGGTAGTCAGCTAAGGCTCAAGGAAATCAGGGTTGGATGAGGGTAGTCAGTTATGGTTGAGGGTGGTCAGGGATTGCTAAGGGTAGTCACTGAAGGCTGAGGTTAGTCAGGGATGGCTGAGGGTAGGCAGGTATGGCTGATGGTAGTCAGGAAAGCTGAGAATTGTCAGGGAAGGCTTAGGGTAGTCAGGGAAGGCCGAGGGTAGACGGGGAAAGGTGAGGGTAGTCCGTGTTGGCTTAAAAATGTCAGGGATGGCTGAGGGTAGTAATCAGGGATATGTGAGGGTAGACAGCGATGGATGAGGGTAGTCGGGGATGTCTGAGGATCGTCAGGGAGGGCTGTGGTAACGCAAGTATAGCTGAGTGTAGTCCGGGATGTCTGGTGTTAATCATGATTGGCTGAAGTAGGGTAGACCGCGATGGTTGACGGTAGTCAGGAATGTCTGAGGGATGTCAGGGAAGGCTTATGGTTGTCAGGAATGGTTGAGGGTAGTCAGGGATAGCTGAGGGTAATCATGGATGGCTGAGAGTAGTCTGGAATATCTGAGGGTAGTCACGGTTGGCTGAGGATAGTCAGGGGTGGCTCAGGGTAGTTCAGGGAAGGCTGATGTTAGATAGGGATAAATGAGGGTGGTCAGGTATGCCTGAGCGTAGTCATGGAAGACTTAGGATAGGTAGGGATGGCTAAAGGTAGTCAGGGATGGCTGAGGGTAGTCAGGGATGAATGAAGGTAGTCAGGGATTGCTGAATGTAGTCAGGGATTGCTGAATGTAGTCAGGGATGGCTGAGAGTACTTAGGGATGGATCAGAATTGTCCGGGTAGGCTGAGGGTAGAGAGGGATTGCTAAGTATAGTCAGGCATGAATGAGGTTAGTCACTTTTGACTGAGGATAGTCAGCGATGGCTGAGTGTTGTCAGGGAAGGCCAAGGGTAGTCAGGGAAGGCCGAGGGTAGTCAGGGATGGCTGAGGTTAGTCAGGGTTGGCAGAGGATAGGCAGCGATGGCTAAGGTTGGTCAGTATTAACTGAGGGTAGTCAGAGATGGCTTAGGGTAGTCAGGGAAGCTAAGAATTTCAAGAAAAGCTGAGGGTAGTCATGCAAGGCAATGACTGGTGTGGGTAGTCAGCGATGGAAAAGTGTTGTCGAGGATGTCTGGGGATTGTCAGGGAGGGCATTGGTAACTCAAGGATAGCTGATGGTAATCGGGGATGGCTGAGGGTAGTCAGGAATGGCTGAGGGTAGTCAGGGATGGCTAAGTGTACTCAGTAATGAGTGAGGGTAATCAGCGATGGCTCAGGATACTCAGGGATGGCTGAGGGTAGTCAGCGAAGGCTCATGGTAATCAGGGATGGGTGAGGGTAGTCATCGATGGATGAGGGTACTCAGGGATGGCAGAGGGTAGTCAGCGAAGGCGCAGGGCAATCAGGGATAGGTGAGGGTAGTCATCGATAGATGAGGGTAGCCAGGGATGGCTGAGGGTAGTCAGGAATGGCTGAGTGTAGTCGCGGTTGTCTGAGGATAGTCAGGTATGGCTGAGGGTAGTCAGCGATCTCTGAGGGTACTCAGGGATTGGTGAGGGTAGTCAGCGATCTCTGAGGGTACTCAGGGATTGGTGAGGGTAGTCAGCGAAGGCTCAGGGAAATCAGGGATGGATGGTCAGGGATTGCTAAAGGTAGTCACTGAAAGCTGAGGTTAGTCAGGGATGGTTGAGGGTAGGCAGGTATGGCTGATGGTAGTCAGGAAATTTGAGAATTGTCAAGAAAGGCTTAGGGTAGTCAGGGAAGGCCGAGGGTAGACGGGGAAAGGTGAGGGTAGTCAGTGTTGGCTTACGAATGTCAGGGATGGCTGAGGGTAGTAATCAGGGATATGTGAGGGTAGACAGCGATGGATGAGGGTAGTCGGGGACGTCTGAGGATCGTCAGGGAGGGCTGTGGTAACGCAAGTATGGCTGAGTGTAGTCCGGGATGTCTGATGTTAATCATGATTGGCTGAAGTTAGTCATGAATGGCTGACGGTAGTCAGGAATGTCTGAGGGATGTCAGGGAAGGCTTATGGTTGTGAGGAATGGCTGAAGGTAGTCAGGGATAGCTGAGGGTAATCATGTATGGCTGAGAGTAGTCTGGAATATCTGAGGGTAGTCACGGTTGGCTGAGGATAGTCAGGGATGGCTCAGGGTAGTCAGTGTCTGCTGAAGAATGTCAGGGATGGCTGAGGGTATTCAGCGATGACTCAGTGTAATCAGGGATGGGTGAGGGTAGTCAGCGATGGAAGAGGGTAGTCGGGGATGTCTGAGGATCGTCAGGGAGGTCCGTGGTAAAGCAAGGATAAACGAGGGTAGTCGGGGATGGCTGGCGTTAATCATGAATGTCTGGGGTAAGTCAGGAATGGCTGAGTGAAGTCAGGGAAAGCTCATGTTGGTCGAGAATGGATGAGGGTAGTCAGCGATGGCTGAAGGTAGTCATCGATTGATGAGTGTAGTCAGGGATGGCTGAGGATAGTTAGTGAAAGCTGAAGTTAGTCAGGGATGGTTGAGGGTAATCTGGGCTGGCTGAGTGTAGTCAGGGATGGCTGAGTGAAGTCAGGGATAACTGGGAATATCCAAGGAAGGCTGAGGGTGGTCAGCGAAGGCTCAGAGTGGTCATGGATGGGTGAGGGTAGTCACCGATGGATGAGGGTAGTAGCGGATGGCTGGGGATCTTTAGGGAATGCTGAGGGTAGTCAGTGATGGCTGAGGGTAGTCGGGGACAGAAGAGGGTATTCAAAAATAGCTGAGGGAAGTCAGGAATCGCTGATGGAAGTCAGGGAAGGCTTATGTCGGTCAAGAATGGGTGAGGGTAGTCACGGTTTGCTGAAGATAGTCAGGGATGGCTCAGGGTAGTCAGAGTTGGCTGAGGGTAGTCTGGGATGGCTGAGGGTAGTCAGCTATGTCTGAGGGTAGTCAGGGATTGCAGAGGATGGCAAGGGAATTTTAAGGGTAGTGATGTATGTCTGAGGGTAGTCAGGGATGGTTGAGGGTAGTCAGGGATGGTTGAGGGTGTTCAGGGATTGCTATGGGTAGGGAAAGAAGGCTGAGGGTAGTCAAGGATGTCTTAGGGTGATCAGCTAAGGCAGATGGTAGACAGGGATGAATGAAGGTATTCAGGGATGGTTGAGGGTAGTCAGCGATGTCTGATGGTAGTGAGCGATGGATGAAGGTAGTCAGCGATGGCTGAAAGTTGTCAGCAATGGCTGAAGATGGTCGGGGATGGCTGAGGATACCCAAGGAATGCTGAGGGTAGTCACGGTTGGCTGAGTCTAGTCAGGGATGGCTCAGGGTAGTCAGTGTTGGCTGAGGAGTTTCAGGAATGGCTGAGGGTAGTCAGTGTTGGCTGGAGAATTTAAGGGATAGCTGAGGGTATTCTGCAATAACTGAAGGTAGTCGACGAAAGCTAAAGTAGTCCGGGATGGCTGACGGTAGTCAGGGTTGGCTTAGGGTAGTCAGGGAAGTTGATGGTAGTCAGGGATGGCTTAGGGTACTCAGGGTTGACTGACGGTCAGGGATAGCTGTTGGTACCCAAGGACGGCTGAGGGTAGACATTGGTGGCTGAGGGTAATCAGGGAGGGATTTGGCAACTCAAGGATAGGTGAGGGTAGTCCGGGATGGTTAAGGGTGGTCAGAAATGTCTGAAGGTAGTCACGGATGGCTGAGGATAGTTAGGGATGGCTGAGGATAGTCAGGGATAGCTGAGGATAGTCAGTGATAGATGAGGGTGGTCAGGAATGCTTGGAGATATTCAATGATGGGTGTGGGCAGTCCGCTATGGCTGAGGGTTGGCAGCGATGGATGAGTGTGGTCAGTTATGGCTGAGGATACTTAGGGAGGGCTGAGGATAGTCAAGGATGGCACATGGTAGTCAGGGTTGTTTGAGAATAGTCAGGTATGGCTTAGGGTTGTCAGGGAAGGATGATGGTAGAAATGAATGAGGATAGTCAGAAAGGGCGAGGGTAGTCAGGGAAGGCGGAGGGTAGTCAGGGATTTGTTAGGGAAGTAAGGAATTGCTGAGGCTAGTCAGGTTTAGAGGGGGTACTCAGGTATTACTGAGTGTAGTAAGGGATGGCTGAGGATAGTTGGGGAAACATGAAGGTAGTTAGGGATGGTTCAGGGTAGTCAGTGTTGGCTGAGGGTAGTCACGGATAGGCTGAGGATAGTCGGGCATGGATGAGGATAGTTAGAGAGGGATGAGGATAGTCAGGGATGGCTCAGTGTAGTGAAGGTTGGTTTAGAATAGTCAGGGATGGCTGGGGGTAGTCGGGAATAGCTGAGGGTAATCAGGATTGCCTGAGGTATGTCAGGAAGCCCGAGGGTAGTCATTGAAGGTGGAAGGTAGTCAGGGATGGCTTAGGGTAGTCCGGGATGGTTGAGGGTGGTTAGAAATGGCTGAGGGTAGCCACGGATGGCTGAGGATAGTCAGGGATGGCTGAGGATAGTTAGGGAGGTCTGAAGCTAGTCCCTGATAGCTGATGGTGGTCAGGAATGCTTGGAGATATTCAATGACGTGCGTGGGCAGTCCGCTATGGCTGAGGGTAGTCAGCGATGGATGAGTGTAGTCACGTATGGCTGAGGATACTTAGGGAGGGCTGAGGATAGTCAAGGATGGCTCATGGTAGTCAGGGTTGGCTGAGAATAGTCAGGGATGGCTTAGGGTGGTCAGGGAAAGATGATGGTAGAAAAGAATGAATGAGGGTAGTCAGAGAGGGCGAGGGTAGTCAGGGAAGGCGGAGGGTAGTCAGTGTTGTCCGAGGCTAGTCAGGGATGACTCAGGGTAGTCATTGTTGGCTGAGGAGTTTCAGGGATGGCTGAGGGTAGTCAGCAATGACTGAGGGTAGTCGGCGAAAGCTAAGGTAGTCCGGGATGGCTGACAGTAGTCAGAGTTGGCTGAGGGTAGTCAGGGAAGTTGAGGGTAGTCAGGGATGGCTTAGGGTACTCAGGGTTGACTGAGGGTCAGGGATGGCTGAGGATACCCAAGGACGGCTGAGGGTAGACATTGGTGTCTGAGGGTAATCAGGGATGATTGAGGGTAGTCAGGGATGGTTGAGGGTGGTCAGGAATGGCTGAGGGTAGTCACGGATGACTGAGGTTAGTCAGGGATGGCTGAGGATAGTCAGTGATGGCTGAGGATAGTCAGGGATGCCTCAGGGTAGTCAGGGAGGGCTTTGGCAACTCAAGGATAGCTGAGGGTATTCCGGGATGGATGAGGGTGGTTAGAAATGGCTGAGGGTAGTCACGGATGGCTGAGGATAGTCAGGGATGGCTGAGGATAGTTAGGGAGGTCTGAAGCTAGTCAGTGATAGCTGATGGTGGTCAGGAGTGCTTGGAGATATTCAATGACGGGTGTGGGCAGTCCGCTATGGCTGAGGGTAGTCAGCGATGGATGAGTGTATTCACGTATGGCTGAGGATACTTAGGGAGGGCTGAGGATAGTCAAGGATGGCTCATGGTAGTCAGGGTTGGCTGAGAATAGTAAGGGATGGCTTAGGGTGGTCAGGGAAGGATGATGGTAGAAAAGGATGAATGAGGGTAGTCAGAGAGGGCGAGGGTAGTCAGGGAAGGAGGAGGGTAGTCAGTGTTGTCCGAAGCTAGTCAGGGATGGCTTAGGGTAGTCATTGTTGGCTGAGGAGTTTCAGGAATGGCTGAGGGTAGTCAGTGTTGCCTGAGGAATTTAAGGGATGGCTGAGGGTAGTCAGCAATGACTGAGGGTAGTCGGCGAAAGCTAAGGTAGTCCGGGATGGCTGACAGTAGTCAGGGTTCGCTGAGGGTAGTCAGGGAAGTTGAGGGTAGTCAGGGATGGCTTAGGGTACTCAGGGTTGACTGAGGGTCAGGGATGGCTGAGGATACCCAAGGACGGCTGAGGGTAGGCAGTGGTGGCTGAGGGTAATCAGGGATGATTGAGGGTAGTCAGGGATGGTTGAGGGTGGTCAGGAATGGCTGAGGGTAGTCACGGATGACTGAGGTTAGTCAGGGATGGCTGAGGATAGTCAGTGATGGCTGAGGATAGTCAGGGATGGCTCAGGGTAGTCAAGAAGGGCTTTGGCAACTCAAGGATATCTGAGGTTAGTCCGGTATGGTTGAGGGTGGTGAGACATGGCTGAGGTTAGTCACGGATGGCTGAGGATAGGTAGGTAAGTCTGAAGCTAGTCAGTGATAGCTGAGGGTGGTCATGAATGCTTGGAGATATTCAATGATGGGTGTGGGTAGTCCGCTTTAGCTGAGGGTGGTCAGCGATGGATGAGTGTAGTCAGATATGGCTGAGGATCCTTAGGGAAGGCTGAGGATTGTCAGGAATGGCTCATGGTAGTCAGGGTTTGCTGAGAATAGTCAGGGATGGCTTAGGGTGGTCAGGGAAGGATGATGGTAGAAAGGGATGAATGAGGGTAGTCAGAGAGGGCGAGAGTAGTCAGGGAAGGCGGAGGGTAGTCAGGGATGGGTTAGGGTAGTCAGGAATTGCTGACGCTAGCCAGGTTTAGATGGGGGTACTCTGGGATGGCTGAGGGTAGTCACGGATAGGCTGAGGATAGTCGGGCATGGATGAGGATAGTTAGAGAGGGATGAGGATAGTCAGGGATGGCTCAGTGTAGTGAAGGTTGGTTTAGAATAGTCAGGGATGGCTGGGGGTAGTCGGGAATAGCTGAGGGTAATCAGGATTGCCTGAGGTATGTCAGGAAGCCCGAGGGTAGTCAGTGAAGGTGGAAGGTAGTCATGGATGGCTTAGGGTAGTCAGGGATGTCTGAGGGTAGTCAGAGATGAATGAGGATAGTCATGTATGGCTCAGGGTAGTCAGTGATGCATGAGGATAGTCAGGGACGGCATAGGGTAGTCAGGGATTGTTGAGAGTAGTCAGAGTGAGCTGAGGGTAGGCATGTAAGACTCAGGGTAGTCAGATATGCCTGGGGATAGTCAGAGAGGGCTGAGGTAACTTTGGGAAGGTAGTGGGTAGTCTGGAATGCTGAGGGTATTCAGCGATGGATGAGGGTAGTCAGAAAAGCTGAGAATTGTCAGGGAAGGTTTAGGGTAGTCAGGGAAGGCCGAGGGGAGTCAGAGATGGATGAGGGTACTCAAGCATGGTTGAGGGTAGTCAGCGAAAACTCAGTGTACTCAGGGTTGCGTTGGGGTAGTCAGAAATTGCTGAGGGTATTGAGGGATGGTTGAGGGTACCCAGGCAAAGCTGAGGGTAGTCATTGGTGGCTGAGGGTAGTCAGGGATGGTTGAGGGTAGTCATGATGGTTGAGGGTAGTCAGTGATGGCTGAGGGTGGTCAGGGATGGCTGAGCGTAGTCAAGGATGGCTGAAAGTAATCAGGAATGGTTGAGGGTAGTCATGGTTGGCTGAGAATAGTCAAGGATATCTTAGGGTAGTCAGTGTTGGCTGAGGAATATCATAGGTGCCTGAGGGAAGTCAGCGATAGCTGAGAGTAGTCAGGATGTTTGAGGGTAGTCAGGGATGGTTGTGGGTGGTAAGGGATGGCTGAGGGTAGTCAAGGATGGCTAAGGATAATCAAGTATGGCTCAGGGTAGTCAGGGTTGGCTGAGAATAGTCAGTGATAACTTAGGGTGTTCAGGGAAGGATGATGGTAGTAAGGGATGAATGAGGGTAGTCAGGAATGGCGAGGGAAGTCAGAGAAGGCGGAGGGTAGTCAGGGATGGCTGAGGGTAGTCAGGGATGGCTGAGGGTATTCAGCGATAGATGAGGGTAGTCAGGGATGGCTGAGGATAGATAGGGGAGGCTGTGGATATTCAGGAATGGCTCAGCATTGTCAGGGTTGACTGAGAATAGTCAGGGATGGCGTAGGGTGGTCAGGGAAGGCCGATGGTAGATAGGGATGAATGAAGGTAGTCAGGGAGGGACGATGGTAGTCAGGGAAGGCGGAGGTAGTCAGGGATGGCTCAGGATTGTCAGGGTTGACTGAGAATAGTCAGGGATGGCGTAGGATGGTCAAGGAAGGCCGATGGTAGATAGGGATGAATAAAGGTATTCAGGGAGGGACGATGGTAGTCAAGGAAAGCGGAGGGTAGTCAGGGATGGCTTAGGGTACTCAGGGAAGGAGGAAGGTAGTCCGGGATAGTTGAAGATAGTCATGGATGTCTCAGGGTAGTCGGTGATGGCTTAGAGTAGTCAGGGAAGCTGAGTAAAGTCATGGCTAGTTTGGGGCGGTCAAGGAAGGCTGATGGTAGAAAGGGGTGTATGAGGGTAGTCAGGGATGGCTGAGGGTAGTCAGGGATGGTTTAAGGTAGTCACGGATGCCTAATGATAGTCAGGGATGAATGAGGGTAGTCAGTGTTGCCTGAGGGTAGTCAGGAATGGCTGAAGGTAGTGAGCGATGTCTGATGGTAGTCAGCGATGGCTGGTGGTAGTCAGCGATGGCTGGTGGTAGTCAGCGATGGCTGATGGTAGTCAGCAATGTCTGATGGTAGTCAGGGATGGCTGAGGGTACACAAGGAAGACTGAGGGTGGTCATTGGTGGCTAAGGGTAGTCATGGATAGTTTAGGGTAGTCAGGGATGGTTGAGGGTGGTCAAGAATGGCTAAGGGTAGTCACGGTTGGCTGAAGATAGTCAGGGATGTCTCAGGGTTGTCAGTGTTGGCTGAATAATGTCCGGGATAGTTGACGGTAGTCAGAGATGTCTGAGGGTAGTCATGGAAAGCGAGGGTAATCAGTGATGGCTTAGTGTACTCAGGGTTGACTTAGGGTAGTCAGGAATGGCTGAGGGTAGTCAAGGATGGTTGAGGGTACCCAAGCAAAGCTGAGGGTAGTCATTGGTGGCTGAGGGTAGTGAGGGATGGTTGAGGGTAGTCAGAATGGTTGAATGTCGTCAGCGATGGTTGAGGGTGGTCAGAGATGGCTTAGGGTAGTCAAGGATGGATGAAAGTAATCAGGAATGGCTGAGGGTAGTCATGGTTGGCTGAGGATATTCAGGGATATCTTAGGGTAGTCAGTGTTGGCTGAGGAATATCAGGGGTCCCTGAGGGTAGTCAAGGATGGATGAAAGTAATCAGGAATGGCTGAGGGTAGTCATGGTTGGCTGAGGATATTCAGGAATATCTTAGGGTAGTCAGTGTTGGCTGAGGAATATCAGGGGTGCCTGAGGGAAGTCACCGATGGCTGAGAGTAGTAAGGGATGAATGAGGGTAGTTAGGAAGAGCGAGGGTAGTCAGTATTGGTTGAGGGTAGTCAGGGATGGTTGAGTGTAGTCGGGGATGGCTGAGGGTATTCAGCGATGGCTGAGGGTAGTCAGCGAAGGCTCAAGGTAGTCCGGGATAGCTGACGGTATGCAGAGATGGTGGAGGGTAGTCATTGAAGGCGAGGGTAGTCAGGGATGGCATAGGGTAGTCATGGATTGCCGAGGGTAGTCAGGGATGGCTGAGTGCACTCAGGGTTGACTTAGGGTAGTCAGGAATGGCTGAGGGTAGTCAGGGATGGTTGAGGGTACCCAAGCAAAGCTGAGGGTAGTCATTGGTGGCTGAGAGTAGTAAGGGATGGTTGAGGGTAGTCAGGATGGTTGAATGTAGTCAGTGATGGTTGAGGGTGGTCAGGGATGGCAGAGGGTAGTCAAGGATGGCTGAAAGTAATCCGGTATGGCTGAGGATAGTCAGGGATGGTTAAGGGTGGTCAGGGATGGCTGAGGGTAGTCATTGACGGCTGAAGGCAATCAGGAATGGCTGAGGGTAGTCACGTTTGGCTGAGGACAGTCAGGGATGGCTCAAGGTAGTCAGTGTTGGCTGAGGAATGTCAGTTTGGATGAGGGTAGTCAGCGATGCCTGAGGGTAGTCAGCGATGGCTGAGGGTAGTCAGCGATGGCTGAGGTTAGTCTGCAATGGCTGAGGGTAAACAGGGATGGTTCAAGGTAGACAGGGATGGCTGAGGGTACCCAAGGAAGACCGTGGGTAGGCATTGGTGGCTGAGGGTACTCAGGGTTGACTTAGGCTAGTCAGGAATGGCTGAGCGTACCCAAGGAAGACTGGGGGTAGTCATTGGTGGCTGAGGGTAATCATGGATGGTTGAGGGTAGTCAGCGATGGCTGACGGTATTCAGCGATGGCTGAGGGTAGTCGGCGAAGTCTCAGTGTAGTCCGGGATAACTTACGGTAGTCAGAGATGTCTGAGGGTAGTCAGGGAAGGCGAGGGTAGTCAGGGATGGCTTAGTGTACTCAGGGATGAATGAGGGTAGTCAGTGTTGCCTGAGGGTAGTCAGGAATGGTTAAGGGTACCCAAGCAAAACTAAGGGTAGTCTTTGGTGCCTCAGGATAGTCAGGCATATCTTAGGGTAGTCAGTGTTGGCTGAGGAATATCAGGGGTGCCTGAGTGAATTCAGCGATGGCTGAGCGTTGTCAGGATGGTTGAGGGTAGTCAGGGATAGTTGAGTTTGGTAAGGGATGGCTGAGGGTAGTCAGGGATGGCTAAAAATACTCAAGGATGGCTTAGGGTGGTCAGGGAAGGATGATGGTAGTAAGGGATGAATGAGGGTAGTTAGGAAGGGCGAGGGTAGTCAGTGTTGGTTGATCGTAGTCAGGGATGGCCGAGGGTAGTCGGGCATGGCTAAGGGTATTCAGCGATGGCTGAGGGTAATCAGCGAAGGCTCAAGGTAGTCTGGGATAGCTGACGGTAGTCAGAGATGGCTGAGGGTAGTCATGGAAGGCGAGGGTAATCAGGGATGGCTTAGGGTACTCAGGGTTGACTGAGGGTAGTCAGGAATGGCTGAGCGTACCCAAGGAAGACTGGGGGTAGTCATTGGTGGCTGAGGGTAATCATGGATGATTGAGGGTAGTCAGGGATGGTTGAAGTTGGTCAGGAAAGGCTGAATGTAGTCACGGTTGGCTGAGGATAGTCAGTGATGGCTCAGGGTAGTCAGTGTTGGCTAAAGAATGTCAGGGATGGCTGAGGGTAGTCAGCGATGGCTGACGGTATTCAGCGATGGCTGAGGGTAGTCAGCGAAGTCTCAGTGTAGTCCGGGATAGCTGACGGTAGTCAGAGATGTCTGAGGGTAGTCAGGGAAGGCGAGGGTAGTCAGGGATGGCATAGTGTACTCAGGGTTGACTTAGGGTAGTCAGGAGTGGCTGAGGGTAGTCATGGTTGGTTGAGGGTACCCAAGCAAAGCTGAGGGTAGTCATTGGTGGCTGAGAGTAGTAAGGGATGGTTGAGGGTAGTCAGGATGATTGAATGTAGTGAGTGATTGTTGAGGGTGGTCAGGGATGGCAGAGGGTAGTCCGGGATGGCTGAGGGTAGTCAGGGATGGCTGACGGTAGTCAGGGATGGCTGACGGTAGTCAGGGATGGCTGCGAGTAGTCAGTGAAGCTAAGGATAGTCAGTAAAGGCTGAGGGTGGTCAGGCAAAACCGAGGGTAGTCATATTTGGCTGAGGGTAGTAAGGTATAGCCGAGTGTAGTCAGGGAGGGTTGAGGCAACTCAGGGATGGCTTAGGGAAGTAGGGAATGGATGAGGATGGTCTTGGAAGGCTGATGGTAGAGAGGGATGTATGAGGGTGGTCAGGGATTGCTGAGGGTAGTCCGGAATGGCTGAGAGTGGTCACGGTTGCCTGAGGATAGTCAGGGATTGCCCAGGGTAGTCAAGGATGTCTTAAGGTGGTCAGGGATGGCTGAGGGTAGACAGGGATGGCTGAGGGTAGTTCGGGATGGATGAGGGTTGTCAGGGATGGCTGAGGGAAGTCAGAAAAATCTTGTGTGTAACAAGGGATGGCTGAATGTAGTCAGGGGTGGTTCAGGGTAGTCAGTTAGGTCTGAGGGTAGTCAGGGATGGCTGAGGGTAGTCAGGGATTGCTGAGGGTAGTCAGGGATGTCTAAGGGTAGTCAGTCATGGCTGAGGGTAGTTAGGGACGGATAAGGTTTGTCAGGATGGCTGAGGTTAGTGAAGGATAGTTGAGGGTAGTCAGGAATGGCTGAGGGTAGTCCGGGATGGCTGAGGGTAGTCGGAGAAGGCTGAAGGTAGTCAGGGATGGCTGAATGTAGTCAGGGATGCCTGAGGGTAGTTAGGTATAGCCCAGGTTAGTCAGGGATTGCTAAGGGTAGTCACGGAAATCTAATGGTTGTCAGGGATAGCTGAGGGTAGTCATGTAAGATTCAGGGTAGTCATGTATGGCTGAGGGTGTTCTGGGATGCTTGAGGGTGGTAAGAGATGGCTGAGGATAGTCTAGGATGGCCAAGGGTGGTATGTGGATGGCTGAGGATAGTCAGCGATGGCAAGGGGTAGTCAAGGACGAGTGAGTGTAGTCATGGATGGCTCAGGGTAGACAGGGATGGCTGAGGGTAGTCATGGATGGTTGAGGGTAGCCAGGGATGGCTGAGGGTAGTCCGGGATGTATGAGGGTAGTAACGGATAGCTGAGGATAGTCTGGGATGCCTGAGGATAGTCGGGGAAGTATTCAGTGTAGTGAAGGAAATCTGAGGGTAGTCAAGGATGTCTTAGTGTAGTCAGCTTATGCTGAGGGTAATCAGGAATGACTGAGGGGAGTCAGGGATAGGTGAGTGTGGTCAAGGTTGGCCCAAAGTAGACAGGGATGTCTTAGTGTAGTGAATGATGGCTGAGTGTAGTAAGGGATGGCCGAGGGTAGACATGTAAGGTTCAGGGTAGTAAGGGATGTCTGAGGATAGTCAGAGAGGGCTGAGGTAACTCAGGGAGGGCTGAGGGTAGTCGGTGATGGCTGAGGGTAGTCAATGATGGTTGAGGGTAATCAGCAATGGCTGAAGGTATTCAGGGATTGCTGAGGGTGTCAAGGGACGTTTCAGGGTAATCATGGATGGCTGAGGATAGTCAGTGATGGTTGAGGGTAGACAGGGATGGTTGAGGGTAGACAGGGATGGTTGAGGGTGTCCAGGAAATCCCAAGGGTAGACATGTAAGGCTCAGGGTAATCAGGGATGTCTGAGGATAGTCAGGGAAGGTTGAGGTAAATCAGGGAGGGCTTAGGGTAGTCGGGAATGGATGAGGTTAGTCAGGAGTGGTCGTGTGTGGTCAGGGATAGGTCCGTGCAGTCAAGCATGGCTCAGAGAAGACAGGGATTGCTGATGGTGGTCAGGGATGGCAAAGGGTAGTCAAGGACGAGTGAGTGTAGTCAGGGATGGCTCAGGGTAGACAAGGATGGCTGAGGATGGTCTGGGATGGGGAGGGTTACAAGGGAAAGCTGAGGGTAGTCCGGAATGGATGAGGGTAGTCACAGATGGCTGAGGATAGTCTGGGATGCCTGGGGGATGACTGAGAGTAGTCAGGGTTGCCTGAGAATAGTCGGGGAAGTATTCAGGGTAGTGAAGGAAAGCTGAGGATAGTCAAGGATGTCTTAGTGTAGTCAGCTAAGACTGAGGGTAGTCAGGAATGGCTGAGGGTAGTCAGGGATAGGTGAGTGTGGTCAAGGATGGCTGAGGGTAAACAGGGATGGCTGAGGGTAGTCAGGGATAGGTGTGTGTAGTCAGGGATGGCTCAGAGTAGACAGGGATGGCTGAGGGTAGTCAGGGATGGCTGAGGGTAGTCATGGATGGTTGAGGGAAAACAGGGATGGTTGAGGGTGTCCAGGGAATCCCAAGGGTAGACATGTAAGGCTCAGGGTAGTCAGGGATGTCTGAGGATAGTCAGGGAGGGTTGAGGTAACTCAGGGAGGGCTTAGGGTAGTCGGGAATGGATGAGGTTGGTCAGGAGTGGTTGAGTGTGGTCAGGGATAGGTCCGTGCAGTCAAGCCTGGCTCAGAGAAGACAGGGATTGCTGATGGTGGTCAGGGATGGCAAAGGGTAGTCAAGGACGAGTGAGTGTAGTGATGGTCTGGGATGGGGGAGGGTTACAAGGGAAAGCTGAGGGTAGTCACAGATGGCTGAGGATAGTCTGGGATGCCTGAGGGATGACTGAGAGTAGTCAGGGTTGCCTGAGGATAGTCGGGGAAGTATTCAGGGTAGTGAAGGAAAGCTGAGGGTAGTCAAGGATGTCTTAGTGTAGTCAGCTAAGACTGAGGGTAGTCAGGAATGGCTGAGGGTAGTCAGGGA
Source organism: Actinia equina (assembly GCA_011057435.1). NCBI lineage: Eukaryota > Metazoa > Cnidaria > Anthozoa > Actiniaria > Actiniidae > Actinia > Actinia equina. Next base: position 270,777 of record WHPX01000070.1, read on the forward strand.
TAGGTGAGTGTGGTCAAGGATGGCTGAGGGTAGACAGGGATGGCTGAGGGGAGTCAGGGATAGGTGTGTGTAGTCAGGGATGGCTCAGAGTAGACAGGGATGGCTGGGGGTAGTCAGGTATGCCTCAGGCTAGTCAGTGTAGGCGGAGGGTAGTCAGGAATGACATAGGGTTGTCAGGGAAGGCTGATGGTAGATAAGGATGAATGAGGGTAGTTGGTGATGCGTGAGGGTAGTCAGGGATGGCTGAGGGTACTAAAGGATGGCTGAGGGGAGTCAGGGATGGCTGAGGGTACTCAGTGATGGCCGAGGGTGGTGTGGGATAGCTGATGGCAGTCAGGGAATGCTTAGGGTAGTCAAGGACAGCTATGGGTAGTCAGGAAAGTCCAAGGTTAGAAGAGAAAAGCTGAGGGTAGTCAGGGATGGCTGAGGATATTCAGCGATGCCTGAGTGTAGTCAGTGATGGGTGAGGGTATTCAGGGATGGTGTAGGGTAGTCAGGGATGCTAAACATAGTCAATGAAGGCTGAGGGTAGTCAAGTAATGCCGTGGTCAGACGGGGAAGGCTGAGGGTAGTCAGGAAAATCTTGAATTTACCCAGGGATGGCTGAGAGTAGTCAGGGATGGTTCAGGATAGCCAGGGATGGTTCAGGTTAGCCTGAGATGGCTGATGGTAGACAGGGATGGCTTAGGGTAGTCAGGGAAGGCTGATGGTAGACAGTGATGTATGAGGGTTGTCAGGGATGGCTGAGGTAACTCAGGGATGGCTGAGGATAGTTAGGGATGACTAAGAGTAGTCAGAGATGGCTGGGGGTAGTTAGGGACGTGTTAGTGTAATCAGCGAAGGCTCACAGTTCTCAGGTATAGGTGAGGCTAGTCAGGGATGGCTGAGGGTTGTCAGGGATGGCCGAGGGTAGTCAGGGATGGTTCAGGGTAATCAGGGATGTCTGATTGTAGTCAGGAATCACTAAGGGTAATGAGGGGTGGCTGAAGCTAGTCAGGGATAACTGAGGATAGTAAAGAATGGCTGAGGGTAGTCCGGGATTGCTGAAGGTGGTCGGAGATGGCTGAGGGTAGTCAGGGATGGCTGAGGGTAGGCAGTGCGGGCTGATGGTAGTCAGGGATGGCTAAGGGTAGTAAAGGATGACTGAGGTTAGTCAGGATACACTGAGGATGGTCAGCGATGGATGAGGATAGTCAGCGATGGCTGACTTTAGTCAGTGATGGCTTAGGGTAGTCAGGGAAGCGAAATATAGTCAATGAATGCTTAGGGTAGTCACGTTAGGCCGTGGGCAGACGGGGAAAGTTGAGGGTAGTCAGGATAATCTTGAGTGTACCCAGGGATGGTTGAGAGTAGTCAGGGATGGTTCAGGGTAGCCAGGGATAGTTCAGATTAGCCAGGGATGGCTGAGGGTAGTGAGGAATGGCTTAGGTTAGTCAGGGATGGCTGAGGGTAGTAAAGGATGGCTGAGAGTAGTCAGGGATGGCTGAGGATAGTTGATGTGGCTGAGGATAGTCAGGGATGGGTCAGGGTAGTCAGTGTTGGCTGAGAATATTCAGCGATGTTTGAGGGTAGTCAGTGATTGCTGAGGGTAGTCAGTGATGTCTGAGGGTAGTCATGTAAGACTTAGGGTAGTCAGGTATGCCTGAGGATAGTCAGGGAGGTGTGAGCTAACTCGTGGATGGCTGAAGGTAGTCGGGATGGCGGACGTTAGTCAGGAATGGCTGAAGGTAGTCAGCGATGGCTGATGGTAATCAGGGAAGTCCGAGGGTAGTCAGGGATGGCTTAGGGTAGTCAGAGAAGGCTGATGGTAGACAGGGATGACTTAGGGTAGTCAGGGAAATCTGATTGTAGATTGGGATGAATGAGGGTAGTCAGAGATGCCTGAGGGAGTCAGAGATGGCTGGGGGTAGTCAGGAATGGTTGAGTTTAGTCGGGGATGGCTGAGGGTAGTCAGGGATGCCTGAGGGTAGTCAGGGCATGCTGATGGTAGTCAGGGAGGGCCGAGGGTAGTCAGGGATGGCTAAGGGTAGTAAAGGATGACTGAGGTTATTCAGGGTACCCTGAGGATGGTCAGCGATGGATGAGGATAGTCAGCGATGGCTGAGTGTAGTCAGTGATGGATGGAGGTAGTCAGGGATGGCTTAGGGTAGTCAGGGAAGCTGAATATAGTCAATGAATGCTTAGGGTAGTCAAGTTAGGCCGTGGGCAGACGGGGAAAGTTGAGGGTAGTCAGGATAATCTTGAGTGTACCAAGGGATGGTTGAGAGTAGTCAGGGATGGTTCAGGGTAGCCAGGGATGGTTCAGATTAGCCAGGGATGGCTGAGGGTAGTGAGGAATGGCTTAGGTTAGTCAGGGATGGCTGAGGGTAGTAAGGGATGGCTGAGAGTAGTCAGGTATGGCTGAGGATAATTGATGTGGCTGAGGATAGTCAGGGATGGGTCAGGGTAGTCGGTGTTGGCTGAGAATATTCAGCGATGTTTGAGGGTAGTCAGTGATTGCTGAGGGTAGTCAGTGTTGTCTGAGGGTAGTCATGTAAGGCTTAGGGTAGTCAGGTATGCCTGAGGATAGTCAGGGAGGTGTGAGGTAACTCGTGGATGGCTGAAGGTAGTCGGGATGGATAAGTGTGGTCAGGAATGGCTGAGTGTGGTTTGGGATAGGTGAGTGTAGTCAAGGATGAATGAGGGTAGACAGGGATGGTTGAGGGTAGTCAGGTTTGGCTGAGGATGGTCAGAGATGGTTCAGGGCAGCCAGGGATGGTTCAAGGTAGCCAGAGATTGCTGAGGGTAGTCAGGGAAGGGTGAGGTTAGTCAGGGAAGGCTGATGGTAGACAGGGATGGCTTAGGGTAGTCAGGGAAGGCTGATGGTAGACAGTGATGTATGAGGGTTGTCAGGGATGACTGAGGTAACGCAGGGATGGCTGAGGATAGTTAGGGATGGCTAAGAGTAGTCAGAGATGGCTGGGGGTAGTTAGGGACTTGTTAGTGTAGTCAGCGAAGGCTCACAGTTCTCAGGTATAGGTGAGGCTAGTCAGGGATGGCTGAGGGTTGTCAGGGATGGCTGAGGGTAGTCAGGGATGGTTCAGGGTAATCAGGGATGTCTGATTGTAGTCAGGAATGGCTAAGGGTAATGAGGGGTGGCTGAGGTTAGTCAGGGATAACTGAGGATAGTAAAGAATGGCTGAGGGTAGTCCGGGATTGCTGAAGGTGGTCGGAGATGGCTGAGGGTAGTCAGGGATGGCTGAGGGTAGGCAGTGCGGGCTGATGGTAGTCAGGGATGGCTAAGGGTAGTAAAGGATGACTGAGGTTAGTCAGGGTACACTGAGTATGGTCAGCGATGGATGAGGATAATCAGCGATGGCTGAGTGTAGTCAGTGATGGCTGAGGGTAGTCAGGGATGGCTTAGGGTAGTCAGGGAAGCTAAATATAGTCATGGAATGCTTAGGGTAGTCAAGTAAGACCGTGGGCAGACGGGGAAAGTTGAGGGTAGTCAGGAAAATCTTGAGTGTACCAAGGGATGGTTGAGAGTAGTCAGGGATGGTTCAGGGTAGCCAGGGATGGTTCAGATTAGCCAGGGATGGCTGAGGGTAGTCAGGGATGGCTGAGTTTAATCAGTGATGGCTGATGGTAGTGAGGAATGGCTTAGGTTAGTCAGGGATGGCTGAGGGTAGTAAGGGATGGCTGAGGATAGTTGATGTGGCTGAGGATAGTCAGGGATGGGTCAGGGTAGTCAGTGTTGGCTGAGAATATTCAGCGATGTTTGAGGGTAGTCAGTGATTGCTGAGGGTAGTCAGTGATGTCTGAGGGTAGTCATGTAAGGCTTAGGGTAGTCAGGTATGCCTGAGGATAGTCAGGGAGGTGTGAGGTAACTCGTGGATGGGTGAAGGTAGTCGGGATTGCGGACGTTAGTCAGGAATGGCTGAAGGTAGTCAGCGATGGCGGATGGTAGTCAGGGAAGTCCGAGGGTAGTCAGGGATGACTGAGGGTAGTCAGGGAAGGCTGATGGTAGACAGTGATGTATGAGGGTTGTCAGGGATGGCCGAGATAACTCAAGGACGGCTGAGGATAGTTAGGGATGGCTAAGAGTAGTCAGAGATGGCTGATGGTAGTCAGGGAAGGCTGAGGGTAGACAGGGATGGCTAAGTGTAGTCAGGGAAATCTGATGGTAGATTGGGATGAATGAGGGTAGTCAGGGATGCCTGTGGGAGTCAGAGATGGCTGGGGGTGGTCAGGAATGGCTGAGTTTAGTCGGGGATGGCTGAGGGTAGTCAGGGAGGGCCGAGGGTAGTCAGGGATGGCTTAGGGTAGTCAGGGAAGGCTGATGGTAGACAGTGATGTATGAGGGTTGTCAGGGATGGCTGAGGTAACTCAGGGATGGCTGAGAATAGTTAGGGATGGCTAAGAGTAGTCGGAGATGGCTGGGGGTAGTTAGGGACGTGTTAGTGTAGTCAGCGAAGGCTCACAGTTCTCAGGTGTAGGTGAGGCTAGTCAGGGATGGCTTAAGGTAGTCAGTGCGGGCTGATGGTAGTCAGGGAAGGCCGAGGGTTGTCAGGGATGGGTAAGGGTATTAGGGGATGACTGAGGTTAGTCAGGGTACACTGAGGATGGTCAGCGATGGATGAGGATAGTCAGCGATGGCTGACTTTAGTCAGTGATGGCTTAGGGTAGTCAGGGAAGCGAAATATAGTCAATGAATGCTTAGGGTAGTCACGTTAGGCCGTGGGCAGACGGGGAAAGTTGAGGGTAGTCAGGATAATCTTGAGTGTACCCAGGGATGGTTGAGAGTAGTCAGGGATGGTTCAGGGTAGCCAGGGATAGTTCAGATTAGCCAGGGATGGCTGAGGGTAGTGAGGAATGGCTTAGGTTAGTCAGGGATGGCTGAGGGTAGTAAAGGATGGCTGAGAGTAGTCAGGGATGGCTGAGGATAGTTGATGTGGCTGAGGATAGTCAGGGATGGGTCAGGGTAGTCAGTGTTGGCTGAGAATATTCAGCGATGTTTGAGGGTAGTCAGTGATTGCTGAGGGTAGTCAGTGATGTCTGAGGGTAGTCATGTAAGACTTAGGGTAGTCAGGTATGCCTGAGGATAGTCAGGGAGGTGTGAGCTAACTCGTGGATGGCTGAAGGTAGTCGGGATGGCGGACGTTAGTCAGGAATGGCTGAAGGTAGTCAGCGATGGCTGATGGTAATCAGGGAAGTCCGAGGGTAGTCAGGGATGGCTTAGGGTAGTCAGAGAAGGCTGATGGTAGACAGGGATGACTTAGGGTAGTCAGGGAAATCTGATTGTAGATTGGGATGAATGAGGGTAGTCAGAGATGCCTGAGGGAGTCAGAGATGGCTGGGGGTAGTCAGGAATGGTTGAGTTTAGTCGGGGATGGCTGAGGGTAGTCAGGGATGCCTGAGGGTAGTCAGGGCATGCTGATGGTAGTCAGGGAGGGCCGAGGGTAGTCAGGGATGGCTAAGGGTAGTAAAGGATGACTGAGGTTATTCAGGGTACCCTGAGGATGGTCAGCGATGGATGAGGATAGTCAGCGATGGCTGAGTGTAGTCAGTGATGGATGGAGGTAGTCAGGGATGGCTTAGGGTAGTCAGGGAAGCTGAATATAGTCAATGAATGCTTAGGGTAGTCAAGTTAGGCCGTGGGCAGACGGGGAAAGTTGAGGGTAGTCAGGATAATCTTGAGTGTACCAAGGGATGGTTGAGAGTAGTCAGGGATGGTTCAGGGTAGCCAGGGATGGTTCAGATTAGCCAGGGATGGCTGAGGGTAGTGAGGAATGGCTTAGGTTAGTCAGGGATGGCTGAGGGTAGTAAGGGATGGCTGAGAGTAGTCAGGTATGGCTGAGGATAATTGATGTGGCTGAGGATAGTCAGGGATGGGTCAGGGTAGTCGGTGTTGGCTGAGAATATTCAGCGATGTTTGAGGGTAGTCAGTGATTGCTGAGGGTAGTCAGTGTTGTCTGAGGGTAGTCATGTAAGGCTTAGGGTAGTCAGGTATGCCTGAGGATAGTCAGTGAGGTGTGAGGTAACTCGTGGATGGCTGAAGGTAGTCGGGATGGATAAGTGTGGTCAGGAATGGCTGAGTGTGGTTTGGGATAGGTGAGTGTAGTCAAGGATGAATGAGGGTAGACAGGGATGGTTGAGGGTAGTCAGGTTTGGCTGAGGATGGTCAGAGATGGTTCAGGGCAGCCAGGGATGGTTCAAGGTAGCCAGAGATTGCTGAGGGTAGTCAGGGAAGGGTGAGGTTAGTCAGGGAAGGCTGATGGTAGACAGGGATGGCTTAGGGTAGTCAGGGAAGGCTGATGGTAGACAGTGATGTATGAGGGTTGTCAGGGATGACTGAGGTAACGCAGGGATGGCTGAGGATAGTTAGGGATGGCTAAGAGTAGTCAGAGATGGCTGGGGGTAGTTAGGGACTTGTTAGTGTAGTCAGCGAAGGCTCACAGTTCTCAGGTATAGGTGAGGCTAGTCAGGGATGGCTGAGGGTTGTCAGGGATGGCTGAGGGTAGTCAGGGATGGTTCAGGGTAATCAGGGATGTCTGATTGTAGTCAGGAATGGCTAAGGGTAATGAGGGGTGGCTGAGGTTAGTCAGGGATAACTGAGGATAGTAAAGAATGGCTGAGGGTAGTCCGGGATTGCTGAAGGTGGTCGGAGATGGCTGAGGGTAGTCAGGGATGGCTGAGGGTAGGCAGTGCGGGCTGATGGTAGTCAGGGATGGCTAAGGGTAGTAAAGGATGACTGAGGTTAGTCAGGGTACACTGAGTATGGTCAGCGATGGATGAGGATAATCAGCGATGGCTGAGTGTAGTCAGTGATGGCTGAGGGTAGTCAGGGATGGCTTAGGGTAGTCAGGGAAGCTAAATATAGTCATGGAATGCTTAGGGTAGTCAAGTAAGACCGTGGGCAGACGGGGAAAGTTGAGGGTAGTCAGGAAAATCTTGAGTGTACCAAGGGATGGTTGAGAGTAGTCAGGGATGGTTCAGGGTAGCCAGGGATGGTTCAGATTAGCCAGGGATGGCTGAGGGTAGTCAGGGATGGCTGAGTTTAATCAGTGATGGCTGATGGTAGTGAGGAATGGCTTAGGTTAGTCAGGGATGGCTGAGGGTAGTAAGGGATGGCTGAGGATAGTTGATGTGGCTGAGGATAGTCAGGGATGGGTCAGGGTAGTCAGTGTTGGCTGAGAATATTCAGCGATGTTTGAGGGTAGTCAGTGATTGCTGAGGGTAGTCAGTGATGTCTGAGGGTAGTCATGTAAGGCTTAGGGTAGTCAGGTATGCCTGAGGATAGTCAGGGAGGTGTGAGGTAACTCGTGGATGGGTGAAGGTAGTCGGGATTGCGGACGTTAGTCAGGAATGGCTGAAGGTAGTCAGCGATGGCGGATGGTAGTCAGGGAAGTCCGAGGGTAGTCAGGGATGACTGAGGGTAGTCAGGGAAGGCTGATGGTAGACAGTGATGTATGAGGGTTGTCAGGGATGGCCGAGATAACTCAAGGACGGCTGAGGATAGTTAGGGATGGCTAAGAGTAGTCAGAGATGGCTGATGGTAGTCAGGGAAGGCTGAGGGTAGACAGGGATGGCTAAGTGTAGTCAGGGAAATCTGATGGTAGATTGGGATGAATGAGGGTAGTCAGGGATGCCTGTGGGAGTCAGAGATGGCTGGGGGTGGTCAGGAATGGCTGAGTTTAGTCGGGGATGGCTGAGGGTAGTCAGGGAGGGCCGAGGGTAGTCAGGGATGGCTTAGGGTAGTCAGGGAAGGCTGATGGTAGACAGTGATGTATGAGGGTTGTCAGGGATGGCTGAGGTAACTCAGGGATGGCTGAGAATAGTTAGGGATGGCTAAGAGTAGTCGGAGATGGCTGGGGGTAGTTAGGGACGTGTTAGTGTAGTCAGCGAAGGCTCACAGTTCTCAGGTGTAGGTGAGGCTAGTCAGGGATGGCTTAAGGTAGTCAGTGCGGGCTGATGGTAGTCAGGGAAGGCCGAGGGTTGTCAGGGATGGGTAAGGGTAGTAGGGGATGACTGAGGTTAGTCAGGGTACACTGAGGATGGTCAGCGATGGATGAGGATAGTCAGGGATACCGGAGGGTTCCAAGGGAAGCCTGAGGGTAGTCATGTATGGCTGAGGGTGATCAGGGATGGCTGAGGATGGTCTGGGATGGGAGAGGGTTCCAAGGGAAGGCTGAGGATAGTCATGTCTGGCTGAGTGTGGTTAGGGATAGTTGAGAGTAATCAGAGATGGCTGAAGATAGTCTGGGATGGCTGAGAGTGGTATATGGATGGTTGAGGGTAGTCATGGACGGTTGAGGGTAGTCAGGGATGGATGAGTGTAGTCCGGGATCGATGAGCGTAGTCCGGGATGGATGAGGGTAGTCAGATATGGCTGAGGATAGTCTGGGATGGCTTAGGGTAGTCAGGTAAGGCTGCTGGTCAACAGGGATGGCTTAGGGTCATCAGGGAAGGCTGATGGTAGAAAGGGATGAATGAATGTAGTCAGGGATGCTTGAAGGTAGTCAGGGATGACTGAGGATACGTAGGGATGGCGAAGGGTAGTCAGAGATGGCTGGGGGTAGTTAGGGATGGGTTAGTGTTGTCAGTGAAGGCTCACAGTAGTCAGGGATAGCTGAGAGTTGTCAGAAATGGCTGAGGGTAGTCAGGGTTGGCTGGAAATAGACAGGGATGGCTCAGTGTAGTCAGGGATGGTTGTGTGTGGTCAGGAATGGCTGAGGGTAGACAGGCATGGCTGATTTTAGACAGGGATGATTGAGGCTAGTCAAGGATGGCTGAGGGTAGTCAGTGTTGGCTGAGAATAGTCAGGGATAGTTGAGGGTAGTTACTGATAGTTGAGGGTAGTCAGTGATGGCTGAGGGTAGTCAGGGATAGCTGAGGATAGTCAGGAATGGCTTAGGTTAGTCAAGCAAAACCGAGAGTAATCGGGGAAAGTTTAGGGTGGTTAGGAATGGTTTGAGTGTACGCAGGGATGGCTGAGAGTAGTCAGGGATGGCTGAGGGTAGTCCGTTATGTTTGAGTGTAGTCAATAACGGCTGAGGATAGGCAGCGATGACTGAGGGTAGTCAGGGTTGGCTGAGGGTAGTCAGGAATGGCTGGAGATAGTCAGGGATGTGTGAGGGCAGTCCGCGATGGCTGAGGGTAGTGAGGGATGGCTGAGGGTAGTCAGATTTGGCTGAGGGTAGTCAGTGATGTCTTTGGGTAGTCAGGAATGGCTTTGGGTAGTCAGGGAAGCTAAGGATAGTCAGGAAAGGTTGAGGGTAGTCAGTCAAAACCGAGTGTTGTGGGGAAAGACAAGGGTAGTCAGGAATGGCTCGAGTGTACACAGGGATGGCTGAAGATAGGCAGCGATGGCTGAGGGTAGTCATGGTTGTCTGAGGGTAGTCAGGAATGGCTGGAAATAGTCAGGGATGGGTGAGGGCAGTCCGCGATGGCTGAGGGGAGTCAGGGATGGCTTGGGGTAGTCAACGATGGCTGAGGGTAGTCATTGATAGTTGAGGTAGTCAGGGATGGCTGAGGGTAGTCAGGGACAGCTGAGGGTAGTCAGGGATGGCTGAGGGTAGTCAGGAATGGCTGAAGGTAGTCAGGGATGGATGAGGGTTGTCAGGGATGGATGAGGGTTGTCAGGGATGGCTGAGGGTATTCATGGTTGGTCGAGGATAGTCAAAGGTAGCTGAGGTTACTTATGGTGGCTTAGGATAGTCAGGGATGGCTGAGGGTACTCATGGATTGCCGAGTGTAGACAAGGATGGATGAGGTGAATCATGGATGGCTAATGGTAGTCAGGAATAACTGGGGATAGCCAAGGAAGGCTGGGGGTAGTCAGGGAAGACTGAGGGTAGTCATGGATGGCTGAGGGTAGTCAGGGATTTCAGACGGTAGTCATAGATGTCTGAAAGTAGTCAGGGATTGCGGAGGGTAGTCAAGGATGACTGAGGGTAGTCATAGATGTACTCAAGGATGGCCCAGGGTACTAAGGGATGGTTTATGGTAGTCAGGCATGGCTGAGGGTAGTCAAGGTATGTGGAAGATAGTCAAAGGTAGCTGAGGATACTTATGGATGGCTGAAGGTAGTCATGGATGGCTGAGGGTAGTAAGGGATTGATGACGGTAGTCATGAATGGCTGAGGGTAGACAGTGATGGCTGACGATAGTCAGAGATCGCTGAGGATACATAGGGATGGCTGAGGGTAATCAGTGATGGCTCAGTGTAGTCGGGGTTGGGTCAGGGAACTCAGCGATGGCCGAGGGGAGTCTGGGATGGCTTAGGGTAGGCAGCGATGGCTGAGGGTAGTCATTGATGGCTGAGGGTAGTCATGGATGGCTGAAGGTAGTCAGGGATGGCTGAGGGTAGTCAGGAATGGCTGAAGGAAGTCAGGGATGGATGAGGGTAGTCAGGGATGGATGAGGGTAGTCTGTGATGGCTGAGGGTAGTCAGTGATGGCTGAGGGTAGTCAGGGATGGCTTTGGGTAGTCAGGAATGGCTTTGGGTATTAAGGAAGCTAAGGATAGTCAGGAAAGGTTGAGGTGAGTCAGGCAAAACCGAGTGTAGAGGGGAAAGCTGAGGGTAGTCAGGAATGGCTTGAGTGTACGCCGGGATGGCTGGAAGTACTGAGGGATGTTCGAGGGTAGTCAAGGATGGCTGAGGGTAGTCAGAGATGGCTGGAGGTAGTAGGGGATTACCGACGGTAGTCAGGGATGGCTTAGGGTAGACAGTGATGGCTGACGATAGTCAGAGATCGTTGAGGATACATAGGGATGGCTGAGGGTAATCAGGGATGGCTCAGTGTAGTCGGGGTTGGGTCAGGGAACTCAGCGATGGCCGAGGTGAGTCATGGATGGCTGAGGGTTGTCATGGATGACTGAGGGTATTCAGGGTTGGTCCAGGATAGTCAAAGATAGCTGAAGGTACTTATGGTTGCTTAGGATGGTCAGGGATGGCTGAGGGTAGTCATGGATGGCTCAGTGTAGTCGGGGTTGGGTCAGGGAATCAGCGATGGCCGAAGGGAGTCAGGGATGGCTTAATGTAGTCAGTGATGGCTGAGGGTAGTCAGGGATGGCTGAGGGTAATCAGGGATGGCTGAAGGTAGTCAGGGACAGCTGAGGGTAGTCAGGGATGCCTGAGGGTAGTCAGGAATGGCTGAAGGTAGTCAGGGATGGATGAGGGTAGTCAGGTATGGATGAGGGTAGTCAGGGTTGGATGAGGGTAGTCAGGGAAAATTGATAGTAGTCATGGATGGTTGTGTGTGGTCAGAGATGGCTGAGGGTAGTCATGGTTGGCTGAGTGTAGACAAGGATGGATGAGGTGAGTCATGGATGGCTAATAGTAGTCAGGAATAACTGGGGATAGCCAAGGAAGGCTGGGGGTAGTCAGGGAAGGCTGAGGGTAGTCATGGATGGCTGAGGGTAGTCAGGGATTTCAGACGGTAGTCATGAATGGCTGGGTGTAGACACTGATGGCTGACGATAGTCAGGGATGGCTGAGGGTAGTCAAGGATGGCCGAGGGTAGTCATAGATGTCTGAAAGTAGTCAGGGATTGCGGAGGGTAGTCAAGGATGGCTGAGGGTAGTCATAGATGTCTGAAGGTAGTCAGAGATAATGGGTTGGCAGTGGATAGTGAAAGATATCTGTGGACAGTCAGGAATGGCTGAGGATAATCTAGGATAGGTCAGATTACTCAGTCATTGCTAAGGGTAGTCAGGGTTGGCTGAGGTTAATGAGAGATTGCTGAGGGTAGTCAGGGATAACTGGGGATATCCAAGGGATGATGGGGGTAGTCAGGTAAACCTGAGGGTAGTCATGGATGGCTGAGGGTAGTAAGGGATTGCTGACGTTAGTCATGAATGGCTGAGGGTAGACAGTGATGGCTGACGATAGTCAGAGATCGCTGAGGCTACATAGGGATGGCTGAGGGTAATCAGGGATGGCTCATTGTAGTCGGGGTTGGGTCAGGGAATCAGCGATGGCCGAAAGGAGTCAGGGATGGCTTAATGTAGTCAGCGATGGCTGAGGGTAGTCATTGATGGCTGAGGGTAATCAGGGATGGCTGAAGGTAGTCAGGGATGGCTGGGGGTAGTCAGGAATGGCTGAAGGTAGTCAGGTATGGATGAGGGTAGTCAGGTATGGATGAGGGTAGTCAGGGTTGGATGAGGGTAGTCAGGGAAAATTGATAGTAGTCATGGATGGTTGTGTGTGGTCAGGGATGGCTGAGGGTAGTCATGGATGGCTGAGTGTAGACAAGGATGGATGAGGTGAATCATGGATGGCTAATGGTAGTCAGGAATAACTGGGGATAGCCAAGGAAGGCTGGGGGTAGTCAGGGAAGACTGAGGGTAGTCATGGATGGCTGAGGGTAGTCAGGGATTTCAGACGGTAGTCATAGATGTCTGAAAGTAGTCAGGGATTGCGGAGGGTAGCCAAGGATGGCTGAGGGTAGTCATAGATGTCTGAAGGTAGTCAGAGATAATGGGTTGGCAGGGGATAGTGAAAGATATCTGTGGACAGTCAGGAATGGCTGTGGATAATCTAGGATAGCTCAGATTACTCAGTCATTGCTAAGGGTAGTCAGGGTTGGCTGAGGTTAATGAGAGATTGCTGAGGGTAGTCAGGGATAACTGGGGATATCCAAGGGATGATGGGGGTAGTCAGGTAAACCTGAGGGTAGTCATGGATGGCTGAGGGTAGTAAGGGATTGCTGACGGTAGTCATGAATGGCTGAGGGTAGACAGTGATTTCTGACGATAGTCAGAGATCGCTGAGGATACATAGGGATGGCTGAGGGTAATCAGGGATGGCTCAGTGTAGTCGGGGTTGGGTCAGGGAATCAGCGATGGCCGAAAGGAGTCAGGGATGGCTTAATGTAGTATGGCTGAGGGTGGTCATTGATGGCTGAGGGTAATCAGGGATGGCTGAAGGTAGTCAGGGACAGCTGATGGTAGTCAGGAATGGCTGGGGGAAGTCAGGAATGGCTGAAGGTAGTCAGGTATGGATGAGGGTAGTCAGGTATGGATGAGGGTAGTAAGGGTTGGATGAGGGTAGTCAGGGTTGGATGAGGGTAGTCAGGGAAAACTGATAGTAGTCATGGATGGTTGTGTGTGGTCAGGGATGGCTGAAGGTAGTCATGGATGGCTGAGTGTAGACAAGGATGGATGAGGTGAGTCATGGATGGCTAATGGTAGTCAGGAATAACTGGGGATAGCCAAGGAAGGCTGGGGGTAGTCAGGGAAGGCTGAGGGTAGTCATGGATGGCCGAGGGTAGTCAGGGATGGCAGACGGTAGTCATGAATGGCTGGGTGTAGACACTGATGGCTGACGATAGTCAGGGATGGCTGAGGTGAGTCATGGATGGCTGAGGTTAGTCAGGGATAACTGGGGATTGCCAAAGTAGTTTGTTTTGAGTTTGTTTTTCTGTGAGACCTTTCCTCCTGAATCATTGTGCATGTCCGCAGATTTGAATTTCTTGATACTCTATTTTTGCGTGACTATTTTCATTATATTTAGTATTTGATGTTCTGTTATTACTTCATTAATGTTTTCTCTCCACATATATATAAAGCCTAAGTTATCTAGTTGGGAATTTATTTTCTCTGTCCAGCTGGATTTGTTTGTGATGCCTGCTAGGCTATCTATAGTTGTTTGATGCGATAATTTAGTGTCATCGTTTCTATTCATGAATTTAATTCAAAATTTTATTGCTCTTTGTTTTGGTGTTGATCTGAGGGGGAAAAGACCTAACTCATTTACAAGGGCTATTTGAGGCTTTTTTGTTGACGCCCAGCAGTATTTTGCAGATTTTAGCTTGCACCGTTTCAGTGGGGTCGCAATATAGATTCTACGCTGGTACCAGAGGTTCGACGATTTTTCTCCCGGGCACGTATGACACTGGTGAAAAACGCACTTCGCACGCTCGGCGATGGCGTACGTAGCTAAGGGCAACTCATATTTTTGATGGCAGTGTTTAATTTGTTTTACAAAATCACAAAACTTAAGAAAATACTGAAAACTTAAGGTTGTCCTTTTCGCAATAGCAAGATAATTTCGATTGTGATACACAGCTGATTTATACAAAAAAACTTTTGCTTATACTAAGTAAAAAAATCATTTGAAAATGCCGCCACTCGCGGCCAGACGTCGACATCCAGCATGGGCTAATTTGCAGATAATCACATGGTTGGATTCTATGTAAAGAAATCTAAAAATATCTGTAAAATTCCAAAACGAATATTTAAGAAATAGCCTTGTCGGTTAAGATAAGGTAAAAAACCTTTAGATGTAATAAATTTCTATTGTTCGCCATTTTGGTTTTCTCCCAACGCATGCTCAGTGCGTTTTTCACCAGTGTCGCCACGTATATTTTGAGCAGCGAAGCTGAGAGCGAGTTGCGAAGCAGCGATTTCTCGTCGAATCGACGAGGTATCGCCGGTTTCAATGCTTTTCAGGTCGCTCGCCGCTTCGCGGCTCAAAATACACCTGGAGAAAAATTGTCGGGCCTCTGGGATTAGGGTATTTAGATTCTTTTCTCATCCACACCACAGACTTCGCTACCATACAACAGGATTGGTTTTATCAGACAATTAAATAGTTATATTGTAAGTTTTACATCTGTTATGAAATGGTCACCCATATCCTTGCGGAGTTTAATTAGGGTTTCTAACGCGATTTTCGTACGTTCTTTTCGGGCGAAAGAGAATGTTCCTACCGCGGAGAATAGCAGACATAGGTATTTATATGTTTTAAAGTTTTCAATCTTTGTGTCTTCAAAATAAAACTTATGATTGTTTAAAATTCTTCAGTGGTTATTGAAAATGATAATTTTGGTTTTATCGAGATTGACCTTCAGTTTAGAAGTCTTCAGAAGAGGTTCAATTTGCTAAGCTTATCATTATCATATCATTATAAATGTATATATTGAACTATGAAATAAATGTATATATGGAACTATTAAATAAATGTATACGCTCAATTAAAGAATCGTTGTCGGGTTCAGAAACATGGAACATAGAAGATGAGACCGAAATGGCACATGGGAAGTAAGTTAATTAGATGCACTGTGACCGCCGACCATTGGCATCATCCACTGTTTTTGATACGCGTTTGGCAATCCAATCCGACTGCATGGATGGCGCAAATTAATAAATTATAATACAATCATGTAATTTCCCATGTCTCAGCTTCTATGTTTCTGAACCCGACAACTATTCTTCAATTGAGTGTATATGGAACTATGAAATACATGTATATATGGAACTATTAGAAAAATGTTTGGAAGTATTAGATAAATGTATGGAACTATTAAATAAACGTACATATGGAACTATTAAATAAATGTATACATGGAACTATTAGATAAATGTATGGAAATATTAGATAAATGTATGGAACTATTAAATAAATAAATGTAGACCTGAATAAATGTACGAAACTAAATAAATGTACGGAACTAAATGGATGTACGGAACTAAATTAATGTAGAACTAAATAAATGTATGGTTAGGTTAGTTAAAGCGGAGTTCAGTTTGGTATAGTAGGAGACTTGAATGAATTGTTTAACACGCACGAGACACATTTTGAGGCACAAAACCTAACTAAAATGTAGCGCTTTAAACTAGAAATTTGCTAAAAGCTAGGTTTTTTTTATCTAGTTTAAAAGAATCGTTTTAACCAAGAATTTTAAATTCCTTCACTTTCTGCTGTTCCTAAAATGTACTCCAAAATCAAAGAATTCGAATAAAAAAACCCACAAATACCCCACTACCTCTCTATACTTTGAATTTCAATCTTTTTTAAGAGTTTATGTAAAGTAATGCTTACGAAAAGAAATATTTTCTACGCGTAAATATAAGTACTTCTTACCTCATTAATTCGAAGTCTTCGCAGCGACTGAGTCAACAATTTGAATACTGCGGCTTAAACTTGAAGACCATTTAAATTCCAACGAGGTATTGATACAATAAGTTCGTTAATAGTTTAAGAATCGTTTTCAGTGCGCATGCGCATATTTAGAAGCCAGTCATATTTTAAGCGAAGAATAATCGATTTTATGAATTATTGTCGAAAATAATTTCATAGCAATGCATCGTGCACTCGTGTTCTGATATCGTGGCCAATCAAGTTTCTTGAATTTGAATGCGCGCGCACCTTTGAAAAAACGGTCTTTTCGAACTTTATCATTACTAGGACAAGATTAAGTAATTAATATACACTTACTTGCAAGAAGGTTGTCATACAAGAATAGAATACACGCAATTTAGTAAATTAGTGATTTAGTAAATTTACCGATTAGGAATAAATAATCATTGACGTCAGACTACTAACATATCAGAAACGCCAGGGAGCGCTAGAAATTTACGTTTTAGTTACGTTAATTAGTTTTCCCAGTCTAAAGGGAAATTATTTTAGCATTGTTATTATGTCAACCTATTTATTTACTGCATGATAGCCACAATGTTACACAAGCAGATACGTACAAAAACAAATGCTGATCTTATTTTTTGTTTATTCTTTTTGTTTTAACTTTAAAATAACTCTTCATCTGCATGCAGGTTAGATCTTGTCGTCCCAAATTATCTTTTTCTTACTGATGAATTCGAGTCTGACGTCAGTGATAATTTATTCCTAATCGGTAAATTTATTAAATCACTAAATTACAAATGTTCTATTCTGTTATGACAAACTTTTTGCAAGTAGGTGTAAGTACATACTTATTTCCAAGCATTACAAGTGTTTAGAGAACGAACCTATATTATTACATTTTAATAATACGAAAAAAACGAGGAAACCAGTAGGATAAAACCTCTTTGGTAAAAAGCCCACTGTAAAACGTAGTCCTCGACCGATGCAACGTATTTAAGCTGCGAGCTAGGGCAAGAGCTATATTTCTAAAGTACATGTAAGGTAAATTTGGATAAGTTTAGATACCAATGTTGGCTGCCCAACGAGCGAGAGAAAATCCATTTGGTATCACACTGGGGACCGGGGAGGAGATGGGGGTACTCCCCATTATTCACTATACACCAAATATCGTATGGTTTTTAGCGATTCTATTCTGGAACAGGGTATATGAAGTCACACACTCTCTTCTCTGGAACAGGCTATCTATTTTCGCAATACCCGAACAGGGTATAGTTTTCAGCGATCTTGGTCTGGAACAGAGTATGAATTTCAGCGATTTTACTCTGGAACAGGGTCAGGGTTCAGAGGGCTCAGCGGCACATCCCTACACTAAACATGCAAGAGTATACAGGTACTACACCTACTACAGGTACTACAGACACTATAGGTACTACAGGTACTACAGTTACTACACCGACTACAGATACTAAAGCTACTAAAGGTACTACAGGTACTACACCTACTACAGGTACTACACCTACTACAGGTACTACACCTACTACGCCTACTACAGGTACTACAGGCACTACGGATACTACAATTACTACAACTACTACAGGCATTACAGGTACTACAGGCACTACAGGCACTACAGGCACTACAGGCACTACAGGCACTACAGGCACTACAGGCACTACAGGCACTACAGGCACTACAGGCACTACAGGCACTACAGGCACTACAGGCACTACAGGCACTACAGGCACTACAGGCACTACAGGCACTACAGGCACTACAGGCACTACAGGCACTACAGGCACTACAGGCACTACAGGCACTACAGGCACTACAGGCACTACAGGCACTACAGGCACTACAGGCACTACAGGCACTACAGGCACTACAGGCACTACAGGCACTACAGGCACTACAGGCACTACAGGAACTACAGGCACTACAGGCACTACAGGCACTACAGGCACTACAGGCACTACAGGCACTACAGGCACTACAGGCACTACAGGCACTACAGGCACTACAGGCACTACAGGCACTACAGGCACTACAGGCACTACAGGCACTACAGGTACTACGGGGACTACGGGTACTAGAGGTATTACAGGTACTACACCTACCACGGTTACTACAGGTACAACGGATACTACACCTACCACGGATACTACAGGTACTACAGATACTGCAGGTACTACAGGTACTGCGGGTACTTCGGATACTACGGATACTACGGATACTACACATACTACAGGTGCTACAAGTACTACAGACACTACAGACACTACAGACACTACGGGTATTACGAGTACACCTACCACGGATACCACAGGTACTACAGATACTGCAGGTACTACATGTACTACAGGTACTACACCTACTATACAGGTACTACAGGTGCTACGGATACTACAGGTACTACGGATACTACAGGTACAACGGGTGTTAAAGGTATTACACCAGCTACATGTGTTGCATCCTAACTGATAATAAAGCCACTAAAGCAACTTAAGAGGCTGTGTCCCTAAGAATCACCAGACCAAATTGCGTGAGGTCTCAGATTTCTTTCAAACTTTATATACAGAAAGCCTTTCCTACTGGTAGTATCAAAATGCATTTTATTTTTAATGTCGTCACAAATTCGCTGAGTTGAAGGCGGCTTAAGTTTCAGGCAAAAATTAAGTTTTTCGGCAGCAGCAGTAAGGGGGACTCGCGATTGGGGTCCGGAATGCGGGTATTACCCGTTCTCACGTACATGCGTCGGCACGGGTATTCCCCGGGTCTACCCAAGTTGCGATTAGCCCCTTACTGCTGCTGTGTTTGCGAGATCTATAAGATATATATGCATGATTGTTAAGAATTTGCTAATGATGTTTGCATAAAGTGCTTGAAACCTAAGTTCGTGCCTACTAAGCCAGATAAGTATATTTGTTGTGGTAAGAAGATGCAGATAGAAGAAGATACGTCAGAACAGTGTTACGAATGCGGTAAAAACATTCGCAATGCCGTGCCGAATGCTACTAAGGAGCAGTATTACGCCAATGGAGGTCGTACGAAAACACCTTACAAGAGAATAAAATACTTAAGAGACTGGATGAGCCATATCCAAGGTCATCGACCGGTATACTTAGACAACGAAGTAATGGAAATGACTGCCCTTGACCTAAAAGAACCAACCCCGCAAAGCATGAGAAAGACATTGAAAAGATTGAAGCTAGGGAAATATTACAAAGGTATTACCTATTTGTTGTCTGAGATAACCGGTAACCAAATTCCAGAGGTTTCCGAAGATACTATAAGGAGAGGCGAGTGGATGTTCTGTAAGATGAATAAGGATATTCCTTATTACCCCGACGCAATTTACGAGATATTCTATAAAATCAACCCCCAGCATCCACTTTTAGTATGGATACCCAGACGTTCCACGTCGTCTATCTTACGGTCGACAAGAGCTTTGGAGACTAGATCGTGTTAGACTTCGCACGGGAAAGGGCTATGGTGGTGTCATGCTTGGATATTTTATTAGATAATTGTTTCATAATGCCTGTAGCAATAGCGGAGATGATACCGCAGACCGCCCCAACGCCGGCCAAAGGAACGCCTACGAATAATCCGGGACCCGTCAAAGAAGTAGCAACACCGCTGCCCGTTAGAGCAACAGATATAGACCCGGTCGTTATTGCAACCTTATGCAAAGTGCTGCGGGCGCGAGCGTATTTCTTACGAACTTCCTCATAATGTTTCGTCTGACCTTCTAAGTACGCCAGAATTAGGATTGCCTTGTTCAAGCGAAAGTTCTCTGCGTCTAATTCGTTGGGTCCTGTGTCTTTAGTGGTAGTGTGATAATTGGGGACATCGGGATTCAACTGAGGTGCTGATGGTATTACGTCCATTTAACACTAATGTACGACGCTCTTGCGAATGATATTGAAGAGCAGCCACAGCATGACAACCGGGACTATTGGAATTGGAGAGCATTTAGGAAAATGTTTCCACACGCAGGCGCTAGCACGTTTGAGCGAAGACCTGACGGGATTTACTTCAACGGCTCCAGAATGTATAGCAACGCCGACTTGGAGCCAAAGCATGTCAAGGTGCCTGCCAAGCATGTTAAGGCGCCGCGGCCTAACTTCCCTGCAAACTTGTTAACTACGACGGGGGATTACCCATTCTACGATAACAAAGGCGGCGCGAATAACTTTGCTAAGATGGTCATTTCTTTGGAGATTGCCGTAGGCCCTACGACATTCAAAACGAAGGTCACAGACATCTTCAGAGAAACCGCCATGAAGCATACGACGGGGAAAGAATCCAGAGAATGGCTATCAGGCCCCAATATGCGCTATTGGCCGCAGCAGTTGAACTTTGCCGTCTGGGCTGCAACTAAAGGATGTGGTATAGCCGCGAATATGTTGCATATCCCATTCTAGAGGTTTCATGTTGCTTTTACCATTCGCCGCACATTGTATGAGCTAGGCGCGCCCTTACTAGATGTGTGTTTTTATTGTAACTGTTGTGTGTCCCCTCTTTAAATAAAGTTTTATTATTATATTATTATTATTATTATTATTATTATTATTATTATCAGCAGTAAACACGTTTGAATGCTAATTAGGTAAGCTAGATAGGGCGTAATTTCGTAACCTACCAGCATGACAGGATTAATAATATATACAATCACTTAAAACCAATTATTAATGTTCTTAAGATGCAGTTTAAATACTTGGAATGTTTGAAAAGTCCTTAAGATGTGATTAATTTGAATGTTCTTGCAATGTTCACTGTGCAGCTTAATACCGCTTTCTGCATTCTGAGTAATACATCTTTGTATCTTGCTCCAAAGATATTCTTCATCTTAGGCTCCATCTCTTTAGACCATCCTCCAAGAGCGTCCAAAATGAGGTTCACTTGCAAGATCGTGTATCCTGGGTGTTGTTTTGTATTTATTATTATTATTATTATTATTATTATTATTATTATTATAAAGTCGCATGGGAACGACTAAAGAATGAGTTCAAACTCACTAACCCCGACTTTCTTAACAAAGAGGGTGGCGCAGATGGTTTAGGAGAAACTTACACCTATGCTTCGTATGTTGGTGCCAGCATAGAAAGCCCCGGCATGGGATATCCTAGCTCTTACGAATTCTCAGACATGGGAGGCAGCGGAACGAAGGGTGACCTAATTTACTTCATAGAGAGCACGTAGAAGTTTCCTTGGACACCTTTCTTTGCAGCAAAGAGAATTGTGTTAAAGAACCTAGCAAGGATCAACCGCAGTATCGAAGCCTTCGTTTACTGCATTCTAGGGGCACAGATTAGCAACCGCAGCCCCATCGTAGCTACAAGCGGTGCGTCGCAGGAAACGCCACAAGTATTTCTTGTCCTCTTTGAAAGTGCTGTTATTGAGAATGAGATCTCTAAATCAGTTCAGAGGTACCAACTTGCATTGCAGCAATCTAAGGTGCGACTAGATTATGCCCTGAGCCCTTGTTGTTGGTTAATGCCAAGTAATCTGGTTATCAACGCCTATTCCGTTACAACAACAAGCTGCGGCGCGCAACCAAAGACATGAAGTTTGGAGTAAAGACATAAACTCTGACACTCTTAGGAACATTCCTCTCTTCGTGGAGAAACCTAAGGAGGAGCACGTAGAGAAGCCTTAAAAAAAGGCAGTCAAGGTAAAGAAGGTCCTGCCTACGATACCAGAGGAATATGACCACAACCTCCTAAAGTATTGGTCTGAGCTATTATATATGGCGATGAACAACCCCTACGGTGGTAGGAGTAGATTGCGTCTATACGACTTACACAGGCGAGAAAAGATACAACCAGAGCTCTTGGGTTGATGTCACCGGAATGCCTGTAGACCTGAATTACTAAGGAAAGAAGTTAATCCTCTGCAGTATTTGCATTGGTATCGTCTCCCACGCCAACGTCGGTTTTAGGTATTTGGATAACAATAGTATACTACAGCCCATGCGTACGAAGACGAACAATAGGGAGACCGTACATTTCTCTACAGAGCCAAACACGAGCAGCACCGAAAATCTATCAGTTTGGACTTTCCACATGGCCGCTGATTGCCATGGGAAGGTAAAGCTGCAAATACGCGTAGACGATACTGGAAATGTTATGGTTAATAGCATACACGACCAAAGGGACTAGCCTTACGGTGATAAGTATATAATCCACACGCAAAGGAGGATTGGTTTTCCTATCATTTAGGGGACAAGGAGCACTACATTAATAAGTGGTTTGATACCGAACTATGGATGGAAGTTGGTGGCTTGGGATTAGTGATATGTACCATAAGCATTAGTGGCCGGAATAGCTGCAATGTTGGGTTTAGGCTAGTTGATGAAACCGGTACCCCATTACTACCTTACAGAAAAAATGATAATACCAAGTATTCGGCTCATTTCTCATATGAGCCCCCAACGAAAAAGCCGGGAAAACCTAACATCGGTGACTTTTCATATGATAGCTAATTGCCAATATGCAAAGCTTCAAGTTCGTCCCAGCGATGCTCTTGCCGCAAATCCTTCCGCGTATCCCGGCTTTGTTGGGATAAATGCTGTTTATTCTACGTACTATTCTCCTGAAAATACTACTTGCAGTCATAAGCCCATTAGCACAATTACTGCTATACCTTTGATACCGTATTATCAAGGTGGCGCTAACATCGTTCATTCTAAGATAAGGACACACAAACAGCGGGATAACAAGCCCCCAGTAAAACATGCGGATAAGATCAGCCCTTCACCTTTTTGAGGAGGACTACCCCAATAGCTACGACTAATATTCAGATGTTCAGCAGTTCACCGCCGGTCTTAAGTACCAAAGAAAGAACAGATCCAAGCAGCCCAGGAATGCTGGCTGCCATCTTTTTTCCCAAATCCGCTAATCCTTTGCATAACGCCTTTACGCCGGCGCCTGTGGCCTTAAGAGAGGCTGTCCGTAAATATCGACTATTGTCGGAAAATAAAAAAAATAAAAATTTTCTTTTCCTTACCAGAAGATTACATTAGTTGAACTGATTCTCAGAAAAAAATAAAAAACTTGAAAAAAACAATTTTCTCGCCGAAAAATGACATTTTCGGTTTTCTCGCTTCCAGGCGGGTTTTCAAAGGTAAAAAGTACGTCTCGTTATGAACTCTCTAAAAAATTTCATTTCAAAGCAAACTAAAAACTAATACAATATTTTGATAGAGCACATAATAGTTGACATTCACATTATAAAATTATTACGATTAATATAAGATTGATTATTTAGTGAATTTTTGAATCTTTGACATTTTTTCAGTACAAAAAATACGTCAAAATCAGGGCATCTTTTTAGCCATTTCTACATCGCCTATAGATTCAAAAATATATTTTGGTGAAAGAGCAATGTTTCGTCTACAAGAAAATGCAATAATATTTTTGGGCTACTCATTTTTTTTAACACGAGAGCTCATAACGCAAGCTGCTCTGAGGCCAAATTTAGTGAAAAACTTCTGGTACTTTGGTCACGCAACTGCGATGAATGAAAGCAAACTGGCGACAAAACGCAATCATATCTATTTATATACATCGTTAATGATAAAGAAAGAAATAAAGAACATCTGAACGTTGTTTTTAGCTTTAAAAACACATACCTTAACCAAATTTATGGAAATCTCGATGACTGCGCGTACGATGCTATGCTGTTGTCGCCATTGTCGGCATTGCATTATTAAAGTACAAAGTTGACCAAAGTTTGCTTTTAATTTCCACGGCCTGTGAGTCTTCCTTAGTCCTATAATACATCCTGAACCCATCTTCAGAAATATTGGCATGATATTTGAAATAGGATTAAGGGAATATTTTTAGTAAGTACTGAAATATGCTAAACGAGCTAAATCATTTTAAAAACGAGAGCGTGACGCCGTTTCACACAGGAAGCCCGGTCAAATACTTTCTAACAGAGTCGGAAGAAGTACTTTGTCATTTTTCAATTTCACGATCATGTATTTTAGATTTTTTGCCTTTGAATGCAATTGATTGATCTGTTAGAATATCGATAGATTGTTCGCTTTATTTATGTTTTGTTACATCGTTTTCCACGGAAGAGAAATAAAATTGACAACCTTTTTCAGCACGCGCGTGTCCACGCGGCCCTTCATTATGTTATTTACGCAGTGTTTTGAACGATGTGATTATTCCAACTTTGTTGGTGGTCCTTGTGGTCCCAGCAAGTTTAATCCATCTAAAACTAAATGTATATCAATTGCAAATTGCAAGAAAGAAATCAGAGGTCATTTGAAGAAAATTTCCGAACGTTTGATTCTTCCGTCGATACCGAAATCTCTCTTCTACTAGCAAGAGCAGGTATGTTTTCATGAAGTTATATAATGACCCAAATATGCTTGACCGATCGCCGTATATATACCCCATACGTCTCTAACGTATCGGCAGTTTGTTTTAAACTATGTAAAACTTGACTATTGAAGGAGTTGGAGAGAAGACGTGGAAGATTCTTCAGTGGGACTTCACTCTGGAAATATGATTGACACCAAACAAAATTTGTGTATATTGTAAATATTATTTTAAAAAAAACTTTTTTCCTAAGCTGTCTCACATAGTCCAAACTTCAAAACGGCTTCATGGCTTATATCTCCGGCTAACATCTATTAGGTGGTACACTGGTCCAATTCTAATAACTCTCTCTTTTCCGATATTGTAGGTATTTTCGAATGCACTAATGCATTAAAGCGATCTATTTGTCCTCGACATAGAGATAAATTTGGCGTGAGTTGGGTTTGCAACAAGAAAATGTGTGCTGTCCCTACAAAGTGGGCTCCTAATAATGAAACACACCCCAGAAAAGGTGATCGCGGAATCAACCTTGTACAGTCCAAACGACTATTTGATCTCACATCAGTGCTCGTTTCCGTTGGTTCACCTAAGCTCGCATTTAACCGATTATTTTTCTCATCGATGATTTATCATTCTCATCAAAATCATCATGTCATCATGCATGATTATCGTCATCATCATCATCTTCATCATCATCCATGTTTATCATCATCCTCACCATCATCCATGATTATCATCATCATCATGCAAGATTATCGTAATTATTTAATTGTTGATTCTCCTGGTTTAATTGCCCTACTTCACTATGACGTCACATAGAAAGAATCTATTGTTTAAACGCAAAGCATCATGGCAGTCGGAGGGGGTGAACAACGCAAATTAACCGATAATTGTTCTTAACTCCGTATCAATTCACGAACTGAAGTAGAATACCCAGAAAACGCTCAGAATATTTTTTAGTCATCCCAATATTTATGATACATACAACGTTTGCGAACTTTATGCAGCTAAAAACCTTAAAAAGCTCACTGTTGCAATGTTGCACAACATTTGCGTTTTCTTCAACATGGATGAGGATTCTTCTCCCAAGAAACGCAAGGCACCTTATCTGGCATTAATAAATGAACTTGTTCAATCGTGTACGTGCACAAGAAGCAGCTCCTTAGGGTTTTACAGCTGCTAAAAGCTTAATTTGGGTATGATTAACAGAAACAAGTAATCATTGATCTCTCGTATTTCGACGCTGCTCTCTTTTGAAAGATTTACGCCAAAACGGTGGCTTTCCTGTGTGTACGTCTTCCGACTCTGTTAGAAAGTATTTGACCGGGCTTCCTGTGTGTAACGGCGTCACGCTCTCGTTTAAATGATTAGTCGCTTCGCATATTTCAGTACTTACTAAAAACATTCCCTTAATCCTATTTCAAATATCATGCCAATATTTCTGATGATGGGTTCAGGATGTATTATAGAACTGAGGAAGACTCACAGGCCGTGGAAATTAAAAGCAAATTTTGGTCAACTTTGTACTTTAATAATGCAATGCCGACAATGGCGACAACAGCATAGCATCGTACGCGCAGTCATCGAGATTTCCATAAATTCTGGTTCAGGTATGTGTTTTTTAAAGATAAAAACAACGTTCAGATGTTCTTTATTTCTTTCTTTATCATTAACGATGTATATAAATAGATATGATTGCGTATTTGTCGCCAGTTTGCTTTCATTCATCGCAGTTGCGTGACCAAAGTACCAGAAGTTTTTCACTAAATTTGGCCTCAGAGCAGCTTGCGTTATGAGCTCTCGTGTTAAAAAAAATGAGTAGCCCAAAAATATTATTGCATTTTCTTGTAGACGAAACATTGCTCTTTCACCAAAATATATTTTTGAATCTATAGGCGATGTAGAAATGGCTAAAAAGATGCCCTGATTTTGACGAATTCACTAGATAATCAATCTTATATTAATCGTAACAATTTAATAATGTGAATGTGAATGTGCTCTATCAAAATATTGTATTAGTTTTTAGTTTGCTTTGAAATGAAATTTTTTAGAGAGTTCATAACGAGACGTACTTTTCACCCTTGAAAACCCGCCTGGAAGCGAGAAAACCGATAATGTCATTTTTCGGCGAGAAAATTGTTTTTTTCAAGTCTTTTATTTTTTTCTGAGAATCAGTTCAACTAATGTAATATTCTGGTAAGGAAAAGAAAATTTTAAGTTTTTTAATTTTTTCCGACAATAGTCGATATTTACGGACAGCCTCTCTTAAGCGCGGTAAGGATGACTCCTACTACGCTCGAAACAGCAACTGCTAATACGATGGGGATACCATACTTCAACAGGGCTCTTTTAACCTTTTCCTTGGTAGTAAGCTCTAAATTCTTGTTGGACTCCTACTATCCCTACTTGAGCCGGTTGCTCTGGCGAGATCGCAGTAGACCCAATTAATGCTTCATTAATTGACTTTGGAAGGGCGTTGTTGATCTTATTAGGGTCTTTTACTTGTTTTAGGTAATGCCATTTGGTGCCACCGCCCGCTTTTCTTACCTGAAGGCGGCCGTTGTCCGCATATTAGATCTCTATGGGACCTAAATCTACCTCAGGAAAGTCCTGACGCACGTCATCAAACATGTCTATTTGCATTTGGGTTCTTACGTCTTGCAATTCCAAATACTCCGGAACAGATGTCCCTGGGTTCCTTGATCGCCATTTGTCCTGTAAGGCGCGGGCCCGGCTGACGCCATACTTACGATTTAACTTATCCCAGAGACCTTCTGGGTCGACGTTGTCATCAGGAAGCAAGGAATCGTATTCTTCGTCGTTAATGTTTAATTGTCCTTACCTGTAAAAGTCGGTACCTTCTCCTTCCATTATTTATGATAAGCTCGAAGCTAGATCCAAACACGTTACCTAAGCAGATGGGCGGGCTGAAAGCGGAACGCACCTTTCATAGGGTTACCTTTACCCCCAGCAGAGCCAAACCAGGAGAAACCCTGTATGTAGGCGTACCCCGTCTAACGGATAACTTAGTATTGGTTCCTGGCACGGCAGCGCTAAGGTTCGACCTAGCGGTTCAGCCAGATACCAAAGACAAGCGCTATACCGTTAATAACGTGGGTAGGAACCTTGTTTTTAAGATGAGGATCGAGTTCGCTGGTGAGTCACTCTTGGACTTGAACAGGTACGATCTTTACACCACGTATAAGGATCTGTGGTTGCCTGCGTTCGACCGCGCACAAAAGGTAGAGAAGGTAATAGGAAGCGTCATACTAAGGAAGTTGCGCAGCGATACGGCCCCCGCGCCTACGGATTCTGGTGATGCGACGGCAGTAGCAGACGCGACGAGGGTAAAGACAGCGTATAATAGCAAATACGTCATCCCACTGGACTTCGAAGTGGTTACTAACCATGGCGTGTATTATCCCCGACAGCTTTCTGAACTGCAGTTTGAAGTAACCTTAGCAGATACCACGAACGTCTTAGGAGGAATGGATAGCTTGATCAGCGGAGCTGTGGAACCCTACAAGAAAACTGATTTGGAATTGCGGTACGAAATGGTGTACAGCGAGGAGTTGGCTCGAAGTGCAAGTGCGGAATACTCTGCAGGCAAGGCATTCCTTTACGACCACGTAGTAATGTACAAGACATTCAGTTTTCTGGATAAGACGGACGAGGTCATCAACCAAAGCATTAATCTTCTCCGAAGAAGTCTCACGGGATTGATGTTGGTGTTTGCTAAGCCATACGTACAGGGAGGCAATGAGGAAGTTTGGCGACCAAATTAGTCCTGAGGAATTCTTCAAAGATAAGTACGCGTTGTAGATCGACATGCGCACCACCAACGACGAAACCATGCACGGTCAGGGTCTGCGGCTGATAAACACCCAAGATGGTATTACTTTGGAGATCAAGCTCACAAGAATGCCTCCGCGGGCGATACGGACAAGACTGCAACATCTTCGTCGTGTCCGACGCGCAGCTAAGCGTAGAAATGAACCAACTAAGAAGCGTCGCATACTAAAACATAAAAATATTTGACTAATATACCATGTTACGCGTCTTCGAAAACAACGATATCAAACTGCAATGCATAGTGCAAGGCAACGAACTGCACTTCAAAGCAAAGGAAATATCAGTAGCCTTGGAATACGAACGTCCAAAGGATGCTGTTAAGGTGCACGTCGCAGATAAATATAAGAAAAGGCTTAGCGAACTTAGAATGGAGGTGAATCGCCTCCCTCCCAATTCACACCCACATTCCTTTTACGTAACCGAATCTGGGCTGTATCAACTAATATTACGCTCTAAGATGCCAAAGGCAGAGGAATTTCAGGATTGGGTATTAGAGGAAGTCCTACCCACACTGCGTAAGACAGGTAAGTATGAAATAGAGCGGCGATTTGACAGCCCCAACAAGTTGGTATTCAAAATTGAAAATGAATTCGACCTACATAAGAAAGTCGTAGATTACATCCGCAGGTAATACCCCGACCTGCTAATAGCACCGGACTTAGGAGAACTGCAGGATTCAGACAGCAAACGTATAAAGTGTTAGCAGAAAGCATACCGACGGGGGCAGCCGGATCTTGTCATTCTATATGCGCATACGAGGTATAATGGATTTTGTAAGGAGTTAAAGACTCCCAAAGGAAATGGAGTGATGCCTGAGGATCAAAAGAAACTCTTAGACAGGTATGGAAGGAATGGGTTCAAAGTGTCTGTTAGCAACGACTACGACGACATTTGTAGGAGTATCGTAAAGTATTCCCAAGGAATTCGTCTGCCTTGTGCATATTGCTGCAAGAAGTTCAAGACCGCGGACACTTTAAAGACGCATTACAAGATATTCCATAGGATGTATGGACCAGGACAAATTCAATGAGCTAAAGTTCATAAAAACACACTGGAAGGATCTGGCTATAGGGGAAATCCTTGAGGTAAAGAATTACGTAGTCTTTGAAGACATCGACCGCATGAGTTTGGTGTTGAAGGATTGAAAAAGAACGTATACCCTTTGGGCACCTGATAGGATAAGGTACGTCATAGAATGGCAGGATGTCACGCATTTGATGAGTCGTGGTAAAAGGGATGGTAGGTGGATATTTGACATAGTTACGTATGAGCCTGAGAGTCCGCTGCGCTCGTAAATACGTCCTCTAGCGTCGCCGAGCACCGGTGACCTTCAAAGAATGCACTGCCGCAATGAAGGCAGGCGCTCTTTTTACGTGATTTGGGGATCGAAGCGATACAGTCTGCTGGGGGTTCGCATGTAATAAAGTCCATATATACCTAAGACAATTAGGAATCCTCCAAAGTATGCCATCACGTGCGCTGCCATATATCTGAAACTATTTTAAGAAATCCTTTATTCTTATTAAGGATTTGTTAAGGAGTTGGAAACTATTTCAGGAATATCGTCATTATTCTTAAGGAATTGTTAAATCCTGAAAACTATTTTGAAGTTATACTTATTGATATTTATTATTTGTTGTTTACCACAAAAAAGTCCCAAAAAATGTCAATTATTATTAATGTTCCTTAACAAGATAACAATAATAAATGAGATATCCTTGAAATAGTTTCCGGGGTTTTAACAAGATAACAATAAGAAATACGATATTCACAAAATAGTTTCCGGGACCTTAACAATTCCTTAATAGGAATAAGGATATTTCTGAAATAGTTTCAGTGGCTATTCCGCCACTCAGTTACGCGCTCCATGTATCCTTTAAACGTCCTCGGATTGACACTTACGAACAAGCACTGCCAAATGTGTTGACCATCCCTTTGACAACCGCAGCGGCCACACTACGCCTACCAGTATTCCCTATTCTTCCACTTGACGCCCTCAGCGCGGTCAAACAGCGCAAAGCGCATATCTATCTTCTTTTACATTGTATCAACCTCTTTTTGGTCTCCTCCTTGCAGCAGCGCCCCGCAAGATTCCCGTGTTCGTAACAGACGACATCTTGCATGTCATAGCAGGTACGACACTTTTCGCGGTGCCAATCGTCTTCTTTATCCTCCTCGCAGTAAATGCAGACATTCTTCAAACATACCCTATTTTACTTGTGGTACTTTAACATCTGCTTTGTGCTAAACTTCCTCGAACAATGTTCGCATACGAACTCTCGGGGTTTCTTTCACACCCGCTTGGTAAGGTGATAATTTAGCCTTTGCCTGCTGCTGAACTTCCTACCGCACCCATCACACTCCATATATAACAAATATTTAATAAGCCTCATATGGGATATTTCATGTAGTCCACTACGGACTCCTTTGCCCACGTTGCCATAGTTATCAAAGCGCCAAACCGTTCTGCGCGCTTTAGCCCGCACATCTCATCGTATAATTCATGTACGCGTCCATTTAGCCGGTCTATTTCCTCCCTTTGCATCTCTACCGTCCTCTCCAGATCTGACTTCTTCCTGACAATATCAACCATTCCTTGAACTGCCTCCATATATATAAAAGGGATTCATCTAAGATATATGAACCCAGATCACATGCCTTGTAATGCGCTGATAGTAGGACCTACCGGCTGCAGAAAGACTCAGTTCGTAGTAGAGCAGCTGCTTGGACCCTCTAGATTCAGATTTGACTACATAGTACTGCTTTGTCCCACCTACGTGAACAATAAGTCATGGGAGGGCATAGGTGTAAAAGACGACGACTTCTTTGTAGATATCTTAGACCCCAATGAGTTATCTGGACATCTGAAGTTTTGGCATAAGCAATTCCAGGATAAGGATACTCAGACACTCCTCATACTGGATGACATTGCCTGCGGGCATGACGTAAAAAGACGCACTTCGGAGCTTGTCAAACGCGCCTTTAGCGGTAGACACGACAATATCAGCGTTCAGACCACTGACGCCGTAGTAGACTCCGCTATCCGACTTGCTACTAAATTGTTTGGACTTGCGCTGCCCATAGACGACGTGGAGCAACTACAGAAGGACATAAGAGAGGACTATGTCATATCCCAAGAACTTAAGATAACCTGTGGGTGGTTGTCTTTGAAGTGCGGTAAGTTCTTTACAACTTTATTGGGTATCAATCAGAAAGCAAAATTACAGAATCAACATGCTACCCAAAGAGGAAAGTGCGAACGGGACTCTAGGACCCATGCTAGGCATTTCCTTTTGACTAACGATATAAATCAATAGAGAATTGTCTTGGAAAATTAACAGTTATAGTAGTAAAAACTGATAACTAGTGAACCGAGAATGTCAAAAAATAATCGATGGAGTTCAAACAAACAAAAGTCCCTGAGGGCGGTTTATGGGCGCCGATGAGTCGGTCCAGTCGATCGCAGGCAAATTAAAGTCGCCGCCAGAATAATTTGGCTGTATTCCGGTGCACTTTTAAGTGCAGAGTTCAATTTATCTAGGACATCAAGGGTGGAATCAGGAGGACGGTAAAAGGTGTAAAGCATCACATATTTACAACTAGGTCTAGCAAGTTCGACAACAATTAGTTCAGTATCATCTCTTTCAAGATCTTGACGACGAGCAGATTGTATGTCTATCTTTACGGCTATTAGAACACCTCTACCGGTTCTTCCATTCCTGTCACGGCGGTAGATATTATATCCTGGTAGTAGTTCACTGTTCATTATGGTACTATTCAGCCAAGTTTCACTGAGGCAGACGGCGTCGTAGTCATTGCCATACACAATGTGCTGCAGTAAGGTGATCTTACACGCTTTCACTGAGCTGTTGTCGTTCAGCGTCAAAAATGACTTCAGACTTCTGGTGTTCAAATAGGCTATATGCATAGTGAAGAGCACACTACTGAGTAATGTTAGGCCAGATAGCTTTAGAACTTTTACCATGACCTAGCTCGTGCACTCAACAAGAAAGGTCTTGCGCGCGCTTTCTCCCAATCTAACGGTTTTTGCTCGAGCTTGAGAATGAAATGAAACACGCAACTAGCAATCAAGCAAAACATTAACGGCTTAGAAAAGGAAAAAAGATAGCAAAAGCATTAGAAAAATTAAAAGAAACTAAGAAAATAAGAGGGAAAATAACGAAAAATCACACAGAAAAAGCTTGAGTTCAAAGAAAAACACAAAAGTGTAAGTGATAAATGGTAGGATGATAAACAGTGGGTGAATAAAAATTGTAGGAACAAAAGCAAGTCGCACAAGATTTTGAACAGCGATCCAAGAGACTTGTAGAAAAATTACGAGAAATAGTTGAAGAATTGAAGAGGCTGCTATTATTACTTTCATTTTGCGGCTATTGGCTAGGTGGGTAAGAAGGTCCTCAAAGAAAAAGAAGACTTCACAGAAGACCCAAGCAAAAGCGTCACCAATTTTGCTAAGATGACCGCTGCCGTAGCGGGCAGCGTCGCCCTTAAGGACTACCTGCATGTATCCCTAATGTATAAATGGCTATGTTAGGAGGTGCAGTACTTGCGGCTTTAGCATTCACGGGGACTCAGTGTGGTGCCAGAGCCATATATCGGGTAATTAACGGAGATCAAAATGGCGCCGCGGAGAGGAAAAGGCATGATTTGGCGCTGGAAAAGTATCAACGGGACGTAGCGGCTTGGAATGAAAAAAGACAAGCTTACAGGGATTGGTTGGACAAGAACTACCGAGACAAGATGCAGGCGGACAAGAACTTCGAAAACACAGACTACGCCTTTAAACTTTATGCACAGACGTATCCAGAGTTCCATGTGCAAAAGCCCCAGTTTAAGAATTACTACCAGCCTTCGAATAAAAAAAAATACAATGAGCTGGTATTCGTTGGTATCGCAGGGCTGGCAGGAGGCGCCGCCTTGGCGTACTTCGTCTAATATATAATGATCGTCTTTTGGAAAGCAATAAGAATAACTTTACCACTTACTTGAATCCCCCCATCAAAGCCCATACGGTTAAGTTGGTCAGTTGATCTTTGTACAATTCTTGGTATAACTTGATCGGGGGCATAGTCACCTTGCATAAGGGAGGATCTAACTATCAAACGAAATGCTCCCAGATGGACATTACACCCCAGTCACACTGGCAAAAGAATTAGCCAAACGCGGTTATACTCTCACGACAGGAATACCGCACGAAATGAATCTCAAACATAATATGCTTAACTATTCAGTAACTTTTGGAAAGCTTGACGCATTGGGATCTTTATTAAATGCCTCAGGCAAAACGATTACCAACACAGCCGTTTCCGTAGGTTGGAAAGGTGCATCCTCTTACGAAGTCTACTGCGACTTGGTCTACAGCTACAGCTATAGAGAGACGTCTTCTCTTATGTCTAAGTTTCCACCCAAAAGTAAACCATTTAACCTGGTAGAATACACCCCCATTTCTTTAAACTATGACTTGCCTTGCGAATTGGTAGAAAGCATAAACATCACCATTAAAGTGGACGGAAAGACGGTGGACTTCAACGGGCGAACCATCAATCTCGTCTTAGAATTCATATAATGGGTCGAACTGAGGACAAAGGGGATTAAGAGGAATTACTATGGGCCTGAAGGCTATAGGAAAGGGGTGTCGGCTATCAAGAAACTTGCGACCGCAGCCAGTGTTTCAGAAAAAACGGCTAAGAATTGGTTAAAGAAACAAACCCTCTGGCAGGTTTATCTTCCCGTGCCCAAGTACATTCCCAGACCCAGCTTTATCGTAAATGCCCCCAATGAAGTTCATCAGGCGGATTTGCTTTTCTTACCGCACGACACGGCGAGAAGGACGACCTATAGATACGCTTTGACCGTAGTTGATATCGCAAGCAGGTACAAGGACGCCGAACCCATAACCAGCAAGGATTCTGGGGAAATCGCAGAAGCCCTAAGTAGGATTTAAAAGCGCGTTTTGAAATGGCCTAAGCTGCTGCAAGTGGATGGGGGAACGGAGTTCATGGGCGTAGTTACCAAGACCCTGAAAGACCACAGCACCCAGATTAGGAGAGCCGAAGCTGAGTACCACAGGAGCCACAGTATCGTCAAAAGATTCAATAAGACCCTGGCCGAGCGTCTCTTTGGATACCAGTATTGGAAAGAGCTGGAAGATCCCTCCAAACGCAACAAGGAATGGACTCAGAGGCTCCCCCAGGTCGTCGCGGCTTTAAACAACGAGGCGGCCAGGGCTACGGGAATGAAACCCAAGGATGCCATAAGAAAGAAACACGTGGAACTCACGTCCTACGTCAGAATTTCGAGGGCGGTCTTCCCCCGTTAAAAAAAGAATAGGCGACGTGACGGTTCAATATCTATATATTATGGACCGGGCGAATTAAAAGGAGGATCCAAAAGAGCTACGGATCCTAATTGGTCTTTGGAAACTTACCAGATCCGAAGCGTAATAGCTAAGAAGGGCCAGCCCATCTTGTATTATCTTCACGATGGCCCCACGCGTGGGTTTGTCAAAGAAGAGCTGCTTATTGTGTGATGTCCGAATGCTATCGTATGGATGCCATCATCACACATCCACCTCTTACCGTCAAATGCAGACAGTGATACCTTCTCCTGCGTGACGTTATGTATCTGATGTCCGTAGCTGCGTAGGCTGTTCATCGTGTGACGCTGCTCCTTACGCGTACGCTGGACCCTCAGGTAGGACTCGTGGGTTATGTCCTTCTTAACCACGTATTTTTTTTACGCCTTTCTTTTCTACACCGTCAAGCTTCAGCACGCTGTACATCTTTGGTTTCAAACCCACGTACTCTACTATGGGTTTGCCTAACATCTCGTCCTTCATCTTACCTATCACTTTTTTGTTCTTTGCGGAGTAAAGGAAATGCTCCTTCGGGTAACCGCTGGTGTCGTACTCATCTATGTCGGGTACGCAGTCCCGGTAAACGTCTTCCGTCTGCACCTCCAGGATCAAAGAGTTGGTGTCCGTGTATAGGAGGTGGCAGCGGTCTCCGTACTTTGGCTTTAGCTTGTCGTAGTAAAACTCGTACATGAGCAACTTGGACAAGTCTAGCACGGTAAACCCCGTGTATACGAGTTTGTTCAGAAACAGGTTCGCCTTCTTCATGTGAATCACGTAGAAGTTCAGCATTTCTACGTATCTGACGAATCCAGGCTGTGACATGTATGCTTCTGCTTCCTCTCTGGTGCTGGCTATCTTTATGGTCACGCGCTTACGTATGTTCTCCATTGTCTTACCAAACACTGAGTTGTTTATAAGTTTAAACAGATTCTTCTCGAAGTCGTTCTTAGCTGCAGTACGCTTCTGGGAGTTAAAGTTAATGTAAGAGTGCATCCACGGCTCCTGCGTGAACTTCAAGACTTTATGAATCTTGGTTACTCGCAATCCATGCCGCGCGTAGAACTGCAGGTTGCGGTAATGCACGACGTACTTCTTCTTTACCTTCAACTTTACCTTCGTATCGAACTTCTTACTATACCACATTTACAATCGTAGCTCCTCAGGCATTTCGTCCTTCGCATCTTCAAATGCTTCTTTAGATCGACTTCTCTCTTAAAACCCCATTTACAATATTCGCACTCCATATATAGACTAACATATTTAACTACGTAGACATGGGATGCGGGTATTCCTGGCGTAAACCGAAGTTCTACAAACGCAAATAAACCTCAGATGGTGGTTGGTTTGGAACCGCCATCCCCTATACTACTTGATTATATAAAATGCCATCTTCTACATATCATCTTTCTCGTCAGGAATTGACTGTAAATGAACTTAGGTTTTTGTCAGAAATTAGCAGGGGGAAGGGGGGTGGGGGGTGGGGGGTGGGGGGGGGGGGGGTGGTGGAAACATTGGGAGGGTCATAACTTAGTTTTAATTAAGACTCTAAAAAAGGGAGGGACAAGAAAAAATGGGCTGCTTAAAGCGACCACTACATACCGCTGTCACAGCGTTTTGTGTTCCCCCGTGTTACTTGTTCCTCCGAACACTGGGCACTAGTGCTGTGCGTTCCCCCTCCCCTCCCCTAATAGCAATACTAATAGCAGTGCTACGTGGGGGGGGGGGGGGGGGGGACGCACAGCACTAGTGCCCAGTGTTCGGGGGAACACGTAACACGTGGGAACACAAAACGCTGTGACACCGCATTTTTTCGCTCGAAGACGACAATTATGCTGTAAGAATCATACTTAACTACAAACTAATCCTTTAAACAATCGTTAGGAGAGGAATTGAAGACTTGTCTTCCAGGTGATCTCGCCGATTGCTATTAGCCAATCAGATTGCGAATTGAGTTTCAAGTTAAAAATCAATCCCATTCATCTTTGCACGATGTCATTTGCAAAAAAATACTTATTTTTCCCGCCAACTCAGAGAATAACTACAACAGAAACCAATCCATAACACACATTTGCAAGCAAAATCACATTTATTAGCAAAAAAAATGTAAAATACATATATAAGAATTTCGTTCAAACCTGTCCAGAGGAAATTTTTGACTCCCAAAGTAAAAATATTCCACAAAATATGTGCCTTCTTCCAACGTGTTTTGCACAAAACCACACAAACAACTTACCTTACAACTTACAACTTCTCCTGAGTTATTCAATTCTCTAAGTGTCCTTACGAAACATTATTGGATAGCAAAGTGTTAGTAAACGAAACAATTCCTATTGACGTTAAAAAAAAAAAAAAGTACTCGCACCGAAGCGAAAAACAAAATGGCGCACACCATACAGGACTCGTTAAGGGAAAGTCCGCCCGCGGGAATATGTGGGATTGATTATTAACTTGCAGAGAAAATCATGCATTGCGCGCGTTCCGAGATCACCTGGTTGCTGATTGCTCGGAGAAACACGTTGTTTTACCAGTCGTTCAAAGCTGATGCGAATAAAGTCAATCAAAGGTCTAAACCAACCACAAATGTACGATAGTTGTTTTTTTTCTGATCCCACTTGTGAAATGTGTTTAAAGAAATACCTTAAAATATCCTAACTTGGGTTTAAACATAATTCTATGTCAATATAGAGTAGAAATTCGAGGGACGTAACAACATTCGATTTTAATTTTAAATTTGACAAATCGAAAAATGCTGAGATTTGGTGGAGTCACGATATGCCTAAATCATGCTGGCCAAAAAATGTTTTTACATTTAATGAAAGATCAATTTTAATTTGAATCACGATAAAAATATTAGAGTTACAGAGCGAACCACTTTTGAGATATCAATTTTCATCTTTTGAGTAATTTTGCAAGTCACAAAATGTCAAATTTAGTGCAAAAGTAGTGTGATTTTCTTCCAAATAAAATACTTTTTCTTGAAGCTTTTAATATGTCAGAATATTTCACAGAGGTGTATCTAGCAGAAAGTAAAATGATTTCATTTTGTGTGCATTTTTAAAAGAGAACAAAGCCTTAAATTTCATTCAAATTACGTAACCAGGAAGTGCCAAAAAACTTTAATTTTGCCCGAAACTTGACCCCCCTTTAAACTTAGCGAATTTGTGACGACATTCAAAATAAAATGCATTTTGATACTACCAGTAGGAAAGGCTTTCTGTGAATAAGGTTTGAAAGAAATCTGAGACCCCATGCAATTTGCTCTGGTGATTCTTAGGGACACAGCCTTTTAAGCTGCCACCCAATGATAGTGCCATTTCGTGTGGTCATACACGAAGTAGCAACCGCCAAGAGTGATCGTTGATAATGAATGAGGGCATTTGATGACGTTTGTTTTGTAAGTGTGTGTGTGTCTGTACGTTGTGTAATTGTGTTTAAGTGTATGTAAGTTTGAGTAAGTGTGTGTAAGTGTGTGTAAGTGTGCGTAAGTGTTTGTAAGGGTGTGTAAATGGGTGTATGTGTGTGTAAGTGTAGTTAAGTGTGTGCGTTTTGATCCCAATTTTCGTTTTGGGTTAATACTCACACTTTGGGTTAAACCTCTTTTTAATAGTTAGATACCGATGTACTATGATAAAATGCTTGTTTGAAGCGATATTTTCAATTGTACAAAGATGTTTTGTTGCAGTTGTGTTAGAATGTAGCTTTGTCAGGCATTGTAATAGAAAATGTATGGGAATTAAGCAAATGAAGGCCTAAACCTCATTTTCGACTCAAATTTTTGCTTTGGTTAAAACTTTGATTCCACTTTCGTCGGTCATTTCCACTTCCAAACAAGTTAAACTTTCTGAATATAACAAGATTTTAGCCTTGTACAACAGCCTTTCTTTAAGAAAATAGTTTTTAACGCTCAGCGAACTAGAACGCTCACCGGTTAGACTCGGAAAATTCCTCTGACTGCCAAATTGAACTCGGCCTACGGAATTTGTCCAATTTTGGAAGTCCTCGGAATTTTACTCGTCCAATTATTTCTTTATTGGACAGAAAAATACATCACAGAATGGCAAAACTTGGAAACACTGTTTTTAAAATAGACTCATGGCTTATATTTGGGATGGCTTATATTGCGTTTCAAATTTAATTTTGCTAGCGCTTAAATTTGGGCGCCTTATTTTGGAGGTTAACGATATTCTGCTTTTGGTGATGACGCCATAGCCAACAACTTAGCTGCCTTGTCTTTTTTTATTGTACTCCCCCTAGCAAATGATTGAAAACCAATTGTTGCACCTTTGCGGGTTCTACTGGGAAGGAAAGAAATAAATGAAAATGAATAAAAATAGTGTTTGTAAACAGGAAAAAGTCTCGCCCAAACTAGTTGATAGCCTATTCAAACTTTGAATATTACATGCATGTCAAGATCATTTTTTTACATTAAAGAAATCCTCCTCTTTCTACTGTGCTGCACAGGGTTGCAGTGTTGGCTTTTCCTCGAGTTTATCGTACTCTAAGTGAAATTCTCGAGGTACTTTTTTCCATGAGTTGCAGTCAAAAAAGTAATAAGTCCCTCGTTCGTAGTTGGTTGACTTTATCTGTGGCTCCACCCCTGGTGCTCGTGTTAGCCACGTCCTTTCATCCTTGTGATACCTCCAGTCTCGTGCATACCTAAAAACCAAAATAAAAGTTTAATTAAACTATTACTAGATGATATTGTAAATAATCAACACTGAGACTGTTAACTGCAGAAGCAGTAGCCTGATAACACATGTACAGTCTTCATAATTTATTTTTTACCACAATTGTAAAGTTTCTCGCGCGCTGATTGGCTAAAAAACGCCGTAAATAAGAGGCCATACCAACAAATGGCGTCAGGCACTTTGTTTGTCAAGAAGTTTTTCGGGTTTTTCCAAACCAAAAAATGAGTGAAATTCTATCTTCTTTCGATATTTATATCCCAATCGTCAATAACGATGATGAAGAACTACTGCCTGCTTGTATGGAAGCAGAAAAAGACTTGCAAAAACAGCCGAAAATTCGCTTCCTAGCCTTGTAAGCACATCGATCACAACGCTGTCAAACTCAGGAGTCCCTTCGAGGCATATCATGGCCATTTCTGGCCATAAGAGTGAGCAAAGTCTGGTTAGCTACTATTCCAGACCATCCACAAGCCAAATAAAGCGATGTTCTCAGATTATTTCCAGTGCTGTTGGGTGTGAAATGGCCTGAATCGTCCGGCTACCAAACCAAGCGCCAGTTCTTCATTCTCGTCCGTTGCTTATCCAAACGTCGTTTTCCAATCTTGCAATATTTCGCAAGCCCAAATCTTTGTAATTCCACCAGAGAGTTATCACATGTGAAACTTTTACGTTCAACAAACTCTTAATTGAATGTTATTTTATTCTTCATGAAATGTATTTCTGACAATAATTCGCTAGTTTTCATCACCTCGTGCTTTTGAAAAGCCAATTTGAAGTCACATGTCACTTTCGCTTGTCACTTGTGACCAATCAAAAAGTTTGTTTACAAAAACGTTAGTGAAAATTTACCATTCACAAATCGAGAAATAACGTCAAAATTATTTTTCAGCTCGAACAAGAAAAGTTGTTTTATTTTATTTTTATTTTAGAGTTTGAATGGAGTGGTTTCTGGCATGAATTTCCTTGCCTTTTGTCTTCCTCTCGATTTCGCGCCGTCTATTTCCTAGAGTTTTGTAGTAAAAAACAAATTTAAGAAAAACCTATTTCAGAAAAACCTATTTTTTCTTCGGGCAGTACATTTATCATGTCAAGTTCAAACGTCAGTTAGATGCAAAATCCATGCTACACCATAAACGTCAGTGAATAACAAACCATACCAGTCTTAAAAACACGACCATCATCAACATCGACAAATTTATTTCGCACCTTTATTGTGTATGACTTACAATTCTGCCGCTGCTGCTAATTGTAGAATATCTCCACCATTCGTATAATACAAGTGGAACAGCAAATCCTCGCTGTATCGACTCAGTTTGATAGGTGCAAGCTGTGGAATAAAATGGAAAATAATACCGAAAGTTGAGATTCTAGTCCTCTATAATAAGAGATAACTACTAAAAACTAGTGTGAGCTGCTGTTATATAAACGAGCTTAAATTTGTGTTGTTGAGAGATGTTATTGTATGAAGACCTACTAGACTTTCACTTATTTAATTATGCAAATATTCTCCCGAACTTAATGGTGCGGAACGACCGAGAGCGTTGTTGTCGACCGACAAGGGGAGCTCTTTGGGTACACCTCACTTTCAAAAATGTTTTCTCCAAATTTTGGATAGGAAGAGCTGTAGAAATTTCACTACCATCTAGATAAAGCTCTGGTCTATTGATGTAGGAAGTTTAAAGAAAAAACTTGGAGCCGTTTTGAAGAAAAAGGCAAAAATGTGATTTTTAGCAAAACTCTCATTTTTGAGGTTTACAACGAAAATTAGTAAAAAAAACATTTATTCAATGAGTTTTTAAGATTTGATGCTGATTTTTCGTAAGGCTCATCCACAATACTTGGAAATAGGTATGTGAAAACTTCAAGGCAATCCATTCAATGGTGGTGTTTCTAAGGCGCGATGTCTTATATGCTTCAAATTTTGGATCGAATTTTCAAGCGGCGTCATAACCTTTTTTCTGCCCAAGACTTTCCATCCAAATTTGTACACAGGCTG
Organism: Actinia equina; assembly: GCA_011057435.1. Lineage (NCBI taxonomy): Eukaryota > Metazoa > Cnidaria > Anthozoa > Actiniaria > Actiniidae > Actinia > Actinia equina. The sequence goes on from WHPX01000070.1 coordinate 311,866, forward strand.
CAATGGTACTAGGTGAAAAGATTCTGAAAATTTCAGAAAAATCGTACCTGGGGATGAGGAGAAAAAAGCCAAAACCTAAAAATAGCACTGTTTGATTTTCGGCCGTAATAGGCTAAACATTTAAAAAATCTTAAAATAAAATACACTGTTAGAATCTAGGATAGGCCAAGCACATTATATAAAAATTACAGTTAAATTGACGCAATAGTTTTGCGAAGGGATCGAGAATAAAATTGTCCAACATTCGATTTGAATTAGTTTGGTTCCACCTTAAATGAATGTAAGCTTCGTTTTAGGAAAACTGTAAAAGATCTAATCAAGTAAACCTTATCTTATTACCTTAACCAGCTTTCAAGTCTGTTTTTTGGTCTTGATTTGTCCTAAATCTCCAGATTTTCGATTTCAATAAAAGACATCCGAGGTAAATTTCACAAAACTTGACATTGTATTGTATTATTTGTAGTTAGCTTTCGTTTTTCTTTAAGTAAAAGAGATTCAAAGCCTAAAACTGTCGGCCTTGGAAAACTTTGTCGAAGAATCTTCCAAGAACAAAACTAGCCCCTGGGGGTGGTGGTAAGTTGTGTACGAAATTCCTTATTGGGAGATATAGAGTGCAAACAATTAATCCGTGAAACACTAATTACTTAAATAGAAAAAAATGAAAAATAAAAAAAATGTAGTGCATTTCGATTCGACTTCACTGCATGGTTTTTATTACGGGAGAAATTTTCTTCATTTTCTTCAGTTTCATTCAAATTGTTCTCCCTGTGACTTCCGTATCGGGAGCTTCGCTTTTAGGCAGTGCCTAAATATATATATTAGATTTTAAATTACTATACCATAGAGCAGTTTTCGTATGGCTGTGAAAAGCTCACGGCACAAACACTGTCGTGACACGGAAAGGCATACCGCCAGCCCAATGACATTGATCGATAATTTTTCTCCATCTAATCAAAGGACCGAAACACAGCATGAATACGGCGTGGACACGGACACGCCAAAGTCATGGAAAAGACCAATCTCATTGGTATTCTTTTAGAGTGTTGTAAAAGATGTAACTTACGATTTTTAGCATACTACCATTATGTAATGGAATTCGTGCGAGAGTACATAAGGCCAGTGATCTGACAGTCAGTCACGGTACAACATCGCGTACAACATTGAAGTAGGATAGGTTTCTACTCCAGCAACGTTGCGTACAACAAATTACGTCGCGTGTCATGGCTCGCAACATCCATTGCATGCAATATAGGGCGTAACGTTGCACTGTGTGTCCGAAGCTTTAGAGAGACTTATCAAGTTCGCAAGACAAGCTAGAGTGGAGGAAGGAGAGCTAAATAGCGTAAACTTATACGGGTCTACGACAAACGCCTCGTTGGCAGTAGCTCCTTTTCAAACCTACTATTTTTTGTGCCCTTTCTCCCAGAATCATCCTTTCATTCATTCATTCATTTAAATTATTTATACCCATTTTGAAACTTTTTTACACTGCGCTATTCAATTTTCCTTTTTCTTCACTTGTCTTACTGCCCAAAAGCCGAAGCTCCCATTGTTTTAGGCAAAGGGAAATAAAAATGAAAGGAGAAACGCTCCCCATTTGTAAACAAGATGTTTTCCCGAAAAAACATTTTGCTCTTTTCCTTGTGAAAATCTATCATATAAAGCAATAGGGAAGCATGGGTGGCGTTGCGATGACAGCGCGCGCCTGTTATTACCTCGCCTAGCTCATGTAGTGCAAGAGATGAATCAGAATGACAACCGGGAAAGAAAGCGAACACGATGACGGGAACGGCAATGTTAACAAGAAAAGAGATGAAAATATTTCCTGTTTCAACTCGGTAATTTGCCAGTGGAATAAATAATTATGATATTCATAATATCAAGATATTATAATCATATACATTGCTGATTGTGACAACGTATACTGTGACTTGAGATACACGGAGAAGGAATCCATAGATGAAAGCGGTTTTGCCTTATACCTGGATGTTCTATTCAGTATTTATTATAATAGACTCTGACTATTCCGGCAGTAGCTTACCTTGTCTTTGATGTAAGAGTTTATTCGATAATCAGGGGGGACATGGTAATCTAAAAATTCAAATATAATGAGTTCAATATTTATAAGTTACGGTATTGCGATTTTAAGGGTTTATATTGGCGGCTAGTTGGGAGAAAATCAAGAGAATATTAAGTAAGAGAGCACATCTCCCATACATAGGGTCTGTAACCATGAATGTTTTTTGAAAATCAAAATTTTTGGCCCCGCGCGCAAGCTTGAGCTATTTTTAGCATACGATTATTCAGAAATGTAGTGAGAGAAAAATGTCTAGTTTCCGAAGAGAAAATGTATTCAAAATCAGTAAAAAGTTGAATTTAAACTATCATATATTCTTCATAGGCGAATTAAACATTAAACTTACAATGGATGTAAGAGAACAGTAAATATATTAAAACTAGAAATGCATTTCATATTTTGCACCGTGAATTTTCGCTCCGCCTCAACGTTCAGGTATTTATTCATAACTTTTCAACTTCTAAAGTCCCAAACAGACAATAGAAATACAATCACAATATCGGGCAAATACGAAAAGCGAAGCAAACTTAGTATTTAAGGATTCAAACTAATAAAAAAGAAATAATTTTTACCTGCTTGAAGGGCATTTTACTTGCGATTTTTTCCGCCACATGCTCTCTGTTTGACGTATTTGTGACTTTAATTATTCTATTCCGAGCAGCTTGACTGTTTTCAACTATATTGAAACCTCTTCTATTTCATACTGGTAAACAACTGATTCCAACAGTAAATGTAAAATTTTCTTTTGAACTTTGAACGTTTTGAACTTTTGACTCAACAAGTTTAATTCAACAAGTTTGTTCATCGAAATTCCTCTTAAAGGAGTCCAATCTACCTTCATTTTAGATGTCCATTAGTTAACTTGTTATTTTGAAAACACTGAATTTCAAGTCAGAAGTACAGCAACATTTACTGTATTTCAGTTTAGGTGGAGAATTCTGGACAACTGACAGTCTCATCTTATAATTGTAATCAACTCCAAAAAATGAGTCCCAATCGAGCGACCATTGTTTTGATTTAAAAACACAAGCTTTAATGATGTTGACTATTTTTTACATGTCCTGTTTCTGGAATGCTTTAAATACCTCTCATTTTCTCGTAAAATTGAATAAAGTTTGCTTTGTCACTGCCGATCTAATAATCTAATAATCTTCCAGCCTGCTTTCGTTCTTTTTTCACTTGCGTTTACGAAACACATAGTCACAACACCCGACTGTCGTCTAGATCAATTTTTGGCTACCAAAATTTCGCACAAATTACGGCAAATTTAATGTAAAATTCTCAGGTGTCCAAATATGGAACAATATAAGTTAGTCGATAAAAAATTTGAAAAACAAAAAATTAAAGATCATTTATGTACCTAAATTATGAACTCATATTCGGACTAAACGACTTAGCCCGAGTAATACTTTCGTTACTTTAATTACTTTCCATATTTTTACAAGCTTATCTTATCATAATCAATTGCATTATTCTTTCATTTTTCTCTTTCTTCTTGTTCTTCGATCATATTTTCTATATGATCTTTCAATTATTAATTGCACGTTTATAAATGAATTATCCTTTTTGTATCTACACATACCATGTAAATAGAAAAATGTATCATCTACTAAATTACTTTTACAATTTAAATCTATGTAATAAGTAGCTCTACCTATCTAGTCTCATAGGTAGCTTGTACTTTTATGTATGTCTCACAAATGTAAATATCTATATATTATGTTATAAATATTAATAAGTACTAAATAAATATTGATTGATTGATTGATTGATCTCTTGTACAATTGACGTCACTAAACTCTGACCAATCAGGAATCGCATGTTAAAATAGCTCAGGCTTGCGCGCGGAGCTAAAAATAGATTTTCAAAAAACTTTCATGGCGCAAAAGGATGTGCTCTCTTACTTCATATTCTCTTGGAGAAAATATATCCCGTTATAGCCGCAGTCACAAATACGTATTGTATCGCGATTTTTCTATCGCGAAGGTAATTCTGAGTCGGCAACACGGGTGCCTCTCTATCGATCCAACATAGAAGAATCGCGATACTATTTCTTATATCAGCTGGTTTTTTTTCAAGTCTTGACAGTGGATTTATAATTCCATTACCTATTTCATGTGGTCTGCAAGGACTTTCTGCAAAAGGTGATCCAAATGTATGGTATAGGCTCCTGCAATGCAAAGCAATATCAATTGTACAACTGCATAGTTACCGTCCGTCCATGCAATTATGAAAATATAGAAAGCAACTTACTCAGGTGAGTTGAGGTTAAGTCCAAGTGTCGTAAGATCGCTGCAAATATAATATGGAAATAAATATGTCAGTATTAATAGCTAGAAGTTAGCAGTTCCCATTCATGTCTTAGGCCTAGTGTGGAAGTTGGGTTGTGAAGGGGAGGAGGGGGGACAAGGTAGCGAAAGATTATTTCTCATCGCAACTTCACGTCAAAAGGGCAAATGTAGGAGCTAAAATATATAACCTCTGGACCCCAGGTAGATCTACATACCAGTTATCAAGTAGTGTTTAAAAAATTCGTAGTTCGAAAATTCGAATTTTGTGGTTTTTATTTACCTTCCTAAGGCCAATGTTACAAGGTTGGGCTCAGTCTCTGCTGCTCTGATAAATGTTAGCAATCCTATCATTCCAAACTGATCTGTCACCATGCCTTTGGGGATATTTGTAATCATTCCTGGGTAACAGGAATTACAAACATTATTAGAATAAAGGCTTTGCACCATCACGTGAGTCTTTCTCCCCTGGGTAACTGAATTCTCTCTTGCGTTAATCAGATTAGACCAGTTTCAATTGTTCCTACCCCCTGTCACGGCTGCAATCACGTGATGCCTCTATTGGAAACATTTACTTGTGAATATTGAGGCTCCTCAATTATATTTTTGTCAGTTTTATAACCGAGCAGTGTTTGTAAAGAATGATTATTTTGAATTATTGCCGCATGATGGCAAACTCATGGATACCCCCTCCGAATCCCATGTGCAACGATTTTGAGATAGTGTTCCCTGTGCTCCTATTACGTGTCGCTGACAAGAGCGTTGCGTCATGCCTACTCAAATCATGTCTCCTCTGTCGGTTTTTTTCCGACAAATAAAAAGCGGACATTATATAAAAATACGTATAGAAATTTTATCCCACTTGTTCTTATTCAAGTCTGTATGAAAAAAAATGACAGATTTTAATGTTGTTCGCTGTTTTTCAGTTCCGAATTAACTTGATGCCGTAAAAGAATTATTACTTTCACGGGCTATAGCCAATGCATTTTGCGTAATTTTGCGTGATAGCGAGGTGAGTCAGAGAGTTTTGCTCCTAAATGCCAAGTGCACTTGATGGTACCAACTTAAAAGAAGCGGCACTTACTGAAGCAACAAGAAGAGCGAGTTAGAAGTTTCACGGCGGATTTCTATGAGGGCACTAATACATAACATACAATAAGAAATATCCTGGTTCATTCTTAAGGAATTTCAACATAATTTTTACGTTTCTCAGGTTTATATACAATCTTCTTTTCTAGTTTAGGAGTTCATTTTTTTTATTTCATGTAATCTGCATCGATCTTTCCTTGCATTTCTTGAAGTTAAAGCTTTTTGTGAGTGTGAGCAGGCTCAGTCGGGCAGAAATCATGGCATATCTAGCTATATCTATAACAGTGAGATTCCATGTCTCCTCATATGTTTATATGAATTCCAAAAGTACGATTGGTGTAACGTTCGTAAGCAGATGACGTCAGACGATCGATAAACGTTTAATTATCGATCTGCTAACATCTTAGTGAGTGATGAGCGAGCGAGTGACACATTAGCATATTCAGACCCCTCACAATAACTCGTTTCTGCGCTTCGCGTATCCACGAGTTAAAAATAGGCGCTCAATAAGCGCATGTGGCTGCTTCCATAAGAAATTATTGTTCTAAAGGAAAGGAATGGAAGTTGGTAGCTGACTATTGAGATATATGAAGGATATATAGGTAATTGAAATAGCAGTGTTGCTTGGGAAAAAAGTTTCAGTATAGCTATTTACTAAATGTTGATATTGATTAATTTAGGCTTCCTGTGTTATGCCGATTCATTTCGTGCAACTGTTGCATGACTGAAACAAAATGGCGTCATATTTGTAGGAAAGTTTCCTTAGATACATTTTCCCTTGAGGTCTCTTCTACTTCATATGTGATTATTTATGGCGATTAAAAGTTATAAGTTATGAAAATATGCTTTGTTTATGCACCAGTCATTTGACATCCCCTATACCCGGGGACTTCAATCTTTCCCTTAACACCACAGGAAGCCCAAACTGATGAATGGATAAACTTCGGAACCAATCATTAAACTTCGGAGCCAATCAGGGACAAGCTACTCACGTTCTTCAATATCGATAAACTAGGGAACCAATCATAGCTTGAATAACAAAATCTCGGTATTTCCGAATTGTAACTGATGTTGGGATGACGCATTTTTAAAAGCAGGGTTGTCATATTGGACTGTCTTCGTTCTTCGCTGCTCGAGACTTCAAGTAAGTAAAGTGCTTTTTTAAAATCTATCAATATCATTTATCACAGCTTTCATGTAGTATTACTATACAATATGATGAAAGGTTTTGTAAGTGTTATTCCAATTTCAGGGCGATGAGACACATGCGGTTTACGAACGCCTATTTTTTTATCTGAGGTCTAACATCGGTCTACAATTTGACAAACGCCCGCAAAACCTTTCACTTTACCGTATAGAAATACCAAACGAAAGCTGTGATAAATAATATGGTTGAATTTTATGAAAACACAGCTTCTCTTCGATGTCGCATCGCTTACTCTTCGGTAAGAGGGAGATTTTATTATTTAAGCCGTGATTGTTTCCCAAGTTTATCTATTGTTACGGACCTACTTACACAACTCGATGACATAGTGGCTTGGCCTCTACGAGGCAGGTAGCAGCCACAAAAATGACTAGTTTATCCCTTAGAACTGATCGTTAATTACAGAAATGAACACCACTTTGAATCAAAGCATGAATAGTTAACCAAAGTAATCTATTGCCCATTAATTTTGAATATTCATTGAAATCCTTCTATACCATCTTGCTGGAAATTCTTGTTTACGATTACAGTTAACAATTAACAATTCTAGTTCGGCTGTCTTGAATTACAGTAGTGAACGAAACAGAGTATGCGTAAAAATTAATTTGTCACGTGAACTGTTAGCTCCGCCTTTTCGTAATAACTTGACAACATAGTGGCAAGTGATTGACATCTGGTATATGCTTGTAGGCGAAACCTATAGCTGATGACCGCGAAAGTCTCTTGGGTAAGTTACTGAAAACCCCTGGGTACTATTGCACAACCTTTCCATTTTGTCTCGCACGAATCAGTCAGGTAACTACAGGTACCCCGGTAAAAAAGCTGTAGAGTCCCAATTGAGTTGCTCAATTTCGTTGAGTGTGTTATTAAGGTTGCTCGATACAATAATTTTGAAGCTTGACTCCACTACTTGTATTGCAAACTACGCGGCACCAGATATAACTTAGCCAAATATGAGTTTATACTAAGTGTAGGGATAGATGGACGTTTTAAATCGTGTGTGTTTCGTGACCATCGGACACGCCCTGAAGGCACAGAGACGTCATGTGATTATTTTTTAAATCTATTTTTTGGCGTAATCTGACCAGACCCGGAGAAACGGAGTTCTTTATCTGAAACATATTATGGTAGTCTTCAAAGTCAGAAGGTTTCAAAGATTTTCATGGTTCAGTTTGTAAAATTATTCGAGTTTTAATATTTTTGGATCATGAATCTATGAAATATAAACGGAGTCCCGTGATATCTACAAAATGCATTAATTTCGGTCAACCTAGCTAACTAATGAGAAAGAATGTAATAGTTATGAAATATGACTATTAATAAAACAGTTAAAAAAATAGTGTACTCAATTACCCGAAGGTGAAGTCTGTATACCTCTCTGTGGTTTATTGGAGGGCTGTCCAGCTAGTTTGGGATCAACCCTGATTTACAAAAGAAAACGGTTTAAATTAATTAGTATTTCGCAACAATAGCATGAAAACATCTGCTTCAGGCTAACAAAAACAATAATAATGATTATGAGATTCATACTTTAGATCTCTGTTGGTGTCTTTCAAAGCCTGCTCATATGACGATGCTGGTCTGGAATCTAAGTACAGAAAATCGCAAAATGGTAAATGAATTCTTCGTTATATTTTGACACTCGATAAAATGATGCACCAATTCAAAGTAGGTTGCAAGCTTCTGTTCATTGCTTTGTAATTCAATAGTAAACAGGGTCCTTCGCGGGGTTAGCCGATATATCGTTGAGAGCATGTTATACAGGGATTCAGTGTATAGTCTAAACTATTTCCATGCAACAGTTGTCAATTAATGTCACTAAATAACCAAAGGGCTCGATTGATAGAGATGGGGATGCGCATTATGTGTCGGAGAGAGGACAAGCAAGAATTATGAAGCATAATTTATATAGCAAAGCTTTTATCGAGCTTTTGAATAACCTGCATGACACCCCTAAATAATCGTGAAGTTGGGATTCGGAGGTGGAATGGAATGGAGGAGGGAGAGGGAGGGGTAGGAATGGAAAAACAGTCAAAATTTTAAAAGAGTCAATGATTTATCTTCAAGAGGTAATCAAGGATGGAAATAAAACTTTAACCGAAATAACGGAAGAACAAAAACAATACTAATCCCGGTGGAAACCGGGTGCAGTGGAGGACTTTACGGGCGGCATATTGAGGCGCTATTAGCAGCCGTGCAACCTACAATCACGAGTGATTTGTTAGTACATTAGTGTTATGCCTCAAAATTGGGATAGGCTGTTGATCCGTGAGACAATCTCCTTCTCTTAAACGAAAAATTCAACAGGTTCTTTTACGTACCCATTTACTGTAGGTTAGGAAGGATTGGGAGACAGGGCCTACGGTTTTAAGTCCTTGTCCTAGAAGACTACAAGGTCTAATCATTTGCAGATATTATTACAAAGGCAGCATCCTCTCCTCAGTTATTTTAAGACCCTGAGTGTTGGTCAGGCCGAGGCTTGAACCAAGACCTCCCGCAAAACAGACCGACGCTCTTACCAACTGAGCTAAAAGGGTAGCGGAAACTTTGTTTTAAGAAACGATGAGTGGTTTACAGAACCGAAAAAGACGAGCTGAAAAATATTTGTAAGGAAAATTGCAGAAAATCTTGGCTTATTAAAATGACCATGAATATTTTCTGATAGACATCCTTTTTCCTCGCTGCTGAAGAAAAACTGTTAACTCCTAAGAATCCCCAATTCATGACAAACAAAATATCGAGGATTTAAAGAAACTCTTATGTTAGATTTGGAGAAAATCGCACGAACATTTCATACTCTCAGTTTTGTTTATCGCTTTTGCGCACTCGGTTTAAAAAATTACTATTGAATAAAATTATTCAAAAATATAATAAAATGTTGCTGTTGCTCTTGTTTTAAAGTGTGTGAGTTTGGTCAACTAATTCATTGCTGGTCTTAAGAACGAAATTTTTTTCAAAGAGCGTTTTTAACTAAAGATTTAGCAAATCTTCGAAGTTTGCGTTTTCCACGATTTCTCATAAACGGCTCGAACGATTATTTTTTAAATTTAGCTACGTCTTCTCAAGGATATATGTACCTGCAAAAGCTAATGTCCATTGATCCATTCTAATATTTTTAAAATGGCCCTTGAAGTTTGGAAGTCACAAGGCAATAACTATAAAAAATACCATCAAAGACTAGTTTCACTAGCCATCATCATCAAAGACTACAGTTTGTTAACTTAAAAAACTCTTAAACTTGCTCTTTCTGATGATAAAGAATTAATAAATTATACTCTAAGTGACTTTTAACTGTCTGTTGATACGTATATACCAATATATATGTATATGTATATGATATGTTGTTTTTTCACACACAATAGAAAGGCACTTATAATAAGCCACTTTAATTGAGTTTATACCATATGTTGTATATTTGTCAATTAATTGTGTATAGAAAATAGGATATTAATAGCAATTAAATAGCAATAAAAAATATTTAAGTGACTTTATATGGTCTGTTGATATCCATATAACATTAAAATGTGAAATTCTGTAAAACCTAAATGGTACAAGATAGTACAAAGAACCTTTTTAGCACAATCTAGGTATTAACAATTTCATAGTTTAAGTGCATTGTCACTCCGTTAATCACTTGTAACATTAGCAAAGGTGCAGGGATGGACATAGTCCCCCAAACGTTTGATAAAGCATGGAATTAACACACAAAAATGCAAAGATACATAAACTTATCAAATGACCTTGGTGGCTCAATTCTATGTTTTCTATTTGACCAGTCAATGGAAATGGGAAACATTTCATGTCACAATCTTTAACTTTTTAAAGAATAATTCAAATTCCTCAACTCCTTTTTTTTCTTTTTAAGTTTCCTATTTCATAAAAGGGAGTCCCCTTCCATAGAATCCCAAAAAGAAAAGAGTAACTTGAAACAGTCTTTATTACACATATTTCATTTTCTTCTTGTAGGCCTACTTTGGGGTCCACAGTTGCCCTAAGCATTAGGCACCATTAGGTGCTATTTGCTAATTTTGTAGAAAAATTGTTAAAATGTTGGGCAGCATTGAACAACATTGAGCAACATTTGGCAGTATTGATATTGGGAAAATGTAGATCCCACTATGGCGTAGTGTAGTATAGTGGAAAAGCACAGTTCAGTATGGTAAAGTATAGTTGTGCGGTACAGTACACTGTAGCAGTATAGTTCACAATAGTAGTACATAGTACATACAGTGTAGTACTTACAATATAGTGGTAGAGATTACTTTTAAATAGATAATAGGGTTACATGTACATTGGTGGTACCAACGGTACTCCTCTACTGTCCAAAACTTTAATGCAAATCTTCCCAATATCACTGACCTAAATCTTAATAAAACATGGGCCTGACCGTGAACCAAGTTTGGCTCTTGTTTTATCTGACCTCACATTGCACCAAATGCCAAGTAGGTTATCGAGCTTGATTCTTGATAAGCGATAAGTTATTCCAAATATCCTTTACCAACTATTATACATTTATATATTCATTTATTTATAAATAGTTTATTAATAACTAACGCTGTTTAGAACTTGCAAATTGGCATTTTTTTGTGTTTCATTAATTGGATTAGCGTTATGAGAATGCTTTATAAAAATTCATGCACTATCTTGTCAGCTTGGAAAGATTGCCTAGCAATCTGTGGTGTGTCAGCGACTTCCTTCTAGGTAGGTAAGTAGGTAAGTAAAACTTTATTTAAACACGCTTGCCCAGTCAACTAAAGCTGATTTCCACAAGGTGCGTGTGGATAAATATTACAATGAAAAGCTAATACAATTTTAAATTCTAGTCAATAATAAAAAAATAGAAAAAAAACAAAAACTACAAAAAAAAAAAAAAAAAAAAAAAAACTGTTAATAAAGCTACAATAATACATAGTAAATTAAGTAATAGTTTATAGATACTAAGGGATAGATAAAGTGTGAGTGGCCATTTCAGATTTTAATTTGGCCAGTGATTTGCAATTTTTAAATTTTCTGGTAGGGAGTTCCAGACTTTTGCCCCATCATAAGAAAAACTTCTTTTACCAAACTCTGTTGTGGTACTAGAGCCCATTAAGTCGTAATTTGTAACGCCTTGTTTTTTTATGTAAAGAGATCTGCAAGACAGTTTGGGGCCATTCCGTCAAGTATTTTGTACATGCATGTGCTTGGCCTTCGTTTCCTCTCTTTGGTTTTTGAGAGGTTCCCAGCCCAGAGCTTTCAAAGCTTCCTGGTGGGGAGTTTCATTACTCATATAAGAAATTACTCTTGCAGATCTGTTTTGTAATTTCTGAAGACGTTTAGCGTGACCTTCACCAAGGGTATCCCATACCTCACTACAGTAGTTAAAGTGTGGCTGTCTATGGTTTATAGCAAGAAAAATACGGACTTTCTGGACTTTTGGTTTCTTCGGGACGCCTGTAAACAAACTGCTTATAGCAGGCCACAGGACATTTCTTGTCGCCGCTCTCATAAGCTCTTGGTCGGAAAGCTATCTGGTATTCATTTTCATCGCCGTGTCTGGCTTTAGTTTCTCTTTCTTGGAACCAATCTACATATTACTCTTCGTAATTTATTTCATCTTGCTTCAAACGTACTACTCCAAACTTCAGCTTTCTCGCTTGATGTCGTGCTCTATGACCAAAGTGCAAAGTAAGCAAAAACCACATAGTACGGGAAAGGATATCTGGAGCATGGACTCGTTAAAAATAGCATCAATATCTTTGCTTGTCAGAGGAGCAGTAGCATTTGGCTTGTTTCTTTTGCCTTCTTTTCTTAATTCTCTCTTAAGACTTGTCTGGAAAGCTTAAACTCTTCATCTTTTAAGATGTTTACTTTTGCATTTTTTTCGTCGAGGTATCGCTGGATACTTCTTGAGAAGGACGACATTGTATCAGATTCGTACAAAGTATTGTCTTTCTTTTTTATCTTTATGTAAAAGTTGTAAAGAAGGCTGTCAAGTTGAGGCGGAGGGAAATTCTCAATTTCTCTTTCTTCACCACATTCTTGTAAAAAGCGCTTCAGTACGTTCATGTCTTAGTTTTGTTGATTGTACTTGTTTTCTGTTGTGCTCGGATGTATTTCTTCGTCATTGAGCAGATGTGACTCAAAATATGTCGATTGCTGAGCCAGTTCAGTGTCAGATATCTCGTCTGAATAGTAGGATTCGCTTGGGTCGTGTTCGCTTAAATTGTCAGTCATTTTAGCTTCTTTTTAAATGAAATTTAATGTTACATCCGAAAAGGGCCAGACGGATTTTGAGCAGGGCCGGACGGATGTTTCCGGCACGCTTACTTCAACCCGTCCGTCAGCCTCCATCACGTGACTTTTTCCAATGGTTTTATTAGAGCGCGCGAGCAGGGCCGTACGGGTTATATGATAATAATAGTAATGTCTCTGGTACAATAGAAGATAATAATGCCAACTACATCTCATTTGATAATTTTGCGTCTCATTAGAAATCTGTATAAATGAATAGGGGTCATCTTGCATGACCATGCGCAAACTGTGCCTTGAGATAATAATGCAGGCTCAACACAGGGTACCCACCCATTTAGCTTGTAGCAAGTTGTCTCGGTATTCGATTTTTTATTTCTCTTTCTAATTTTCACAGTTGTTTGAAACTAATCTACTTCATGTAAAATCGGCTAAAGTTCTCAAAGAAACTACTTTTGAATAATACCTCTAGACATATAATTTATTCATAGGCAAAGCAAGGCTACGACCTTGCAGAAAATTGATAACTGTTCTATTTTCCCCAACTTTTTCTAACTAATCAAACACGATAGGTCGATAGTACAGACAACAAAGACATCACATACAATGAATTTTGTGTGGTGAGTTTCTCTCACAAGTCAGAAAAGTACTCGAGAATAAAGACAAACAGATTATTATACTGCATTTGATACTTTCATAAATACACAGAAATGAAGAGATGCGCGATGAAAAGTCGATAGTTGAGAAAATCGATAATGAGAAGTAACATGCGAATCAAATGATTCCGCTCATTTCCGTCACTATGGTCATTTCTGCTTCCATCTCCCCATGATAGAGCGGAAAAATCCGGACGCATGCGCATTAGAGACTATTTTCATGAGCAATCCAATATGACGGATGAGGCGGTAAAAATCTGTCTCTTGGAAAATTGCTCTGAAAACGGACAAAAACGCAGCAATGACACTCAAAACTTTATAAAGCAACTAATAATTCGCCAGAGCCCTTGATCTTAGTAGTTTTTTTGAAGCTTATTGTCGACTTGACGCCAAAATATAGAATTCTACGACTTGATTCAGAAGGACTTCGATCGCATCTCCTAGTGTTCGATGACAAGTGGAAAATCTTCAAATATAAGGACGGACATGGATATATAAGCTTCATACTTCGACAAAAGAACAATACGTAAATGAACTTAAACACTATATCAAAAAGCATCCTAAAAATGTTGATACCATTTTTCAAACGAGGCATTTGAACTCACGACACGTTGCTTCCGGCATCATCATCATCGACCTTTAATAAACCAGCATTAAAAGTGCTAGACAGGGTCTGGACTTTGAGTAGCAGACTAGGATGGCATATATGGTAGTTGCGAGGAGTGCGAGCAGGCATGTAGAGGACGTGGAAGAAATGCTCACAAGTCAGGGTTACTGTGTTGTCACCTTCGGTTCCGCTCTGCTAAATCACATGCTTTTTGTAAGTTGTTTTCTCCTTCTCCCCAAGCGTATCCAAGTGGAAGACTTCTTTGGTCCACAGTAGCATCAAAGTAAGGTAAATAATATGGCTGTTAAAATTCATGTAAAATCAAACAATTTATTACAGTATACATAATTGTTTGTGTTCATCTGAGTTTGTAATTTAAATACTTAAACACAAACTCGTCTTACCTGGAATTTTTTTCTCCCTTTGGGTAGTTTTACTGTACCATCTCCACTGCTCCAAATATCCCCAAGTAGGTCAATGATGTGCTCTGCAGCAAGGCCACAGAGAATAGTCCTTGTGCCTTTGTGTTAATGAATGAGCTTAATTTACAAAAACTTAATACCTAAATTATGAATTATATGGGTTCTGCTGAAACTAAAAAAACTATCTTTGCTATTTTAGGTTTGGCCAAACAGCCCAGGAGCATATCGTTCTGCAAACTTCTTTATTTCTTGTGTGTCATAAAGAGGATGGCCATTGTCATCATAATGCAAAGTCAGCTCTTAAAGAAATCGTCTGAACAGCTCCATAAAGCTTGGTGCTGTCACAAACATTTTTGATTTATTGAAACTGAAAGCTCAGTTGAGAAAATTCAATAAGGGTAAATATATGTATGTATATATATATAGATACAGCGATATGCAGAAATTCTGATCCAACCAAGTATATAGTATATAACTATATAGGGTGCATTATGGGTAATAGACCAGCGGGTTCAAAGCTAAGTACCCGGGTACCAAAGCGTTGGCTGGCCTACCGAGTGTGAACAGCGCTAAAGTCAAGAGGCGGGAACTATGTGTTCATTTTTTAATACCTCTACACTATAAGGAAAAACTGTCATATTGTAAACGGTTTTATTGATGTAAAATAAAACATTGGAAGTTTTGCAATGGTTGAGTTTAAAATCAGTTGTGAAATCGCTCTTCTTGGAAGTTTCGGTTGAAGTGAGCTCAATTCTGAATTTGTTCTTCGCTTACTTATATGTGCCCTTCTAAAACAATCAAACACTCCGAGGCCAGCAAAACCAAAACAGTCGGTATATGACTTATGACAAAAGTGGTACAAAAATTGTTCATGAGCTACTCTGGATAGGATAATTTGCTTTATTCCTAGTCTACCGTGTTATTGTTATTGAGCGTCAACTCAGTCAAATTTCACTTGATGAACAGGCTGAAAATAATTTCTAGATAAACGAAGGTTATTCTTACTTGAGAGAGGCATATTCTTCCACCTCCCCTCTGATTACTTAGTGATTCTTTGTTGTTACTTTTTTTTTGTTTTCTCTCTCTCTCTCTCTTTTGGCTCAAGCTATTAAAAGCTTTGCATTTTATGCAAAATAAGTTAACTCACGAGATTGAAAGTTTGAATATTAATCATAATTGTATAATGAATCAAGTACAATTTTAGAAATGAATATAATTTGAGTTAATAAATAATAAATAATTGATAATAATGAATAAATGAATCAAGTACACTAACAGATCACGTGACCCTACTTCCCTTAAAGCGAACCGCTGTGTTAAAATGAACAACAAAAATGAAAAGAGCATCTTGATATTAGTAGGGTAGTGGAGTCTTAGCTCATAACAAGTGAGACAGGAAAATGGCATTAAATATAAAATCAAATGTTTTATTATGATCTGTATGGGGAAATATGCTTCATGGCATGCAAACACATTTTCCCTTACAAATCCTTATAAACTATTCCATTTTTGATTTTTGTATGGTCTCATTGCAAGTACGCTTCGCTGGCCCTCGCTCAAGCCATACTTGATAGTTAGTTTATAAAAAGAGGTCGAAACCATCTCTGGCCCTCATGGCACTTGCAAATAAAGCAGTTTCTGCTGGTTTTTTCCTCAGCCATTTCGGCGGAAAATGCTTTGAAATTATTATCGTTGTTGACCGTCTTCAAAAGCGTTAATTTAGCTAAAAGCATAGTTACTGTATAGTTTCTTTTCAGTCAGTTGTCGACGTAAAATAAACTAACCACAAATAAATATGTACTATTACGACGATATATTATGAAACATTTGCACGTTAGCGTTAGCGATACATAGCTAATTAACATGATCCGGTCCGTGATCAAATTTCACCGCAACTCACTATCGCGCCAAGAACCATATACTACGTGACAATGGATCACCTACAGCTAGCTTTTGCTTTCTTGCTAAAAAATTCTTGCAAGGAAAGATTATTGATACAAAATATGCTGGTGTTTTAATCTTATGATTGAATTGATTTTTGTTGTTGCTCCAAATGGCGTGAAAGTTCGACATTGCGTGAGATGAAGTAGGAAATAAGGAAACAAGATAAAATACTAATGGCGCACGGAAATGCCGGTAGCTTTTATACTTATTAAAGAAAGTAAAGTAAGGGACTAGATACCGTACGAGTATTTTTGAAGCGTTAATAACTTGGAGAAGCCTTTTAAAAGGCAAATAGAAAATTCTCAGGTTGCGCCCGTTCGAAGACTATGTTAATTTCCTTCGCATTGAGTTAGTTTTTTCCCCGCCTAGTGATTATTATTATGAAGCAGGGTTATCAAGGTTACCAGAACACTTCTCATGTTTGTCATCTCTAACGTCTAAAATTACCTGATATACAAATTCTACTCAAATTATGCGTCTTTGACAGGCTTTTAGCAGAAAATGCGTGTGGCATCTAAAGGGAGTTTTTGCGCAGAATGTGCTAATGGCCCGTACTTTAAGTAGAACATGCTTATATTCCCGGTTTTTACGCTTGACGGATTTGTTTTGACACTACGGATTTTCACTGACAGTTGTTCATTATTATTTTGCAGGTAAAGAAGACGTCAAAGTTTTCTCAAATAATCTAGGTTGAACGATCATTTATTTGAAATGTATTTGCCAAAATGTATTTGCTCGTTTATCCGAGTTAAACTTTGCTCGTGGACCGATCTCAATGTGTTAAATGCGCTATTATAAAAGTAATATAGGATCCCGTCATCTGAAGTTGTGCTAATGAGGGAGTCAAGCGAATTTATTTAAAAAGCACGTATGGTAAGTGGAAATGGTTCTGAAACGCACTAACCATAACCTAGTTATGTGCCTTTGCACTCACGGTCAGTGCAAGCGAAATTTGAACTCTCCAAAACAGGTTACCATAAGTGCGTTACAATAGCTGGCACTTATGATGAGTGCAATCGTTCCAAGAGCACTCATCGTAACTTATTTTACCTACAGGGCGAAACTATTTACTAAGGTCGGATTTATTTCTTACCCAGTTTAAAGCCGTTTGTATTAATTAAAATTGCATAAAATAAACAGCGGTTTATATTGAAAATAACGCCGACTGTCGAGTTCTAGGCAGGGTGAAAATTCTTTTTCTGGTTGGAACAAGCGCAGTTTGAAAGGTAACTTATCTTAAACAAAACGAGAGCCAACGCTTTGGCACTTTTAATCCCGCATTGAATCCTGCGAGGCCATTACCCATAATGCACCCTGTGGGGATAACCAGAGGGTAAAAACCCTTTTATTTTGCTGAAGGCTGATCAGACAATGTTGAAAATACCTTGTTTGGTATCCAAAGACAAAATGAAGAAATAAAAACCAGAAAAAAATAGAAGCTGAAATACATTTAAGGTAAATTTTAAACATTTTTTCATAAGTTGATACATTTTCTGTAAGACCAAAACTCTTCATGATCTGTACATGCAAAAATGACTTGAATAAACTGAATAATGAAAAAAATGAATAAACTGATAATCAGTATTGTACAGATAAAAGCAGGTATAGTATAAATTCAATTAAGAAACTTTCCAATTTGGGACAGTTTTTTGATTGGTTACCCCCCAAAAACGCAAGGCATTATGGGGATGTGAAAGTCGTGAATTGTTTAAACGCAAAGGATCTTGGTCATCGGAGGGGGTCAAATCAACACATATTCACTGAAAATAATTGTTCTAAAACCCGTATCAATCCACGAAGAGAAGTACAATAGCCAGCAAATGCTGAGAATATTAGTAGTACATAACAAATCTGAAAACCAGGCCATTTTAGATTAAACTGTTTTGCTAGGAGCAAATTTTGTTGAATTTTCTATTGGATTTGGTGATTGTATCACCCACATAAAAGAGCAGTTACATCCTAGTGAAATAGGCCAATTGGAAAACCATTGTCAGGTTGGAAAGGTTAAGTGAAGCTAAGACTGAAGGGTGTTCTGGGTAGTCTATATCCTAGTTATTTGGAGCATGCTTGCATATACAGACATGTACACAAAGAGTAACAAAATTCTTTATTAGACTGTGTTCAAGAGCTGCTAACTTCAATATGCATAATATTAGCATCATTGATTGGTTACCCAGGACACCTTTCAGTCTTAGCTTAGATAATTTGACCGTTTCTGAACATGACAATTTTTTCAATTTGGTGTACCAGTATGTAAGGTCAATAAATGTATGTATGTGATTATGCATAAACATGTAAAAATTTAAATTGCCTTTAACACTATATTCTCAGTATTGATTCTGCATAAGGTGGGCTCTTTAATGGCCAAAAATAATCATATAGTTTGGGTGGTGCATTTATGGATATATAAAAATAGGAATGCTTTCCGAATATAATTTATCTGTACTAGTCCTGACATCACAGTTACTGGAATATGACAAGGATAGACCTTCATTACTAAGTTCAAGACATCACTCAACTATATAATTTTTGGGGTGAACAGCTTACCTCTATATCAATATACTGAGAATATTATCAAATTACATAGACATTTCTCTGATTTGTTGAAGGGTAAGCCTAAAAGGGGGATTTAAGTTTTTATTTCCTGTTTATTTTATTTTTACATGCGAGCTTTTGCTTCAGCATGCTGTTTTCTTGTTGAAACTCCCCTACTTGATATGCCAAATGAACATTTGCTCTTAGAAGTGAGTGGTTGTGCTCTTCCTAGTTCCGTTATCCTCTTCTGCATCTCTTTTTATCTCTCTTTTCCTGTGTCTGATTTGTTTCCTTAATTTTGCTAATCAATTTCCAAATTAATTATTTTCAGTTATATAATAATGTTCATTGCAGGTTCTATAAAAACTGTTTGAGGTTAAAAGTCTTTAGGTCAATATATTATAGAAATGGTTTTACTGTAAATAAGAAAAAGCTGTCTTACTTGAGAACTTAAATAAAAGTATAGCCCTTCAGTTTGTGTCTGTCTTTCTATTTTCTTATGTAATGGTGGTCAGGAACACATTGTCTAGAAAACAGTCTAGACAGTAAGACAATAAGAAAGAAATATTGTTTTTCCCCATACCTTTCTCGTATTTCGTGGACCATACGAATCCATAGACGTGATGTGACTATTTTTATCGGCGTCACTCAGATGCCCAGAACATGTTTGTACCCCTTTTGGTTGGGCTTATCTCGTCAAACACTAATAGGCGCTGAGGGCAGGGACAAGTGAATCATTGCAGGTCTTTTCATGGACAAGATAACAACAGGTTTTGTTGTTTTGCAGTTTTTTCACGCTTCAAATGGTAAAAGAACACTGAAATAGAGTACTCGAAAGGACTCTTAAAGGGTTTGAAAAAAGGCGGGGATTTTAATGTCTTCAAGATTAATGAGGACGAATGGTCCAAGAAAATTGATGTTTATCATTAATAAAAGAACATTTCACGCTCATCAAAATCAAAATACAGTAATTTAATATTATTGAAGGGCAATAAAACAAGTTTTCCAATTTTGCTTGGCAAAGCAGTGTAGGTAAACTTACGTTTATTCGGCCCACGTGTCGTGAGTTCAAATGCCTCGTTTGAAAAATGGTATCAACATTTTTAGGATGCTTTTTGATATGTTTAAGTTCATTTACGTATTATTCTTTTGTCGAAGTATGAAGCTTATATATCCATGTCCGTCCTTATATTTGAAGATTTTCCACTTGTCATCGAACACTAGGAGATGCGATCGACGTCCTTCTGAATCAAGTCGTAGAATTCTTTATTTTGGCGTCAAGTCGACAATAAGCTTCAAAAAAACTACCAAGATCAAGGGCTCTGGCGGATTATGAGTTGTTTTGAAAAGTTTTGAGTGTCATTGCTGCGTTTTTGTCCGTTTTCAGAGCAATTTTCCAAGAAACAGATTTTTACCGCCTCTCGCCCGCCATATTGGATTGCTCATGAAAATAGTCTCTAATGCGCATGCGTCCGGTTTTTCCGCTCTGAAAAGATAGAACGAAAAATCCTTAGATTTTCGTCCCTTGTCTCTTTTTTTTATTTAAAAAAAGCATCTTTCTTTTGAATAATTCGAAGTTAAAGTCATGTGCGAATGTGAGCATGCTCAGTGCTAGATCATCCCACATCGAAGTGATATTCCAGCTCCTGATATAAATAGCCGATTCAAGCATTTATTTTACAATAACTTAGAAATTTCTCGCGCGCTGATTGGCTATTTTTTATCATCAATAAGAGGACAGACAGATAAAGCTGACGTCAACGAGCGCGCGCTCTTTCCGTTGGTTGTTTTGATCGCTAAAAAGGAGAAGTTTTGATCGTTTTTATTGTAAAAAACAAATTGACATCATATTTTTATGTGTCTGTCCTCTCATTGACAATAAATTGCGTCATCACATTGTCAAAGTAGTATGCGGATCCACTCGGCTACACCTCGTGAATCCACACTACTTTGACAATGTGATGACGCAATTTATTGTCAATAAGAGGACAGACACATAAAAATCTGATGTCAATTTGTTAAATGGATAAGAAATTCAGTTTGAAAGTACTGAAGTAGGTTTCGCGTAACGTGCCATCAAGTGACGGCAGCCATGTTAGATGATAGGAACAATATAATCGTTTTACATAATGAAATTAAATTCCCAAGACACATTTGCATATTCAGATCTCTCACAATAACTCGTTTCTACGCTTTCCGTATCCACGAGTTAAAAAGGGAATTAGTAAGTAGTAATTGTAAAGCTTGCAGATCTTACCAGTCATGGGAAAGATGCTTGATGTGGTACTTGTGCCCTAAAAAGACGCCAATGACTCAATTAGAATAAAGCCAAATGTGAAGAATTAATAAATTTTTAAATTAAAATTAAAATTTTATTCAATTGTCAATATAGCATAGTATAATATTCTACCCTATGTATTGTTATTAATGAGGTATGACGCATCCACTCTGGCCTTCCACATATCTCATCAACACCAGATTTAAGGTGCTACACCCAACTACTTTACAGTTTAAACTCACACCGGTATCTAGCTACGTATCCCCCAACACGTCCTTTCCCAAACCTTTTCCGACCCCCCTATACGAATACACAAATTGATACTATATACTCGAAACATTCATGGCGCAAGTCTACTCCCCCTGGACGGAAACCCCATCCAAAATAATCCAGAAAACACTTTTTCCTAATTTGAATAGCAAACACTTGCAAATCAAAATCTATCTTATTATCCAAACTTAATGATTGTTCCCCTTCTTGACGTCTTTGCTAAAGAAAGAGAGGGAGAAACATAAATTACCCAACCACGATTTTTATACTCGAAACATTCATGGCGCAAGTCTACTCCCCCTGGACGGAAACCCCATCCAAAATAATCCAGAAAACACTTTTTCCTAATTTGAATAGCAAACACTTGCAAATCAAAATCTATCTTATTATCCAAACTTAATGATTGTTCCCCTTCTTGACGTCTTTGCTAAAGAAAGAGAGGGAGAAACATAAATTACCCAACCACGATTTGGATGGGGTTCACAATCAGGAGGAAGCAGATCACATGCAAGGTCCGAAGGTACCCCAGAAAACAGGATAGCCAACAGGAGTCTAATTACCCTAAAAGAGATATTAATGCTAATAGGAAAGACGATACCCATGACCACAAAATCACTTATCACTAAGTTATCACATACAAAATTAAAACAAAATCAACAGATTAAGAAATTGGCATTGAATCCACATCCTTCAAATAGAAGAGTAAGATGAAACTTTCCTTCCTTTCTCAGCTGGTGGATGAAATTCTCGGTCGTGCATTCCATCTGGCTACGGCACAATGACTCTTGTAATGCCCCTCTGCCCGTCAGTTTTACCACGCCCATTATTTAATGTACTTCAATTAAACGCTCAACAAAGTACATAACTTTACACCAATACATTTCCTTGAAACGCTCAACAAACCACCAGGATTTAATACATTTCATTGAAACGCTCAACAACCACAGAGCTCTAAAATATTTTACACTTAATTAATCCACAGCTTGAAAAAACATCAATCACTGAAACGCTCGACAAACCACGGAGCTTGAAAACACTTCATTTAAACGCTCAACAAACCACGGAGCTTGAAAACACTTCATTTAAACGTTCAAACCACGGAGCTTGAAAACACTTCATTTAAACGTTCAAACCACGGAGCTTGAAAACACTTCATTTTTAAAAGCGCTCAACAAACCATGGAGCTTGAAAACACTTCATTTAAGCGCTCAACAAACCACGGAGCTTGAAAACACTTCATTTAAACGCTCAACAAACCCCAAAACTTTAACAGTGCAAATTAATAAAACTAAACTTTAGGGAAAACACCAAGTTCTGAAACTTCTGAATACCGAAGAATGAAATAACAAGATGGCCAAAAGATTTTATAGATGTTAGTTCGAGCATATGGTATCCAAATTTTGTGGTCATGAGTAGACCTAGTATGACCTTTAGAAAATACTAAGTAATCTTGTAATTTGACTTTAGAAAAGCAATTTATAAACTTAAATAATTGTTAAGCAATTAAGCAATAAAAGCTACGACGAGAGTGAAGACTTGGCCTTCCCAGGTATTTCAAACGTTCATTTTACTCAATGGAACCGCCTAAAATCCATCTTGAGACATTCCTTTGAATTCTTTCAAGTTTATCAGATAGGTATTGTTAGTGTGGATTCCATACAGGGCACGCATACTCAATGATTGGACGAACCATAGATTTATAACCAGTTATTATTACAGCTGAACATTTCCCAAAAGAACCCTTCAATAGACCAAGAATTTTGCTCGCTTTAGCAGCAACTGTTAGTACATGAGTTTTCCAAGAAACATCAGATGATAGTGTGACTCCAAGGTGTTTATGGGTGTGAACTTGATTAAGTAATGTCGAGCTTTTGTTGTAGGAGCAAAATGTTGGTGTTTTAGCTCTGGTGATACGCATACATTCGCATTTCTCGGGAAAAGCCATTTGTTGCACCAAGCAGAGATACGCGATAAACTTTCTTGGATAGGGTGAGAGACATCAGATGGTTTGCTAGAGTTGAATAATAGTGTGTCTATTTAACTGGCACATGTTAGATTCTCTGGTATATCATTCACGTATAACAAAAACAGCATCGGTCCGACAATACTTCCCTGAGTCACTCCAGACGAAACCTTAGTCCAGTTCGAACTTTCACCCTCTGATACAACACGTTGATATCGTTCATGTAAGAAGTCACTCAGCCATTCAAGAATTTGACCACGAATCCCGAACTGCTGTAGCTGTGAGATGAGATGAACATGCGGAACAGAGTCAAACGTTTTCTCGAAATCCAAAAAGACCAGCATCTGATGTTTTGCCCTTATACAGAGCTGACGCCCATGTGTGGATTAAATGAATAAGTTGGGATAATAATAATGTTTATTTATATAGCGCTCATATCCATGAGCATGTCCAAGGCGCTTTACAACAGAAATATATGCATAAATTATATAAATGTATTTACAATATTTACAATGCTACGTATTTAAAATATTAATAAGTAAATCTAATTATAAAAGGAAAACTTATCTTAAAAGCCTAAAGGCAATATGCATAAAAGCAGGAAATGAATCAAACAAAAGAGATATAAATATATTTCCTATTATTAAGGAATAAAGTAAATAAATAAGTTTTAAGCTTACTTTTAAAGGAAGCAACAGTAGTACAAAAGCGAATCTCAAAAGGGAGCCTATTCCATAATCTGGGAGCAGCAAAGGAAAATGACCTGAAACCATACGTATATATAGTACGCCTAGCTTTAGGTTCAACCAGAAGTTTGTTGGAGATAGACAGATATGTTGGGGCAAGGCCATGTGAGGCCTTGTAGGTCAGCAACAGCATCTTGAAAATTACTCTGTAGAATACTGGCAACCAGTGCAGGTCAACCAACACAGGAGTGATGTGGTCAAATTTCCTGGTGAAGGTGACAACACGAGCAGCAGAGTTCTGAATGCGTTGCAGCCTCTCCACGACATATTTAGGAAGTCCATAAAGTAGAGCATTACAGTAGTCTAGTTTAGAAGAAATAAGAGCATGGATAACCGACTGAGCAGCATGAGAGGTTAAGTATTTCCTGATAGTTGACAGATTCCTCAAATGAAAGTAAGATGATTTACAGATATTGTTAACTTGGAGCTCCCCGGTCATACATTGGTCAAAAACAACTCAAGGGACAATGGTGTCGCCACAGACAAGACCTTCCCTCAAGGAAGGACGATCTTGAAATCTAGAGTGGATGCACATAAGTTCAGTCTTATTATGGTTTAACTTTAAGCCATTGAAAAGTATCCACCTACAGATGTCGGTTAGACATTCTTCTAACGATTGTCTAGATTGCACAAGTTTGTCATTGCCCTTAAAAGATATGTAGAGCTGAGAATCATCAGCATAGAAATGATAGTTAAGATTGCGTCGCTTAACAACGTCAGCCAGTGGAGAGGTGTAAAGCAAGTAAAGAATAGGGCCCAGTACGGAGCCTTGCGGAACTCCAACATCGAGATTAACAAGGCAGGATGAGCAGTCATTGATATCAACAAATTGCTTCCTGTTAGAAAGGTAGGATCTAAACCAGCTTAACACAACATCACCAATTCCAAACCGATAAGCAAGTCTATCAAGTTGAGTATCATGAACAACTGTGTCAAAGGCAGCTGACATAACAAGGAAAATAAGAACAACACAGTTGCCAGCATCAACTGATTGAAGAATGTCATTATAGACACACACCAAAGCAGTCTCAGTGCTGTGCATAGCTTTATAAGCCGACTGGAATGAATCGTGAAGATTATGGTCCGTTAGATAAATGTTTAACTGAGATGCAACAGCCTTTTCAATTAGTTTAGAGATAAACGGTAGATTAGAAACAGGACGGAAATTGGAAAAATCATCATGGTCTGCATTTGGCTTTTTGAGAATAGGTGTTAGTTTAGCAATTTTCAGAGAATCAGGAAACACACCTTGGGAAAGAGAGAGGTTGATAATATTTGTGAAAACTGGTATTAGAAGATCAAGACACTCCATCAGGAGAGAGGCAGGTATTGGGTCAAGGCTACATGACTTCGCAGTAGACCCAACCAAGCGTGAGACATTGTCATGGCTTAAAGCTTCAAAACATCGAAAAGTAGAGGAGCAAGTAACAGTCTCTAGTTGCAACTGAGTTTGACCAGATAGAGTTTTAGAAATACCCAGTTTGATGCGTTCTATCTTATCAGAGAAGAACTGAATGAAAGAGTTAGCCAGACGTGTCATCAGAACTAGGTGGATACTGTAAGTTCTGCTTCGGCCGAAGTAGGTTGGAGACGATCTTGAAGAGAGAGCGCTGGTCATTCTCATTATCAGCGATCACGTTGCTGAAATACTGTTGTTTGGATAAAAACAACATCCTATTGACAACCACGCATTGCCCAGAAAAAAGCTCCTTGTCAGAAGCAAGTCCAGTCGACCTCCAACGACGCTCATACCTTCGTCTCAATTTCTTCTGAGAATCAATCTCAGGGGTATACCAAGGCGCCTTTTGACGCGGATAGTAACAGCTCTACGCTTAAGCGGAGCATGAGAGTCAAGTGTAGAAGAAAGTACCTCATGATAATGCGATACCAGCATTGACAGGTCTGAATTGTCCTCAAGAACAAAGGAATCACTGATATCACATGTACACGAAAGGCCAGCTCGGAACCCATATTGAATGTTGACTAAGCAGAATGGGATCCTCGAGATACGACAGGATGTGGTTACCAACGATCTTTTCTAGGGTCTTCACGACCATAGAAGTGAGAGAAATTGGTCGATAATAAACACTGGAGTAATGTTAGCACGCTTCCAGTCGCATGGTAACTTTCCTCTGTTGAGGGATATGTTGAACAGGCATGAAAGTGAGGTCGAAATTGAAGGAGCAGCCCGGCTCACGAAGCAATCATACTGTTACACCATCAAGGCCAGCAGCTTTATTAGTATTCATTCCAAGAAATAATTTCTCAACGTTCGCACCACAACACGCAAGATCTGCAATGATGTCATCAGTGTAAAGCGGTTGGGCATCGATATTTGAGCCAGAATTGGTAGAGAATGTTGACGCAAAAAGTTATTAAATTGTTCAGCATTTTCCTTGCCTGATGGAAAATGACTGTAAATAGCTGCTCAATAATTATTTAGAGAGAAGGGGCGAATTTTGAAAAAAAAACACACCATTAAGCGGCCCGAAAAAAGCGCTGAAACTTCGCTAAATGACTGAACAAAGCTCGATCAAAGACTGCAGAAAGGTTTGAAGCAGATTGGCGAGTGAAACATTTTATTGTTATATCTTCATCATGACCCCCATACATTCCCTTAATAAAAGGTAACCCATGGTAAGCTCGTGAAGCTTTTTGAGTACTAACTAAGATGATAACAAATGACACTTGATGACTCATTTCATTGAAGGTATTGTGACCCGAGAAAGGCCGTTAATCGGATTATTTTTTGTGCAAACAAACTGTTGTCTTTTTCAATTAAAATTATTGGCTTCTGATTGGCTAGAATCCTTTCTTTTCCAATTTCTGGTTACGAAATTTTTCTACGATTGAGATTATCTGGACCGAGTGTAATCGCCATCCAATATATGACAAACCAGGGTGTTTTCGGATTCTTCTTCCAACGTAATGATAAATACGAAAATCTCATATCTCAAGGTCCAATAAAAGAGCATAAAGTAAACTAAGAATACTCAAAATATGCTGCTGATTACATGTGATTATGAAGTGATCGAAAATCCTAAATGGCTTCCTCTGCAAACAACATGTGTGGATTCTTCCTTTGACGTCACTTGGCGAATAGAATGGATTCCATGGTTACGAGAATTACCCAAAACGATTGGCTGAGAAGCGTTATCCGAAAAATGCGAAATCTAGCCACCCTAATAGCTCTTCTCGAGCTAAAAATCACACACAAGAAACCTTGTTGGTACTGCCTGGGTAGCAATGGGTACCAAAATGGCTGTAGCTTTTTCCATCATTTTTATGGTATATATCGAAAAACAGCTGCTAAAAACCTGTCCAATAAATTCCCTAATTTGGAATTATTTTCTTGATAGATGTGTTGATCATCACAGTGAATGAGCAACCTAAGCGAACGCTATAAAGAAATACTTGAAAAAATGATTTCAAGCTTCAACGGGAATCAAACCCATGAACTCCGCGATGTCGGTGCGATGCTCTACCAACTGAGCTATGAAGCCAATCCTGTTGGTAAGTGGTCATTTTGTTTGGTTCATCAAGCCACTATATGTAGTAGGTGTTAATATTGAATGGATAGAACTGTGGTGATATAATGATAGACGTGTTGATCATCACGTTGAATGAGTGATCCAAGCGAACGCTATGAAGAAAGACTTGAAAAAATGATTTCAAGCTTCAACGGGATCGAACCCATGACCTCCGCGATGCCGGTGCAATGCTCTACCAACTGAGCTATGAAGCCATGAGTCATGGGTTCGATTCCCGTTGAAGCTTGAAATAATCTTTTCAAGTCTTTCTTTATAGCGTTCGCTTAGATAGCTCATTCACTGTGATGATCAACCATCTATCAATAAAATAATTATTATTTCACCATATTTCTATCAATTCAATATTTACAAATACTTTATTGATGACATTTTTACAGTGTGGACTATTCCTCTAACAGAAATTAACAAATTTGGCGAACTCTTTCCACAAAACAATAAAGTTTACTTGCGAACCGTCATCAGAAGGAGGTATTTTCAATCGGCAATCAAAACGATAAACGGAGAGAGCGCGCGTGTGCAAGTTGATGACGCACTGGAGTAGGGTAAGTAGGGTAAGGCAAAATTTAAACTACATCCGGTTACTAATATATATATTTAGGCACTGCCTAAAAGCGGAGCTCCCGATACGGAAGTCACAGGGAGAACAATTTGAATGAAACTGTAAGTTAAAAATAAGATCGGGGAAAAATCTTCAATTAGTTTTTATTCGAGATGAAGATAATTTCTCCCATAATAAAAACCATGCAGTGAAATCGAATCGAAATGCACTACATTGCTTTTTTTTTCCCGCGAGTATATACTCTCCCACTTAGGCATTTTGTACACAACTCACCACCACTCCCAGGGGCTAGTTTTGCTCTTGGAAGATTTTTCGACAAACTTTTCCAAAAAAACCCGACATTTTTAGGCTTTGAATCTCTTTTACTTAAAAAAAAACGAAAGATAACTACAGATAATCCAATACAATATCAAGTTTAGTGAAATTTACCCCGGATGTCTTTCATTGAAATTAAAATCAAGACCAAAAAACAGACTTGAAAACTGGTTAAGGGTGAGCAAAATATAAGCTTACTTTAATAATTACGTCTTTTACAGAACGAGACGTTTTACATTCAGTTAAACTTGACAAGAACAACTGAGACAAAATAAAAAATAAAGGCAATGCAAAAAGGTAATGCAAAATGACGAATTTCTTTGTCAGTAAATTGGCGTTTGTAAATGTTTTTGAATATATATTACGGCTTTTTAAAGTGAAAGTCTAGGTCTTTCTACAACAACATCTCTCAACAACACAAATTTAAGCTCATTTTTATAATCAGACTTGCTCGAATAGCTTAATAAACAGTTGAATATTTGGTGTAAATTTATATTTCATTCAATACTTAAATAAATTATCTGTAAAAATAAAATTATTAAATGAAAGTCTTCGTTGTTTTGAAGATGGGACCCCGCTATAGGAGTCGAATCTTTCTTGAACGAAAAACATACGATAGTTGGTTAAAAACAACGTTTTACAACGTTAACCGAATTGCTAAAGATTTACAAAGCTAAATAAAGGACGAATATTTGTTGTAATATGCTCTTCATGTTATATTTACTCCAACATTAAAATAAATTAAGCTTATCTACAGAAATATTAAAAGTTTTGAGGGAAAGTCTTTGATTTGTCGATTCGTCGAGAAAAAATTAAATGCTTGTCAAAAAATAATAAACGATTGTTTGCTAAACCACACACCTGAATTCTTGGAGAACACTTCTTAATCCATCTTTGAATACATGAAAGCTTTTTACTTGTCTTTGGTCTATAACTTGCCCTAAATCGATTTTTTTCTGTCTGTGCATTTGAGAGTCGCCTTAGCTAGTAGTTTTGCTTTAAATTCCTTTGTCTTTCACGCTCATTTTCTCTTTGTTCATTCGTGAAGTTTTGACTCAAATTCCTTTGTATTTCACGTTCATTTTCTCTTTGTTCATCCGTCAAGTTTTGCCTCATATTCATTTTTCTTTCACGATCATGTTCTCCTTGTTTATAATCGAAGTCCCGCCTGGATTTGCGTTCTCTATCTCTCTCTCTCAGCTTGCCGCTTTTCTTTGGTGAGATTCCTTCGTCTTTGCCTTACTTTTTCACGCCACCAGAGTTTTTTCTCTTTCCAAAAAACTATTTTACTTCGGGCCTTTCTTTTTTGGCTTCATTCTCCTCTGAGCTTTCTTTCGACAAATCGATTTCGGAAAGGGGTTCCATCGTAAATAGAGTAAATATAAATATAAGCTTGAATAAAAAATTGTGTTGTTATCTTTCGGTATTTCTATACGTGTGTAAAACGTTTTTTACAAAATTTTAATAGCCGGATTCACCTTTATGTGTACCCGGATGTTGCAACGCGTCGACATTCCCGCCAAATAAAAATTTAACCAGCCAATCGGAATGCTTATGTACACGCCCGGACGGACGGACGGACGCCGTACGGACGGAAGTGACGTCAGCCAATCCATGAAAAATCAACTCGATAGTTTACCATTTTTTCTTAGGTATGGTGCTCCGCTAAAAATAGCCCTACCAGGAATTTACATGGCGCACGCCACAAAAAGAAGTTTCCCTCTGATATTTATGCTAACTTGGGTAGACTTGTTACTTTATCTCGTAAGCATGACCATGTTTCGCCACCTTTCATGCAGCTCCATTAACTTTCAATTCAACTGCGCATTAAATTTAAAATTTTGATCTTTGCATATAAAATAGTAAATAACATTGCTCCTAAATATTCACAAGATTTAGTAGTTCCGTATAAACTGCAACGCAACCTCCGCTCTGACAATAAATTGTTATTTAAGGTGCCTTCGTTTAAGCTTCGAACCAGTCGTGCGTTTCCTTTTTGCGCTCCACAGATGTGGAATTTTGTCATAGCTCGGTTAGACCTTAGATGTGGTTAGACCACAAGATGGTTCAGTTTACAAAACCACATCATCATTCGTGCAGCTATCGACAGGTTTTTGGAAATATTTTTTTACAAACTAAATAAAAGAGCGTCGAGTTCTCATGATCCAGTGAATGTGTATATAATAAAAGAGAAGGCCTAGTTGGCTATGAGCTCATGTACGACACGAGTTCGTAGAATAACTGTTAAATGTATTGATGTATTAAAAACTATTAGACATTACTATTGTATATTACTAGATTATTAATAATAATTTATTATGATTTGCAATAATAGTATACTAACAACTAGGGAGGAAACAATCGAGAGTATTGATGGACTGAGCATGAGCTTACCAGAGAACCGACAAGTGGTTTGCTGGCGTCCTGCTGTGAGGTGGCGTCACTGCTCTCACCTGAAGCAAAAATATAATATTTACAAATATTACAGTTGACAGTGGTTCATGGCTGAGTTTATCATGTTATTAAGGCCCGTAAGTCTTCCTTATATGTCATAAAAAATAATATTTCACTGATGGCTTTGCACCATCACGTGATAGCAACCATGAAAGGAGGCAGTAACAATAGGCCATTGCATTATGGCGTCATTTACTACCACTACCAGACTCCATTGCACATTGTCTTTTGTTCTGTTAATTAGCACCAATTGTCTTACTATTCCCATGAGGAAGTACAAATTTGAATAAGTAAGAAAATTCACGAAGCATTTTGGTAGTGGTAGTAAAATGTAGTCTCCTTTGCAGCCGCTTTGAGAAATTTCCGGTTCCCGTCATTCCCCCCACTCCCCCCACTAGCGTCCGCTCAAACTTGAACAACATTCCTTTCTTCAAAATTGACCAATCAGAGAGAGCCCACCAAAATCTTGTGGGTATGACCTTGACCTTGGTACTGTATTCGGCGTAATCTTGAAGGTCTTTCAATCCACCGAGTCTTCTACCAAATATTCTTGTACGGCTTTTCTTACATATAAAACATATACAGTATCGTTAAAATTCGAAACTTTTTTGGTCGTATTTTCCGCATTTACGTGATACATGTGCAAATAAAAGTTGCAAACTTTCTTATGCCATTTTGCACGGAAAAATGTAAAAATTTGCACATCACCTAGCAATTTGATTGGCTAATAGAAAACAATGAAGAAAGGAATGTTGTTTGAGTTTGAGCAGACGCTAGTGGGGGAATGACGGGAACCGGAAGCGCCTCACAGAGGCTGCAAAGGAGGCTAAGTAAAATGACGCCATAATGCAAATGGCCTATTGTTACCATTAATTGTGAATTTTCGGCTACGCCTTGCGAGACAACGATATCGTGACGGCTAGATGACGAAAATCGTGGTAAATAAGAGAACATACCACAGAAAACTGGAGGAAATTGGCTAAAGGTCCAATTTGTTTTACGTGCGAAAGAATTCAGTTTCCCAAGAGAAAAAGATTCTATTTTTGTGCCTCTTGCCATGGCTGCCATTACATGATGGTGCAAAGCCTCTATAGGTAATAGCCAATTCTCTTTAGTTTATTTGTTTATATTTTCAAAATTTTAAAAGGAACAACTAGTTTAGCATAGGCTCGTTTAAATAGAGTCCTGTATAAAATAAATATTACATTCACAAAGTAAATAAACCCTACATTAATTACGAGCTACATTACGATACAATATAATAATAGTTCAAAACAAGACAATGCGTATGGTTTTTTCTAGAGTTTAAAATGGCGCTTAGCCTTTGCCTTAAACTTTCCGAGATTTGAAGAGTTCCTTATATCTAATGGAAGTTTGTTGAAAGTGCGCGCTCCTTTTATGCGTCAGCTACCTTGGTATTTGGATGTTTTAGCTAGTGGAATGCGGAGTAAGTCTCGTTGTCTAGTACGATAGCTATGGATTTCCCCGGCATGTTTGAATTTGCCAATAATGAGGTATTCAGGGCCTAGACTATGAATTGATTTAAAGACTAGGATCGACTTCAAATAGCCTTGCGCTTCTGCAGGTCAGGTCAGCTGAAGACGTGAGGCAACTCGGCAATTCTGCTATCGATGGTACTGGCAGCCCGCCGATGGAGCTTGTCCAAGTATACTTTGTTGCCCAGGCCACAACTGTCCCAAACTCTGGAGCAATAATCAAATAATGGTAGGACCATTGCACGATATAGTTATAATACATGCATGCCAACGTAAAACTTTGCGTACCCTGCGTTGCAGATCTAGGCGCGATGAGACCTTTTCCCCTATGTATTCAATGTGCTCTTTCCACGAAAGGGTTTGATCTAATATGACTTCTAAGTATTTAAACTTCTCTACCCTTTCGAGATTATGTCCATTCGCCTGAACAGTGAAATTACTGACAGGAGCAAGTCGTTGATGCGTACCTTACAACATCAGTTTGGTTTGGCCAATATTCAAAGATAAGAAATTAGTGCGCAGCCAACAGATGACCTAAGTCTGAGGTTAAATTATTTTCAATTGTTGCTACTGACTTACTAGCAAAATAAAGTAGTGTGTCATCAGCATTTATCTCTACGTTACAGAGGTTTACTGCGCAAGGAAGATCATTCTCATACAAAACAAATAATAGTGACCCTAAAATGCTGTCCTGGGTAACCCGAAACTGATCGGATGATGGTCAGAGCTAATACCATTTATCCATTAATGCAAACGCTTTGCAACCTATTTGCGAGGTAGGATCTAAACCATTACACGGCAGATCTATTAAAGCCTAAGACTGAGAGCTTTTTTGCAACGAAATACGTTTTTGATATCACTGATATGATATTTAAACATGATATATATATATATATATACATGCATATATAGTAAAGATTGGATTAAAGACGAGACATGTTCACTGTAACTCCGAGTTTCGTGCTTACGCACTCATCAGACAGACTTTAATCTTTAATCTTTAAGACTTTTATATACATGCATATATATATATACAGGGATATGCAAATATAGTATATAACTAAATCGGGTGCATTATGGGTAATAGACCCGCGGGATTCAAAGCGTTGGCTGGCATACCGAGTGTTGTTTGTGAACAGCGCTAAAGTCAAGAGGCGGGATTACTATGTGTTCACTTTTTAATACCTCTACACTACTAAAAATGTCATTGTAAAGGGTTTTATTGATGTAAAGTGAAATATTGAAAGTTTTGCAATTGGTTGAGTTTAAAAATCTGTTTTGAAATCGCTCTTCTTGGAAGTTTTGGTTGAGCTGAGCTCAATTCTGAACTCGTTCTTCGCTTGTTTATATGTGCCCTTCTAAAACAATCAATCACTCCGAGAACAGCAAAACCAAAACAGTCGGTAATATGACAAAAGTGGTACAAAATAGGATATTTTGCTTTATTCGTAGTCTACCGTGTTATTGTCATTGAGCGTCAACTCAGTCAAATCTCAGTTGATGAACAGGCTGCATAAAATTTCTAGATAAACGGAGGTTATTCTAGGACGGTGCCTACTAATTGAGAATCAATAATTTGTAAGAATGACTATGTGAATTTCTTTAACCTATCAAAGGGTCGTCAAATACTGGTTAGAAAAGCAGGGGCCACCATGCATTTAAAAGAAATAATAAGGCTTAAAAATCGTTAAAAAGTGATGACGTCATTATTTTACTAACACCATGAAAAAAAACTTTTTTTCAAACGATTTTGAGAAATTTCTAATTTAAATCGTCCTAAACAACTGACACATTGTTTCTTTACCAAAATATACCATTACTTTAATAGTAATGATGAAAAGGTTAATTATACACCGTGAAAAAGATGTAAAAACTTACTGACGTTTCGGACGCTAGTCCTTCGTCGGAGTAAAATGCACTTTTACTCCGACGAAGGACTAGCGTCCGAAACGTCAGTAAGTTTTTTCATCTTTTTCCCGGTGTATAATTTACCTTTTCATCATCACTGTTTAATTAGAAACACTGACGCAGTTCACAATAGTTTTTTGCTAGTTATATCTTTTCATTACTTTAATAGTTGGCTAAAATATATAACCTATTTTCTATCAGTAGGTACATAAAGATTGTGTCCATATTCTTTTCAAAACCAATTATTTTTCAAAAATTTCATTTCACGAGGCTAATTTAGCATTTACTCTATCATTTAAACAAAGAAAAAATAGGGGCATCCAGGCGTTTTTAAGAGATACGAATTTTTAAAGAACCTTTTTTTGGAATAAATCTTATGCCTAATGCGTGACAAGCGTTACAAAGCATACAAAACGGAGTGACAAACTCTGTCTTTGGCGTGTTTGCACGCCAAAGCTTATAGACATGCTGCTTCCCTTGCCATGCAAGCAAAAAACACAGAGAAAAACTCGAAATTTATAAGCTATATAGTTCCAGGAAGACTATTGGGTTTGAAGTGAAGTTATTATCGACTTTTTACTTAACAGCAGAAATGAATTTCTGAAATGTGTGGTACGTAATAAGATGATTTTTTAGATTGAGAACTCTAAAGTAAAAGAATTTCATGATGAAAGTGTTTAGCAACCAAAAAGAGATTTTCAAAACTATAATTACACACATAGACATTAATAAATGGTAAATTTTTATTTTCATAAGTATTTCTTGTTTGTTTTTATTCAAGTCTTATAGGATTAAATTTAAAGAAACGATAAAAAGCTTTATTATTGAAAGGATTTGGTTTTTTAGGACTATGAGTCTGCCATTTTTTCAAAACTTGCCCCAAAAAACTTATGATTCTTTGTCAATAATACTCAAACCTTAGCCAATTATCTCTTTAACAAGCCTGGGTTACTTAAAATCGTTTTCTGCTTTAACTTTTATTGAAAATAAACGTCTTGTTTCGTGCAATTCGAGTAATAAATTTTGAAATTCCTCGAATGTAGATGCGCAGTACGTGTGCGCGTGGACGCTTAAGTACTTTTAATCCCGCTTTGAACCGGCGAGTCTATTACCCATAATGCACCCGATATAGTTATATACTATATACTTGGTTGGATCAGAATTTCTGCATATCGCTGTATATATATATATATATCATATATATACACCGAATCGCTAAAACGATATATATACATATATGTGTATCCCCCTTTTTCCTATTATCTTAATACCTGGATTTTCAAGGAAACACAAAAGGGAAAAGGGAGATACACATATATGTATATATATCGTTAAAGTGTCAAAGTTTTAGCGATTCGGTGTATATCATATATATATCATATATATATCATATATATATCATATATATATCATATATATATCATATATATATATCATATATATATATCATATATATATCATATATATATATCATATATATATATCATACATATATCATATATATATATCATATATATATTTAAAAAACTCATTAATAATTCATGAAGGAAACACAATAGAAATCATGACCGTGAAGGAGGTTTTATATCTGATAAAGATTCGTCTTCATTTGCATAAACTTTAACTTGGATTTTCTCTATCAAACTTTGTTCATTTCATAAAGAATTCAGTACAATATGATAACATTCATCACGAGTTTTTTAAGCCGTTCAATAAACTCGCAGATCGTGTTTTATCGGGTATAAAACCACTCGGCTACGCCTCGTGTTTTATATCCGATAAAACACTCCTGCTCGTTTATTAAACAGTACATATCATACATATATGATATATATATATATGTATATATTTCTGCATTCTTTTTAGTTATTCCACTTCCACTTCCCAATTCAATTAATAATTTAACTAATATTTAAAAAAAAATTAATTTCTTCTTCTTTCTCACCATGTGAATATTTCATGGTATATTATATTTATAAATATGTGTAAAAGACATTTATTGTTAATAATCCTTCTCAATTATTATTAACATTTTTTTTTCCATTTGAAAACCGTAGTCTACTTATACTTATATCTATTTTCTCTAACTGTATAAATTCACTTTCATATTATCTTTGTTATATCATCTCTTTCTGATTATCCTTACATATCCTTTACCTGTTTTTTTCCGACATTAACTTGAAAAGGCTGGGGGTTAACTAGAAAACTTATCGTTAACTTAACCCTCAGGCTCAAACCTTAATATTAGTTTCTATTTTCTTTTGTGAATTATTATTTCAAATTTATTGTAAATAGATCAACTAATTAAATTCCCAAATGTATTATTTAATATTCTTTATACACGAGTAAATAAAATTCAAATTCAAATTATTATTTATATGATTTACATGATTTTATTAACATTTCTGATTACTAAATTAATTATTCTTATTATTAAGTATTTGTTAAGACCATTGAGACAGGTGTAATGGGCTTTATAAGAATAAATTTATTATTATTATTATTACTATTATTATTATCTAACATGGTCTTATCTTCAAGTTTTATAACTGCACATATATAATTATTATTACTATTATTATTATCTAACATGGTCTTATCTTCAAGTTTTAGAACTGCACATATATAATTATTATTACTATTATTATTATCTAACATGGTCTTATCTTCAAGTTTTTTATAACTGCACATAATGTATATATAATGTACCTTGCTTGTTCAAAAACCCAGAACCAGGTAGAGCAGGGAAGTCCTCATTCAGGATAGAGAAATCAGGTTGGGGTTCTGCTGGTTTTGATACTACTCCATAGGATGGCCTACTTGGTGCTGATCCACTGCTGCCACCGTCTAACATCCTGTTAGCTAAAGCTGGAAACTCTGACAAATCCAGTGCACTACCCCCAGGGGAAATATTCTCTCCTGAAACCAGTTTCAATGACAGTTAATGGTTTTCATTTGCTAATATTTATAATTATAATAATAATAGTAATTTAATGTTTCATAAGTATAATATTCTCAGTGCCTACAATGCACATGAACATACTAGTTTAGTTTTAGCTAGTTATATCTTCTTGCACTGAATATATATGAGAATGGAGAAGCCAAAAAATGGCTGCTGTAGAAGATTTAACAGCGGTATACCCATGCACACTGCAGGTAACGAACACCACATCATACCTAGAGTTGCGCGGTCGGGTCACGCACAATCTTGATGTCGCTGGCATGAATGTGTGCAAACACAGGATTGGCTGTAATTTATTCGATAAAAGGATTTTGGGATATCCATCGCTATGTTAATTTTATGTTCTTATTTTAAGTAGGACCGAGATGGTTTCCATCTGGTTATTGATCGCGGTTGTTATGTCGTCAATTACACGTACACGCTGTATCGGTGCTATGGAATTTAAGATAGGTAGTTTGCATTTTGGCGTAAAGATGTTTGGTAGTGAGTAGTAGTAATTCAGCTGGATGGCCACTATTCTTTCTAATGTCTTCGAAATAAAAGATAGATTAGAGCTCACAAAGTCTTCTCGGTCAAGGGACTTCTTTCAAATATTCCTTGCATCAGGGAGATGTTCATGATGGTTGTAATATGAGGAAGAATGAGGAAGAAGCTCATCAATTGATACTTTCAGGAAAGATGGGGGAATGGGATCTAGAGGACAAGATTTCGTTGAGGATGACAATAGTTTTCTTGACCAAAGAGGCAGAAACACGATGAAAAACAATTAGCAGCCCAATGCTTATATTCGCTATGCAAGGGACTTGTGAGAATAGTTATAAATTTGCTGAGTAAAGTACCTGTGTAGTGATTTTCTATTCACATGGAAAATGAGCCGAATTCAATGATTGGGTCACAAAATTCCTGAGACTCCTAACAACTTTTCACTTCAGCAAAATTATTTTCCTATACGAGAGCAACCCGCTCACTAACTATACGTCGAGTATTAGAACAATTAATAAGATTATTTCGCAGTGATCTATCAAAAAGAACTTTAACAACAGACAAATGATTTTCTTTTATCTTTTCAATAATTTGAAAACCATTTCAGTTTTAAGGTAGATCCATACAAATTCAGAACAAATTTTGCTCGACTTTATTCTCGCTTTATTCAATAGAACAAGTAGAGACATGAATTAATTTAGACACAAAAAGCAGTCTTTACACTCCTGAGTAGCGATAGTCATGGCCAAGTCCAACTTCCTTACTTGATTTCTAAATATATTAATTGATTAGGCAAATTTTGAGCGATTTATCAAGCTTTGACCAAATGAAAGGACCCCCTGTGCTTCCCATATGTTATAGTGTTAAATCTTTATATTGAGAAGTCATCTGAATTTCTATGGTTATACCTACACCCATTGCCATGGAAAAGGTCCGATATATAATAATTTCATTTCAGTTTTACAATTGATTTCCTGATTCATCATGTTTATGTTCATCTCCTTATTCCTGTGATTTGGTCCCAAGCACATGGACTGAAATGTATCCTGGTTACATTTGAGAAAGTTGTCTTTATACCAGTCAGCGATATGCCTTTATTCATCGTTTAGGGGTTCCTCAACTTTCTTGATCACTTTGCCACACGAGTACACTTGGTGGTCATCAGCGGACATGATAAGGCTGGACTTGTCTATAATATGGACTAGATCATTTTGAAATATGTTCGATAATAGGAGTCCCAGATTTGATCCCTGAGGACATCCCTTTTTGACGTCTTGCCATTCACTCAGAATATCTGCACCCATCCTGACTCTATTTTTTCTTTCCTTGAAATACGACATTAATAGTTCTCTTGCACTAACAGCAAAGTGGTAAGCCTTAAGCTTCGCTAACAGTAACGGGGATGAAGAAAGTCAAATGCCTTTGATAGGTCTGTTGATAGAACTCCAACAAAGGTTTTTCCATCCAGCGCCGTTTTCCAATCCTCCACTGACTTGACCAGTGTGGTTTCGCAGCTGTTCCTTTTGCGATAAGTAGCTAAGTTCTTGTTAAGGCAGGGCTCCATGAAGCCAATCACTTGTCTACTGAGCAATGGTTCGAATACTTTGCTCACAGCACTGAGAACTGTTACAGGTCTATAGTTTACCAAATCTCTTTGATTATCTCTCTTGTACACCGGCACCTAGATGCCCTTTTTCCATTCTGCAGGCCAATAGCCCTATGCGATACAACCGTTGTAGGTTTTGTTAATGATGGCTTGAAAATCTCTCTCATCATATGAAGAATCTTTGGAGGTTCATTGTCATGACCTGCAATCTTCTTTACTTTTAAGTACTTCAGACCCTTTCTTCATTTCTCCCTCGCTTAACTCAGAGAATTCCAATTTTCGGCCATACCCATACATGAGACCTATCCTGAATGTATCACTTTGGCTGTTGAATTGTGCAGGTCAGGATGGAACAAAACAATGCCCAATACCTAAAGGCTTCTTCTGATTTTTCATTTTAACAATTCTTACAAACTTGTTCGCTACAGCAGCAAATATTTAAAATGTAAGGCTATCACATTTTCTTTAATAAGTGCATAAGAGTTCATCCATAACGTGCACAGATTTTTTTGGATATTGTTTTTGTTTGTTTGTTGTTGTTGTTTTGTCGTTGTTACAAATGTTGTTTTTGTTTTGGATAAAACCAGAGAAAATTGGGCAAAAGTTTCTTACCAATTTTGTTTTCAAAGAATTCGCAAAAATAAAAAAATTGTTAAAAAGTAGAGATTTACATGACATCATGAAATAATGATCTTACCATATCGACTCCCTTGTCTGAAGTCTCTAAATACGGATGCTGACTGGAACGCCTGTCTGCGTCCAGGTGGTGATGGCAATCTACCTCCTATTTGATCTGTTAAACAATGTACATAATTGCAAATTATTAATTAAAAATATAATTGATAATTAAGAGACATTTAATGACTAATAAAAAGAATAACCATTCAACCCTTTAATCAACCATTCAACCCTTATTCAACCCCTTAATCAACCATTTAACGCCATATTCAACCATTCAGTCCCGCATTCAACCATTCCATGCATTCATACCCTTAAGCCTGGGATACCTGTTTGTTATCATGCTCTATAACAGTTCTACTGACCATTGACCACCAGTTATATTATATATTGACATGCCAGCTTCTAGTACACCTTAATTTGACAAAGAGTTTTGTATGTACAGATCTAGTATTTGGCTGGTTTCCTGAAAGCTGATCCACTATCCTACCAGCTTCTTTCAAGGATGATGCCAGATTTTGAAGCTTTTTTCCGTTGTTAACACTCCATACATACATTACATATTTATTAATCTTATTAGTGATTTCACTGTACAGGATGCTAAAAGTAAGCTAATACAAGAAAGAGGGAATAACTAAATCAAGTTGATTAATAGCTATGGCTATTTAATACATAATATTATTTATATTAAATGCTAACATTAACAATTTATATGAAAGAAATGAATAAATAATAAATGACTCTTAACATTTAAGTGCAAAGATTTCAATGATTTAGCAAGTACAGTCTCCGCTGGTAGACTGTTCCATAAAGGTAATATCCTAGGAAAAAAGGAAACTCATAGGTGTTTGAATGTGCATGAATAATAAGCTTGCTTTTTCACATATTTACTACAGCTAGATAAACTTCTACATAATAGTCCTAGTATCTTAGAAGCTTCAGAACGGATCAAACGGTGTCCAATTTTGAATAAAGATGCCAAGATATTTATGGGAGGACACTACCCCTAGACGTTTTCTTGCCATTATGTAAAAATCGGGAATCGACTACGTTTTAGTGTTAACCATGTGTACAGGACCAATTTCAAAACTTTTACTCGTACTCGAGATCTTGTACTCCACGTCGGATCTAAAGGTCGCTAATTATTATTGATAGCATGATCTGACCTAGATCTAGTTATAGTCATGTTACATTTACCTAATTTAAGGTTCATCTTCCAGGCATTTGCCCATTGAGAGATCTAGGTCTTGAGAGCTCCGTATTTCACAGTACATGACAAAAGCCTTTGGTGTCGAACGCTGTCAAAGGCCTTGGCAAAATTTAGTAGTCGGAAATCAGTTCTAATGCGTTTGTAAAAGAAGAGAACCTTTCATCCAGAACAGTTAATAGATGGGTTACTGTAGAGAAACCCTTTCGGAAGCCATGTTGATAAGGTGTCAAAATGCTGTTTGCTGAGAAGTGTTTTGACATAGAACTACATCTTAGTAGTAGAGTTTGGCACCATCAAAACTTGGGTTTTGGATACTAAAGAACTCTGAACAAACAGGTATTCCTGGCTTACGGGTTTGAATGCAGCACTGTCGTGTAACGTTCGTAATCAGATGACGTAAGGCGATCGGTAAACGTTTAATTATCATCTTTGTGACTGAGTGAGTGGCACATTTGCATATTCAAGCCCATCCCATTAACTCGTTTCTAACTTCACGTACCCACGAGTTAAAAAGGGCACTTTATGACCGGTTTATTACAGGTATAACCTAGTATAACCGGTAAATAGTTAAACTTCACAATAAATATTATACATTTTTATATAAAAACGTTTTTAGGCTTACTTGGAAAAATCTACTAGTAGGTTCTTATGTCCGGGGTTTTACTGTACATCACTTTCCAAAAATATATTTGTTTTACGACAAAGAGTAATACCAAGAGAATATGAACTAAGAGAAGGAATCCCCGTGCCCCATCATGTGCACACTTTGATGCTATATTTAGAATCTATTCTAGAAATATCATCCAATGATATCATTTGATCGTTTGATTTTCTGCACGCGCATAGTGCGCGCGCGCGCTCTACGCTGTTTGCTAACGTTTTCTTGTGCTTTTCTTATGTTCAAATGTTCAAATCTGCCCTCAAGATGACGATGTAGGTCAAAAGCTTTGGAAATTAAATATAAAGATACTCCAGAAATTTAAACAAATGACTACTTTAAATTCCTGTTGTATTTGCCAAGCTTTCAACGTGCACATTCATATTCAGGGCAGAGTCGAAATAACGAAAAAAAATACCAAACGTAAACAAACAGCGTAGAGCGCGCGCAATAAATGCGCGTGCAGAAAAACAAATGGTTTACAAATAGCATCAAACTGTGCACGTGATGGTTACAAGGCTATTTTTACAATAACTTAGAAATGTCTCGCGCGCTGATTGGCTATTTTTTATCATCAATAAGAGGACAGACAGATAAAGCTGACGTCAACGAGCGCGCGCTCTTTCCGTTGGTTGTTTTGATCGCTAAAAATGAGAAGTTTTGATCGTTTTTGTTATTGTAAAAAACAAATCCACACTACTTTGACAATGTGATGACGCAATTTATTGCCAATAATAAGAGGACAGACACATAAAAATCTGATGTCAATTTGTTAAATAGGGGGGATTCCTTCTCTTAGTTCATTTTCTCTTGGTAATACACTAAAAACAACTTTTTAGTTTTTGATAGTTTTCAATATATTGCATTTCCAACAAGAGAATATGAAGTATTTTTGTTAGTGGGGGTCGTTTTACAGAGAAGATCAGATATATTTTTCGATATATTTTTATATATTTTTTGTTTCATTGTTGTTAGGTCTACTTGGTTTATGAGTGTTGCTATTAATAAATTTGTCACTGTAATTGTTCTTTAGGAAAATACGTCTAAGTCTATCTGTCTCGTGAGTCACAGTGACAAATTTATTTGACAAATTTATTTAATTTATCGACCTTTGATCAGTAGATTGAAGTAAAAAAGAAGAAGAAAAAAGCTTTTTAGTGAAGGGTGGTTTATCTTGATATCAAAAAGCCGTCAAATGGGTATGAATACTTATTTTTCACCTTTTTTCCTTTTTGCTTAATATTCAAAATTTTGCTTATTTGTGAATTTAGAATGAATGTAAAAGTAAAAATAATGGTTTGTTCAAGTGTTTAATATTTTGCGAGTAGTGACGACTTAAATATGAGCAATTTTCAATTGATAATAAATGCAACTTTAGTGATAACGGTGGCCCAAAAAAATTTTTTTGATGAATTTCGAGAAACTAAATTAATTTTCATTACTTACTAGTAATTACCTTTCTATGGTTAAAGTTGGAGGGAAAACTATTTTCTGACCCGAAATGCAGTTGACCGCTTTTACAGAGATTGTTTCTTAAAACTTCCATCTATCCCCACACTTAGTATAAACTCATATTTGGCTAAGGTATATCTGGTGCCGCGCAGTTTGCAATACAAGTAGAGGAGTCG
This sequence comes from Actinia equina, assembly GCA_011057435.1. Classification (NCBI taxonomy): domain Eukaryota; kingdom Metazoa; phylum Cnidaria; class Anthozoa; order Actiniaria; family Actiniidae; genus Actinia; species Actinia equina. The sequence goes on from WHPX01000070.1 coordinate 355,684, forward strand.
TGCTTCAAAATTATTGTATCGAGCCACCTTAACAGGATAAAGAGAGGATTCTCTTCGTATTCAAGCGGTGAGCGCCAAAAACTATTTTCTTGAAGAAAGGCTGTTGTAAAAGACTAAAATCTCGTTACTCAGAAAGTTTGATTTTTTTTTGGAAGTGGAGATGACCGATATAAGTGGAATCAAAGCAAAGTGTTAACCCAAAGCAAAAATATCTTGTTATTCAGAAAGTTTGATTTGTTTGGAAGTGGAGATGACCGATATAAGTGGAATCAAAGCAAAGTGTTAACCCAAAGCAAAAAAATCTTGTTATTCAGAAAGTTTGATTTGTTTGGAAGTGGAGATGACCCATAAAAGTGGAATCAAAGTGTTAACCCAAAGCAAACAGTATATTCGAAAATGAGGTTTAGGCCTTCATTTGCTTATTTCCCATTTTTCGATAAAAAAGACTGACAAAGCGACATTCTAACACAAATGCAACGAAAAATCTTTGTAAATTTTTAACTGCTTCAAACAGGCATTGAATCATAGTACAGTTTTTAACTGTTTAAAAAAGGTTTTGAGTGTTAACCCAAAACGAAAATTGGGATCAAAACTCATACGAAAGTCTAGTTTTTGGCACTTTTTGCCATTATTGCTCGTTATTGAAAAACATTTCCTCTTAATATACTTTTCAAAAAGGAGGAAACGGGAATAGTTTAAAAGTTTAAGCTTAATAGAAATAATAAAAACCGCCACCCGGTTAGCTCAGCGTCGGTCTGTTGTGCGGGAGGTCGTGGTTCAAGCCAACACTCAGGGTCTTAAAATAACTGAGGAGAAGGTGCTGCCTTTGTAATTACATCTGCAAATGGTTAGACCTTCACGTGGCTCGGATGATCACGTTAATGGCGGTCCCGTCCCTAATTAACTAGAGACGTTAAAAGAGGACCACGAGTATATCAGTTGAATTACTGTCAAGTGTTATCCTCTATAAACAAAGTTAATTATCATTATTATTATTATAGCGGAGCTCCCGCTCGGATTACCATACTAAACCATCGAGTTGATTTTTCATGGCTTGACTACTATGTCATTTCCATCCGTACGTCAGTCCATGTACACAACACAGGAATCCCGCTTGCTTTCAAAGCAAAACTACTCGGAAATGCACAGAAAACATTGCTTTGGGACAAATATAGACCAACAAAAGATTAAGGAAACTTTTATTTAGCTATCAGAAAGAAAGTCTTCTTTTTTTTGCCGAGGTCGGCTGTGAATATTCTAGAAAACGATGTAACTAAATTTATTCAGAACTCTCCTCCTACTTTTTTTCTTTCTCCTGTGACAATACCCAAGATAAGTAAGCGCCTAGCCACCTTAGGTCCTAAGAAAACTTCGCCAGATATTCCATATAGCATGTTAAAAATAGGTAATGATGAACTTGCTATCCCTGTTACATATCTAAGTAAGTAAGTAAGTAAGTAAACTTTATTTAAAGAAGGTTTAAAGAAAGTATTTATAAAATACACCAGTTTAGCAAATCTAGTCTTACACTGGGCCTTCTAAAAAATAAAAATGTATAAAAAAAATAAAATGATCAAAAAAACAATATATAATTATATATATCTCATATTCAACCAATCAATCAAATTTGGTACTGTTCCTGACTTATTTAAAACTTCTTGTTTGGTACCAATCCACAAGAATGGTGATACTACAGATCCTTCAAATTACAGACCAATTTCAATATTACCTGCTTTAAATAAAGTTCTTGAATGAGTTGTCTATGACCAACTACTAAACTTTTGGATAAGCACCATATCATTAATCGCTATCAATTCGGATTTCGGAAATATCACTCAACTGAACAAGCAATTTTAGTGACTGTTGATACTTTAAGAAAGTCAATTGATGACAGTCAATTCACATGTGATATATATTTTTAGATTTTAAAAAAGCTTTCGATACTGTAGATCATAGTATTGTATAGTATACTGCTTCGCAAACTCTTTAAATATGGCATTAGGGTCTGGCGTACGACTGCTTTACCAACAACTTATCAAACAGACAGTAGTTTGTTAAAATAGGTGATGTTAAATCTGTTACCATGGAGATTAACAACAGATTAAAGGAGTGCACAGCAAGGTATCTAAGAACATTGGGGTAATTCGTAATCCTAGCTACTTTGTCAACCTTAAGACGCTTACTAGTATTTACTACTCCTTAATCTATCCATACTTTTCTTATTGAATTCTTGCTTGGGGTAGAACATATAAGACCAAACTAACTAGATTTATTATGATTAATCCCTGGTATATGTGAATTATCATAGTTTACAATTTGAAGTTATAATAATATCAGTTATAGAATATTTACAGATAAAATATACATTTTTTTTGACCTTCTTCCTACTTTTAACAATACATATATGTTCTATTCTTATTATTATTTTCAAAATAAATAAATAAATAAATAAACATTATTTACATAATGGAAAGAAAGAATAAAATTAGAAGTCATATACCTAGGGCAAAGCAATCCATTAGGGCTTATGATTTTAGACTATCGTAATTAAATATGTAGAATTGTAAATGAGGATATTAGTTATAAAAAAAGAAGAAAAAAAAACATATATGATACTAAAAAGAGAATGTACATTGAATGAGAATTAATTATTAATAAATAATTATATGAATAAAAAAATTGTATTAATATTTCTATTTTTGCATGCAATGCGTAGAATTTATCCAGGCTTATTTTATTAAAGATGTGAAAGTCAAATATTGTATAATAAATATTTGTTCAAATTATTTTTTAAATGAGTAGAAGGATGATTTACTTTAAATATCTGTTGGAATCAAATTCCAAAATGTTGGACCTTTCCAAGAGATTGTAAATTTCCTTGTATTTGTTCTACATTTGTGTGGTCTATATTTGCTTGTCTCGTTGAATAATTATGAATTTCAAAGCTCTTGTGAAACCATAGTTAATATAGGGGAATGGTTAGGAAACCCTTTTGTTATATGTATTTGTTCACTTTTTTCAAGCTTGACCGTGCACAATCCTTTGTTTTACCATTGCTGGCAATGGCTGAGTGAACAGACCAAAATCTTTCTTTTGGCTGCTAGTTCAAAATACTTAAAGATTTATAAGAGATATTTGAATATTCCTTACAATAATCCCATAGACTAAGTTTTTGTTTACTTATTTTGCAATTTCTAAATGAGCATAAAGCAAACATTGTGCACAGTCAAGACCGGTTCAACATCAAAAGTGAACAAAGACCTGATAATAATAGGTTTCCTAACCATTCCCCTCTATTAACTATGGTGAAACATAGTATGAAAAAACTTGGGCAGAGTTTTACTATTAAAAGAAAACAAGATATCTACAACTATCTACTAGGATATCTACTATTCAAAATAAATGTGTTCGAATTATGTTTTTTGCAAATCAATATGAACATGCAACACCACTGTATAATATTCTTGGAATCTTGACTTTTGTAAATATTTTCAAACTTAATATTGCTTTACTTGGATATAAGATTGTAAAAAATAATAATAATAATTTTCAACTCCCTGAAGTATTTAGAAATATACTTAATAAAATGGTTAGAGAGCAACATTCCTATAATACAAGGTTTGCAGCCCAAAACAAAATTGTTTGTCCACGCATTAGAACAAACTATGGTAAATTCACCTTCCGATTTTCTGTTTCTAAAGTCTGGGAAGAAATTCCAATTCACATAAAAAACTTAACTTCAATTTCTTCTTTTAAAAAAGCCTTAAGGTTACAACTGATCCTCAATCAACATTGATTTATCATTGTTTACTTAGATTTGCATAGCTTTAAATTCCAGTTACTGGTAAATGGTAATTTTTAACTTAGAAATATAATTATTTCCTTACTAATCCTCTTGATCAGTCCAAATTATAGTGTATACTGTATGTCTTGGGTGGCTGTTGACTCGAAAGTTTATACTACTTCAACAGCCATGCACACCTATTCAACATTTATTTTTCCTCTTGTGTATTAACCTGAATTCTTTGTATATATAATCTCCACTTTTTTGTAACAATTTAGCTTATTGTACTTGTGTGCGAATAAACTTGAAACTTGTAACTTGTAACTTAGTATCACAGGAAAAAAACCGGATTCCCAGATTGGGGATTTGTTGGGATATTACTTGTATTCTCAACGAATCTCATCCAATTCCCAGAGAGAATGAAATTGGGGTCATGGCACTGATTCCCAATGTTAGTTTGTTGGGAATTTTGTTTTTCTAATTATGGGTATTATAAGGAAATTCCCTACAATAAATCGACCAAACGTTGGTTTTAGAATTGAGAATTCGAGGAAATTCCCAACAATTCCCAATTTGGGAATCCGTTTTTTTTCCAGTGGTAGCGAATCGACTTCATCTATTAAGTAGCGAATCAACCTTCAGGTAAGTAGCGAATATGCAAGGTAGCGAAAAGACCGGATACCCAAAAGAACTTAAGATTATTCTTAGAAACACTAAAAGCTTTGAAAGAAAGTCTTTAAATTGTTGATTCAACGAAAGAAACCTCGTCATAGAAAGTAAAAATATGCGATTGTTTGCTAAAAAACCCACAATTAATTTTTTCACTGCATATTTTTCATTATGGGGGACATTGTTTTCATCTCTAAGGAGAAAAATAATTGAATTTTTTCCCTTTCATTTTTCAGTTTTATCTGCTTTGGGTTATAACACTTTGATTCTACTTTCATCGGTCATCTCCACTTCCACACAAGTTAAACTTTCCGAATAACAAGATTTTAGCCTTGTACAACAACCTTTCTTCAAGAAAATAGTTTTTGGCGCTCACTGCTTTAATACGAAAAATAATTCTCTTTTAATACTTTTTACCAATTGAAAAAATTACAACATAAATACAAATGGTAATGGTAGTAGCTTTGGTCAATGTTTTTCGGATCACTGCATGAAAACAAAATAATATGAAATACTATTGACTCACCAGTAGGGGTAAATGCACTTGTCAGTGACTGTAATCCTGAGCCAATTGTAGTCTATCAAGTCATAAAAGAAATAATTGGCCTTTTATTTTTGGGAAAAACAGAGAGTGGGGGAAGGAAATGATGTCACTAACATCCTCAGTATTCAATATTAAGTCAGTCTATACATTATAACATATTATTAGTACAACAGTTTAATATGTACTTAAATTATTATATATTCAAGTTGCAGTAATAAAAAACTGTGTACTTTATAATCAGCTGACACATCAGCCCTGTGTACTTTATAATCAGCTGACACATCAGCCCTGTGTTCCTAAATATGCTCAGGATTTTCACCTCAACATACCTGTGAGTTACTTGTTGATTGACTTCTACTCAGTGGAAACCCTGATATGCTGACACTGTTGCTAACACTACTGTTTTAAAAAGAGAATTTTTAAAAATTTTGTTTTACATTATCCTCAGAGGCTGTTTCTCTTCCCATCTATAGGGCTGGTGAGGGAAAAGAATAGCATGCATGGCACCTTCCTTAATCAAAGAAGATATAGAAATATAGATAAGTTGTAGTGCTTGGGAACAAGGTTATTCCGGGCGAAAGCCTTTGGAATCAAATTCGGAAAAATTAATTTCCGACCTTGCTTAATCATAGTTAATAGAGGGGAATGGTTATGAAACCTATTGTTATCTGTCTTTGTTCGCTTTTGATGTTGAACCGGTCTTGACCGTGCACAATGTTTGATTTATGCTCGTCCAAAATTGCAAAATAAGTAAACATAAACTTTGTCTATGGGATTGTTGTAAGGAATATTCAAATATCTCTTATAAATCTTTAAGTATTTTGAACTAGCAGCCAAAAGAAAGATGTTTGTCTGTTCACTCAGCCATTGCCAACAATGGTAAAACAATGGTAAAACAAAGGATTGTGCACGGTCACGCTTGAAAAAAGTGAACAAAGACATATAACAATAGGTTTTATAACCATTCCCCTCTATTAACTATGGCTTAATCAAAGGTAAACCCATGGTAAGCTCGTGAAGCTTTTGAGTACCAATGAACTAAGATAATAACAAATGACACTTGATGACTCATTTCATTGAGGGTATTGTGACCCGAGTAAGGCTGACAGTTGGAGTTGTTTGCTCTTGTGCGATATAATTCAGGACTGCCCAAATTCAAGAGTCCAGTAGGTAAGAATTAATTAAAGCAGTTCCAAATTGCCTTTTATTCAATTCATCATCCGCATAAAAACAAATTCAGCAGTAAATGTAAGTTTTGTAATTTGAAAAATATCCTTCTTTTTTAACTTAGTGCTCCTCATCCCCAGCTCCATATTTTAATATCCAGTGGTTTAGCTCCATAGTGGTTTAGGATTGCAGCCAGAAGAATATAATTTTCAATATCTCTTAATAATTGTGAAAAGCTCTTGAAAAAAACAGTTTTATAAAGATTCTCATTTTTCTGTCCAAAGTCCTAAATTGTTTCAGGTGGAAGTTAAATCATTAAAAACACTATTTTTTACTTTTAAATTATTTTGGCATTTTTGTGAGTAGCTGAACCTGGAAATATGTCACAACTTAACAGCTCTGACTACATGTATATTCTTGAGAATTTGATGTCAAGAAGGTCAAACCTATTGTAACGCAAAAAAAGGTCTTTTGTTATTGAAAATTTTACCTATATCATGCAAACTGCAATGCAGGCAGTAGTTTACTCCCTCTGAGCTCAAGGCTATAACAACATTATTTACTAGACATAAAAAATCCAGTCTTTATACTAACAGATAATTTCATGCACGTTTGGTTTTGAGATTACCTTGTTAGTGCTGAAGGTAAAGAGACTGCTCTAGCAGATTTTGGTATTGGGTTCATTCCCTGTTGACTTCCAATGTGACCAGGCCCCTGCGATCCTCGAGGACCCATAGAAAGAATGCCTCGACTAAATCAAATAGGAAAACAAATTTAGTTAATAAAATCTGTAAATATGAGCATGCATCTTTGCAAACTTTATTCTATAGTTTGTGATGTCTTCTTTTTCTTTTTACCTATGTCTATAAATTATACAACAAAGAAATCATCCAGAAATAGGTGAGGCATCTTGGGTTTGGACGGATATACAAGATCTTAATAATTTATTGAATGATCTGAAAAGATTTTTTAAGATCTTGAATTGTACTCTACTAGATCTTCTGAAATTAAGATCTTGTTGAAATTAAGTCATCCATCAAGAAGTTTCCAATAATTGTCATGTTTTAGGGTATAATCCTTTAAGCCTTGAAGGAAAATAAAAAAAGATTTTGAATGCAACGTCTTGCATTGGACTCTCCTAGTTCTAACCATCATCTTATTATAAATTCAGTGACTTTAATGATCTTTACAAACTCTGCGCTTGGGCTACCGGTGGTTAGTGCAAGCTACAAGTGACAGAGAGTTAGAGCATATATTTAATATAGCTATATGCCCTGGTCAATTTTGAGGGTTTCCATGTTGTGCAGAACCTAAAAGTTTTGCAAGCCCCAGCAAAACCATATTTAAAGTTTGCATTAATTCAATTTACTGATATGGCAGCCTCCTTAAATTATGGCATGCGTGCGGCCGAGCAAACGTAGAAAATGTCTCTTTCTTTTTCCCCCTCTCAGCATATTGATAATTATGCAAGAAAGAGAGATATTAGATAACTTATAACTTTTTCTCATACTTTGATTGTTTTGAATATTTTTTTCATCTGCATCTGTCATCGGTGCATAAACACACTGCCACCCCACCTTTCAAAATAATTGGATTAAGCAAGCAGACAAGAGAACAATGGCAAGCAGGCTAGTAGCCTACCCCGGGGCTCTATATGGAACTTATTTCTCGATTGACACGGTTTTCTTTATTATTTATTTTTGTTATAACCCTCATTATAAATGCGAGGTCAATATATAGTTAGTTATTAACCCGGTGAATAACTATATATAGACTTCGCATTTATAATGAGCAATATTTTATAGAAAACCTTCTCGTCAATTGATAAATAAAATACTTAATTACCGAGAACATCGGCAATAAGCCTATACATCCCTCGGTCCTGCGGCCCTTGGTATGTATATGGCTTATTGGCTCCGTTCTCGGTAATTAACTCTTACTTAAAGTGAATTTGATTAACCATATTAACTCTGGACGGTTGAATATTACTGACGTGAGGAGCATCGCGCGGTCACGTTGTTGTTGGTATAGTAAAAACAGATTCAAGCACATAACGGGCGTTAAAGAAGTAACGCTCATAGGTTATTCAAACAACGAAGGAACACGGACACAAGATAAGTAAACAAGTATATAACGTTAATTTAATTCAAATAATCAAAAGGGGAAAAACCTATAGAATTCCAAACACATTTGGTGTCCTAGTGCCCTTGGACTGACCTTGACTATATAAATAAGAAACATGAATATTCTACACAAAATCGAGGCTAAGCATGAGTAAATGAGTCTGTAATCAAGGAACATTTGCCATGGGTAATTTGGAACTCGAAAAGGGTCTATTGAGAATATGACGTCATCAATCTCCTAACTAGCATACTCTGTAAACTTAATAAATTACGTATTGACCATTGCTATTAAGAATTTACCAGCTCATAAATTTACCAACTTGGCGATTAGTGCCAATATGAACAATCAAAACGACCAGCCTAAAGAATCATACCTTCCACTTTGATTGGCAATAGTGCTATTACCAGGTGCACCCATGGTATGTAGTGATGATGGGGACTGAATACTTGGCATCCCCGAAGTGTTTGCTCCTGATATCCCATGTGATGATGATGGCATTGATAAACTGCGACTAAACTGGCTCTGAGTAACAACAAAATTCAGATAAATTAAATTATAACCATCAGTAAATTAGGTACATTTCCTGGAATACATTACCATTTTAATAGGGTTTGGGCTATAGAATGTTTTCTTATAACTAAAGGTGGCTAACTACTTTTTAACATTCGATTTGAGCCCACGATATGTGCATGCTCAAAAACCACTGAATAATTTTCACAATTTAATTGAAGAACCATACACAGGTAATATCCTATTATTTATTAAAGTTTAAGACAATTCTGTTTATTAGAACAATGTAAAAAATCGTTCTGTTTGTTTTGTGCTCAATTTTTATGATAATTATTCAGCTTCCATTAATCCCATATAGGTAACTGTCCAAATATTTTTAATCATTTTTGTAATCACTACTGATTGGTTCAAAGGAGTGCGAATAATGATGTTAATCGATCTGAGTGAAGTGCAAATATATTTGGTCTGAAATCAAATGCGTGATTACAAAATCGCATGACCGTGTAGGAAGAAAAAGACAATAAAAAGTGCAGAATCAATTTAATGTATAAGAAGAACTAAAAGTGCAGAATCAATTTAATGTAGTAGAAGAACTAAATGTGAACAAAAGAAACCTCTAAAAAAATTTTTTTTGTTTTATTATGTTTATATTTTATTGTTCAAATAATTTTTTTTAGGATGCGATTAAGAGCTCGGCCTATGGCCTCATCCAATCCATTTCTTAATTGGACAGCATGGAGTCCTATCACATATACTAACTTGCACACCGTAGAACCTGAACAAAAACGTTTTTCCATTGTCTATTTAACAAATCGCACATAGATTTCCATTGTCTGTCCTCTTATTGATCATAGATGACGTCTTAAAATGTTCAAAACTAAAGTGAAACCACGAGCGCAGCGAGTAGTTTCACTGTAAAGTTTTGAACATTTTAAGACGTCATCTATGATCAATAAGAGGACAGACAATGGAAATCTATGTGCGATCTGTTTTTTACAACAAACTGCGAAATGATTACAAAATAAAATAAGCGAAAAGTTTTTCGAAAATTTGTCATTCAAGGAAAGCAAGGCGATAGACCAAACAGCTCCGATTATTGTGAGCTTTTGAATATTTTCGCTTAGATAGTAGTTTTCATGATCATTAGAGGACAGAGTAAAGAAAGTAAGACGAAGGTTTTTCGGTTATTTACTTTTGAAAACTTCAAAGGTCATTTTATAACTTACAAAAGTTTTTTTCATAAAACACGTCAACATTTCACAACCAAACTTCCTACACTGTGATTGGCGAATTTTGACAGTTCTTTGACAGCCACTGTGAAAGAATGCTTGCTATTGGTCAAAACTTTTGACATTTACTTATAAATGACTTTTTTATGAGCTAAGTCGAAAAGAATTTGAGTCAGAACTCAAAGGTTCTAAAAAACAAAGCTTAGTAATAAGTTCAGCTAAGAAAAGCAATGTCAATTTCGCTTGACAACATAGACATTCACGTTCTGGATGGAGCAGCCATTGAAGATCGACTCTGGAATGGCACTTGACACAACTCATTCAAGTCTTTTTCTTCGCAAGCTGCAAAGCGAGATGAATTTTTCATGTCTTCCTCTATCTTTTCTGCCTCCAGAACTAAATATTCGTCGGCAAGACTATCAGCAAGATTAAATTCAAAGTTTGGTTCCTCTTTTGGTTTCATTGTCGACTTTTATTAGCAAAATAAATTCGCAAACTCACAGTCCTTACGATAAAATCCTACCGGCGAGTCTTGGTTTCAAAAACATTACGTCATCCATGTGTCTGTCCTCTTAGTGATCATAGCTCTCAGCCAATCAGAATGTGTTATTTACGTGAGTTGTTGTAAAAAATAGCTTATTAAGACAACTTATATCAGTATTTTTAAATATAGCGTAAGTTACATGTTCCGAAAAAAATTACTCATATGTTTCTTCCTTATTTTCGGTGTTATGATTTTTTAATACAGAGCTTGATTTTCTCTATTTTTCTGTTTTCTGTTTTCCCTGTCATTCAGGAGTGATTATCTCTGTCAAAACAATCTCAGGACAAACCATTTTTCTTTGCATTTTCGAAATCAGCTGAGCCTGTCCCATTAAATTTCAGGTTAAAAATGTTTCAATTTACAATTTTCTGTTTATTACTTACCAAAGCAGTCACCCACCTTAAGTTAGGATTTGTAATGAGTTTGCTAATATAGTAATTATTTTGAGTTGTATTAAATACTGCTGACTAAATTATACCACAAAATAATCTGTATGGAGATTGGGCTTTCTGTGTACTTTATGGTGCTGGCAATTAAAATTTTGTCCATTAATTTTTTCTAACTCAATTATAAACAGTGAAATTTAATTTATAATAATTGAAAACTACTTATCAAATTATTTAAACAAAAGTTAACCAGACAAATATTCGTGCAGCATTGCTGGAGCTCCAGACAGAAACCTACATGGAACTACTTTAAAGAGTATACTAGGATCTTGAATGGGGATACAAAATTATACCTACTGAACTGTGGAAATTGTTTTGTGCCTCAGAAAAGCAAAATTGCAAAAAATGATCACATTTAATGAGAATAGAGATGCACAAGCCAGGATGATGTGCACTGTGAAGCAATCTCAAACATTTTTTTTTAATTAGACAGAAATCTAGCTGGAAGCACACTGGAATTCATACAAATGGGGTAAAAGATGACAGTAGCAATGAAAAATCAAATTAAACAAAGGGTTAACTAAGCAAGATTACCACGCCGAACTGGATAAATGCCTCTTGTGCCCAAAATGAATTGGGGGTCAGAGAGTTGGGGAGGAAGAGAATACCTTAACTTGTATTCTTCAGATAAGTATATCATAGAATCAAAATTTTTTAACCACCTAGGAAAACAGCAGAAAAATTTGTACTTTGAAAAAGGAAACAAATTTTGGTTCAAATAATCAATATCAATTATAGAGGTTCAATATTAAACTCAAGGTTTAAAAAAATGGGATTCGACACTGTGTATTTATATTTACTGAGTCAATCAAAGTTCACCTTTCAGCATTTTTATAACAAATCGACTTCCAGTTAAATGAGCAGACAAAAGATTGTGTGTCTTTTTTTCTATTTTTGGTTTTAAATCATAATTTATTAGGGTTTCAGTATCACTGATAACTAGAAACATATTTCAAGCATATTTTAAGCCCTTGGTCAGTCTGACCTCTAGCTCAGCTGGTAGAGCATCGGTAGTATGATTCCGAAGGTCGTGGGTTCGAATTCCAGCGAGGTCGGAAATTAATTTTTCCGAATTGCTTACTATCAATCACATGACTTTTTGGAGTTGACTGCTAGGGGGCAAACAATCGAATTGCTGGGGGGCAATTAGCACATGCTAAGTCAAAACATATCAAAGTAAGTCCTCAAACCATTGCAGTATTTGACTATTTTCCCGACATCAAACCACAAAATAAGAGATCAAAACAACCTCAAGGATTCTACAAGCCATCAAAAAAGAGCTATTACCGGAAGTGACGTCTATTGATAGCGACCTATTTAATTCCAAGGGCATTCGCCCGGAATAACCTCGTTCCCAAGCACTACAACTTACCTATATTTCTATATCTTCAACTATTTCATTAGTGCCACCCTGTCCACATACTCTCATCTTTACATCATAATTACTGCGACCTAACATCTATTTCCCCCCGGCCTGCTCTCAGTCTGACATCTAGCTCAGCTGGTAGAGCATCGGTAGTACGATTCCGAAGGTAGTGGGTTCGAATCCCAGCTAGGTCAGAAATTAATTTTTCCGAATTTAATTCCAAGGGCTTTTGCCCGGAATAACCTTGTTCCCAAGCACTACAACTTACCTATATTTCTATATCTTCAATTTTGATGTAAAGTTATTTTCCTTTCTAACGTTAATCAAATAAGAATAGCTTTACAACTAGATCTCAAAACCCCAACAAAAATGCACTGATATATAACCAATATGTGCACAGGGCCATTGTGAAACCACAGATACTCCATAGCCCATTTCAATAACCTTGGGGAGGGGGGGGGGGGGGGGGGGGGGGGAGGGAGGGAGGGGGGATGTACCTGTGTTGATGTTATCCCTCTTTGACTATTGGAGGGTCCTTGCATTGAATTAGGTGGTATACCTGTTAGATGATAGAATGATATACATTATTAATGACCATAAATATAATACAAAAGACTCCACATGATCAGATGTCAGAATCATTATCATGGTAATTGTGTGCATGTACTTTATAACCAGCAATACTCGTGTTGTCACTCAACAACTTTTCTGGCACTCTTGATTACTAGTCATGGTTTTTCTGTTGATTAGTTTGCCTTGAGATTTTCATAAACCTTCTTGAAGATAAAGAAGTGTCTGCCTTTTTGATCATTAAAGGTTTCCTCTCTTTTCAACTTATGCTTCTACTTATGATGCCAGTGTAATACGTAGGCGAACTTCAGTAGGCAAAACTTATACGTAGGCGAACTTCAGTAGGTGAACCAATGTGTAGGTGCAACAATCGGAACCAGTGCTGTACATGATTATCCATTATCACACAGAAGCATTAATAAAGAAATATTTTTACTGAGAAATTGAATTATTTTTGGAAGATGGTGTGAGGAGAATTTTATTGTTCCTGTCCTGTCATCAGGCAATGGATATGTACATGTATGTACTATCATAGGATGATGCATGCATATACAAGTGCATTGATCACATTCCCTCCATGTCATGTGTAGGTTCAAGTCCTAGACATGTGTTATTTTATATTGGTATATCAATCTGTGGTCTTACATAAACACACATACCAGGATTATGAAGTCCTGAACCATAGAAGTTAGATGGATGCTGACCAGGAGACTGCATTCCTATCAAACATTAAGAAAATTAATTTAAAAAATAATTTGAAAAAAATCCTCAGCATTGAAAATATTTGCCCCAAATTCAAACATTTTCTACAAACTGCAAATTTCTCTCTATGAAAAATCAGATTATTATTATAATAGCAAAAGGAATAGTAATGTGACATGATTTTTTTGCAGTTGATAATTCAATAATGAACAAAAATTTGCATTTTAAGCAGGTTATTACCAAAGAATTTTGGGTTAAAAAAATAGTGTTGAGTAAATGATGTAAATGATGACAACTATTTATATGTTACAATAATTTATTGATAATTTTTATCCACCACTTTTGGGGAGCCATAGATTTAAATTTTACCAAGTTTTTATATATTTCCAATTTTCATTCAAGTGCCCCTTTAAGGACCTAAATTCAAGACAATACTACTGGCTAACACAACTGACTAATCCAGTTGAAAACAGCTACAGGGGAATTAACTGGAAATGTCCTAAACGTGGAGATCCTTGGATGTACTGTTGGTAAGTTGATTTTAAACATCCAAGTCTTTTATTTTGGCCTTTGCAAATAAGGAATTTTTGATCTGTAACATAATATGATTCCAACAATCCAACGTAAATCTTGGTTAGAGTACTAGTGACAGACTGCGCACTAGGATCGCAATGCACAATTTGTGTAGGATGAAATGTGAGTCAACCAGAGTACTTCAATTTCTATATTTGAGCTTTTCACATTATTTTTTTTGCTATTTTTTAATGCAGCAGATGCTGAAAAAACTTCAATCAAGACTTTTTAAAGTAGTTACAAAGCCGATGACAAACAAACTGTATTTGACCCAAGAGGTCAAGCATTGCGTTAAAATTCCACGGCTAAATAATAAGAAACAAGTTAAAATGGTTTTAACTGTAATTCTAATAATTGGTTTTTCAGATTGCAAAAAATTAATATTATGGCCTTGAATCAAAATTTTATCTAAATTACAAAATCTAAAGCGACAACATTTGCTGTACTGTTTGCAAACTAGACTTCGAGCCGCAAATAACTTTCAGGCACATAAATTGTAACAGGTTCAGGCACATAAATTGATTTAACATGACACGGCTTAAAAACCGCTGAGAATGCATGAAAATTCCGAAAAACAAGATGGCGGACGTGCTAGCGTTTCCCATGCTTCAGAACGCTTATGTTTCTTTTACCCTCAGTGTTTCAGTTTGACTTTGATTGGAGATAGAGAGCATGTACATCAGGCCCTGTGCACGCTGTTGGTGTACATGGCAACAATCACAAAAAGATGTGAAAAATTGTTTTGAAAATGCTGGTATTTCCATATCACTAAAATCCACGATTTTAACTGTTTTATAGGAAATTTAATGTAGTTTTACAACTTTCAACTTTATAGATATTACCTCAGTCTTTAAAATAAAATTAACCAAGTAATAAACATTTGTAAGGATGTCAGGTACATAAACTTATCTCAATTTGCCATCAAAATGTACATAAAAGTTGTCGCACAAATTGTGTGTAATCGTGCCCTGTATCGCACATTTTTTTGCATTTCTCGCCCTATGGGCATGTTGCAGATCTTGCCTCTTTGTCCTTTTGGAATTGTCAAATCGTGCACATCCTGCAAATCGTGTCTTCACTTTGCAGCCTTCATTTTTGACCTCACTCCGGTCAGCTCAGACAGCTTTCAACGTCTTCACATTGAACCAAACAAACAAAAATATCGATACAGTATCAATAAACAAAAACTTAACAACAAAAAATAGCAAACTTATCAGTAACAGCATAGTGACCTAGTGCTTGTTTTTTGTTAAAAGAAATTCTGAATGTGCCAAGGAAGTAATAAGGTTGAAAGATTGAAAGGCCGTGATTTAAAAGTGAGGAAATCCATTAAAAGTTGAACACCGTAGTGAAAATGGAAACTGACGTTTCGGATGTTAGTCCTTCGTCGGAGTCAATAGAAAGTAAGAGTGAGAGAGATGTTTATATAGTAGAGGAGAGAGAAAACAAACCAATAAGAAAAAAGCCATAAAAAAGAAAACAAAAGGATCGAAAGCAACAATAGGTGAGAAATAACTTAACTATAAGTGAAGCGTTCGTTCATCCCGTGGGGATTAACGGTGCCAAGTGAGAATGAATTACAGACATTTCTTTTGTTTTGCGATGATTGTTGCTGCCGTGGGTTTAAAAACACAGACCAAAAACAATAGCATTAAGCTCAGAGTGATTAGCAGAATTAAAGTGCCGAGCAACTGTTTTATTTAAATATTTCTTGCGAATGTCGTAAAGGTGGTCTCTAAAAGGATCACCTAATCGGCCAGTTTCTCCAACATAGAGCATGTTACAGCATGAACATTGAATGCTGAAGTAGATGACGTTAGAAGAAGTACAATCAAAATGATCAGTAATATTAAAGGTGGATTTGGGACCTTTAATAGAAGTTAGTGAAGCAACAAAAGGGCAAGTGTAGCAACGTTTGCGAAAGCAGCGAAAAGTACCGGCATTACCTATTTTCATCATAGGACTCAGTTAAAAACAGGAAAATCATTAAACTGTTTTCCTTTAAATATAATTATCAATATTACCATCAATATTAACATACTACAAGTGGGTTCTGGGAATTTACTATAGCTCAATAATTCATCTATTTTGCATAATGTGTAAGACCACTAGAAGGAAGGTTACAATGCTGCAATGAAATCAGAACAAGCATAAGATAAAAGTTTATTGATTATCAATAATTTACACACTTACAATATAATTAACACACAATTTTTTTTAATGATTTAACAATATTTAAGTAAAAACAAAGTTTTCCTTTATTTAAACACTCATTAATAGCATTTTAGTATTAGGCCTAGAACTAGTTAATTATTTAAAGCTCTCTGGTTTTTTGGTTTGCGTTTTGTTGTTTTGTAATAGGATGAAAACTTTTGAGTAAAGATTCTACTTTTCTTGGCCTATTGTAAACTGAAATATCATACGGTATCCGGTCATTTCGAGACACAGTCGTTTCGAGACAGGTCGTTTCGAGACACTAAGATACAAGTTCGAGACAGGCATATATCCGTTTCGATACACCTCATACACCGTTCAATATATATCATATGTAGAGGATATTACAGGTTCAAAACGATCTTATAAAGATAAGTATTTATTGCTATGTTGAGATACAAGGATACCAGACCAAACGTTACCAAGTTTTCCGTAAATCTACTACCTTAATCTACTATCTTAATCTTGACCTGACGTGGATCGAATTCATATGCTTTCACCTTGATAAAAATAAAGGTTATACTAGTATATTCTCTAACTTTAATGTGTGTTTCTGATAAAGATTTTGGGAAAAATCATAGAGTTCTGATTAAGATGTAGAAGTTTGAGGAGTCAAACATTCGGATCTGAACATTCTTGTTGTCGAGTCAAAACAACATATCATCCGGGTCTAAAGTTTTTGAGCTAGTCGTTTGCGTGTTTCTCTCCAAACTTGAATCCCCTTTCATATTATCTAAAAATTCTTCATAAAGTTTAGAAGATGCGAGTTTCTGATAAAGGTTTTGGAAAAAATCAAAGAGTTCTGATTAAGATGTAGAGGTTTGACGAGTCGAACATTCTTGTTGTAGAGTCAAAACATCTCGTCCGCGTCTAAAGTTTTTGAGCTAGTCGTTTGCGTGTTTCTCTCTAAACTTCCTTTCATATTTATCTAAAAATTCTTCATAAAGTTTAGAAGATGTGAGTATGTTCTATGTGAGAACATAGCAATAAATACTTATCTTTATAAGATCGTTTTGAACCTGTAATATCCTCTACATATGATATATATTGAACAGTGTAGGAGTAGTATCGAAACGGATATATGCCTGTCTCGAACTTGTATCTAAGTGTCTCGAAACGACCTGTCTCGAAACGACTGTCTCAAAATGACTGGCATTCTATCATACTATATGCAAGAGCTACCAATATAATATTTCTGTTTCAAGAGCTGTTTCAAGAAATTTATCCTGGAGCTGAAGATAAAGATTGACCTAGAGTCAGGAATTGATATCTAATAATTCTTCAAACAAGTACAACAGTGTGGCTTGAATATAACCATACTACTAACAACCATCTCATCTACTGAATTTGTGTATAAAAACAATGAAATTCTAAAATTAAAATATGGGGTATACTTATGAAGCAATGTGAAGGATAAATATCTGCTACCATAAATATAATGGATTATTTATTTCAAGTAAGAATTTTCATGAAAAACTTCAGAATTGCATAACCAAGGTCAAAAATATTCCTTAAAGGCCTTCATCTCTACAGTCCTTGAATATATTTATACATTTTCGTATGATTGATAGATAGAAAATCTATCTTCTTGTTTCTTAATTTTGGCAAAAAAAATGCATATGGCAAACTCTTTTGGTATCCCGTCTTTTCGTTACCTTGCACTTTCACTACTTACCTAAAAGGTCGATTCGCTACTTAATTGAAGTTGATTCGCTACTTAATAGAAGTCGATTCGCTACCTTATCTCAAATGTTACATATCACAATATCAGGAATATATAGAGATTATCACGTTAAGAACTTGATATCGTTTTTATTCACGAGTTTTTCCGTATCATATCGCGAACGAGCGAGTCCTCGAGGGAGACACTCAGCCAACAGTTATACACAACCTCACCACCACTACTTTACAGCCACAGCATTTTAGTAAATCAAATGAATTTACAATAATTTTAATGGGGCTAAATGTAATTTATCCAAAGTTAAAACCACAACTAAGCCTGTTAGCCTAAGCACCGTTGGCCAGCGGACCATCCATGCTACGCATGCGTTCACTGACTGGCTTGTAGCTTTGTATGTCATATTTGCATGCTTGCCATCGTACAATTTGCCCCTCCCTCCCTCCCTCCTCTATATGGTTAAGTTCAGTTATCATAGGTAAGCATTATCTCCACTGTTTTAACAGTGTGACAGGCACCAGTGTTGGGTTGTGGCCCGGTTGCCATGGTTACCTCCTTGCTGGGGGATATACTCGCGTAACTGGAACCCCGCACTGGTACCTAGCCCAAACTTATTAGTTGATGAGTTTTAACTCTAGACAAATACTGTAATAATATGTTGTGCTTTTTTTTCCATTGATATAAAAATATTGAATTGACATCACAGTATCTGATATAACTGGTGGGATTCTATTGTAGACAGAGATATAAAATTATACCATTAAATGATTCCTTGTTAATGATAAATATATATAATTGTTAAAGTAAGCCTACTGAAAAATAAAGATCAGTCTGCTTTTAAGGTATCAGGGTACCACTAGCGACCAGTGTGTATTCAACTCTCAATAGCACAAAATGTTTTAATCGAAACTTCAACAAAGTATACATATTCTGAAAGCCAAATAAATGTAGAAACTGTTCCTTATTTCCTTTTTGTGAAATACATTTATCCTTTTAAGCTAGAGCAATTATTCAAATTTTCACCAAGGCATCTTCGCAGACATCGATGACAGTTGGTAATGATCGAAAGCCAATGCTTATTACCTTTTAATTTTTGAGATCACAAGACATCACTTGTCAAAAGTGTGTCTCAGATTTTTGATTAGTTTCCCCATTGCTTTTTTATATGCTCTTAAAGTTATTACGTTGCTAAATCAGCGGTATCCGATTATTTCGCCTACGCATCATTTCGCCTACCGAAGTTCGCCTACGCTTTATTCGTTTCGCCTACCAAAGTTTACTTAGCTATAATTATAATGAAGTAGAGAAATAAGAGAAAAATATCATATGCCCTTGGTAGGATTTGAACCCACGTCTTCGGTATTCTAGTCCGATGTGTTAACCACTACACTACAAGGACCAACCACGCTGGTAACGCAGCCAGAATATGAAATGTAGGGTATTCGTGAGGATCCCAGAGCGATATTTTTTTCTCTATAGGTAAGTTGAACACCGTAAATGTACGCAGATAATAGACATACAGTAGTAGTAAAGTAGAAATTATGCGTTCGGTGTGTATATAATGAAGTAGAGAAATAAGAGAAAAATATCATATGCCCTTGGTAGGATTTGAACCCACGTCTTCGGTATTCTAGTCCGATGTGTTAACCACTACACTACAAGGACCAACCACGCTGGTAACGCAGCCAGAATATGAAATGTAGGGTATTCGTGAGGATCCCAGAGCGATATTTTTTTCTCTATAGGTAAGTTGAACACCGTAAATGTACGCAGATAATAGACATACAGTAGTAGTAAAGTAGAAATTATGCGTTCGGTGTGTATATAATGAAGTAGAGAAATAAGAGAAAAATATCATATGCCCTTGGTAGGATTTGAACCCACGTCTTCGGTATTCTAGTCCGATGTGTTAACCACTACACTACAAGGACCAACCACGCTGGTAACGCAGCCAGAATATGAAATGTAGGGTATTCGTGAGGATCCCAGAGCGATATTTTTTCTCTATAGGTAAGTTGAACACCGTAAATGTACGCAGATAATAGACATACAGTAGTAGTAAAGTAGAAATTATGCGTTCGGTGTGTTAATTATAATATAATTATATATAATTATATATATATAATATAATTATAATTATAATGTTTCTTTTCAATTTCCGAATAAATGTTTGTTCCCTCACACGAATATCCTATCTCTAGGAGGGGTTTTAATGAAATATCTAGGAGAGAAACATAAGTGAACGTCGTGAATGACTACAACACTTCGTGACAACAAACCCGTGACTTAACAACAGTGTAGTTCGATCGACAACTTGTGCTCGTCAAACCATTAGATTTTCAAATAAATCTTTGTTCCCTCACCAAAATCTTTATCAAAAACACGCCGCTTTGAACCGGCGGGCCGGGAGAAGTCACCTTCCCTTTTATGAGTTAGTTGAGCTACGCCATAACGAAGCTAGGGTATGTGAACTCAGCGTCCAGTTGATCAGCAGTGGTAAGCTCAAGCGACTTCAAAAGAAAAAGTATCGAAATCTACAAAGGAAAATATTTGACTTATGGGAGAAATTTGAAAGTAATGAAAAATCAGCGGTCCAACTGTTGAAAGCCTGCTCTGCTCTGAATGGCCCCTCTAGAAGTCAATAAACCCATAAAAATATTAGATCTATATAAGGAATATTTTAGAAATAAACTTAATACATTTGATAAATGTCAATAATCAAAATTTTGTAAAGAATCTTTGATAATAAAATTGGTTAGTTATTACAAATTGAGTTGATTATCGACTGCCTGTGTATAATAATGAATGGAATGTAAGCACGAGTTGTCGATCGAACTACACTGTTGTTAGTCACGGGTTTGTTGTCACGAAGTCTTGTAGTCATTCGCGACGTTCACTTATGTTTCTCTCCTAGATATTTCATTAAAAACCTTCCTAAAGATAAGATATTCGTGTTTTTGATAAAGATTTTGGTGAGGGAACAAAGATTTATTCGAAAATCTAATGGTTTGACGAGCACGAGTTGTCGATCGAACTACACTGTTGTTAGTCACGGGTTTGTTGTCACGAAGTCTTAATTGTAGTCATTCGCGACGTTCACTTATGTTTCTCTCCTAGATATTTCATTAAAAACCTTCCTAAAGATAAGATATTCGTGTTTTTGATAAAGATTTTGGTGAGGGAACAAAGATTTATTCGGAAATCGAAAAGAAACATTGTAATTATAGCTTAGTAATTTTGGTAGGCGAAATGATGCGTAGGCGAAATAATCGTGAAGCAAGTCAGCGGTATGCAAGCCAAAATCCACAATAGTTTTGGAAATAAGAAAAAAAATCAAAAATCGAAGACACATCTTTGAAGAACAACTATCCATGATGATTTCCTCAAAATTTCAGTTAAATCGGTCAAATTCCCTTTGAAAACAAACTCGAAATGTACAGGTAACTGAACGCAAAATCACTTCCGAAAAAAACACAAAAATGTTTTTCAAGCAAAGAAGCAGGGTTCCCAGCCATTTTGAAATTAAAAATTCCCTGATTTTTCATTGACTTTTCCCTGACTAAATAACAGTTTTCACTGACCTTGTAGGGCCGCAATGGCGAGCATGGGCCACATGCCTGACCTTTACCTAGGCCCTACTCTTATAATATTGCACGGGATACCCAGCGTAATTTAACTGTTCTGCATAAATGATACTTAATACTGAAATAATTTTTTCATTATTTGAAAATATTTATCAGTCTATTCGATAATTGCAAACAGTACGAGTATCACACGGATACCCATGGTTAACTTTAAACAAAATTCCCTGACGTTTCCCTGACTGTGTTTTTCCCTGACTTTTCCCTGAACCCTGAGAAGTACTTTTGGAGATTACATACACCAATATGTGTCCGCGATGACAGATAAAGCAACGAAAAACCAAGATCGAATTACTTTATTATTGTTATTCAGGGCAGGAGGTCCAGATAAATTCCTAACTGAAGTTTGGTTATCAGTACAGTTCAGTAGTGTTTTTTTATGCATTTATTGCTATTATTCAAGTTCAGAGGTTTTGTTTACTCAGGGCACACTTATTATTCATAAAGTTTACGCCTGACTAAAGAGAAAAGCAAGAAAACAGCAAGAAACAGAAAGAACAACAAGAAAACAGTGTCCGATAGAGACATAACGACAGATTGTTGACAAGTGATGTCAACAATAATTTGACAACTATTAAAGCTAAAAAGTCATTTTTCGTTTATTTCTCGCTATTAAAAAACACTATTGGAATATTGGTTTTGGAAAATCATAGCTTATTGTGTATTCTCGCAAATTAATGTAAAAAAATAAATCTTTCATAGCAATTTTGGGGTACCCTGATTCCTTAATTCAAAAATGTTTTGGAATTCATGAAACTGGTTGTAAATAGCTGTAAATGTTGTTTGCTTGATTTTTATTTTTGTTTGCATACTTGTTATTTTGGTGTTACTTTTCAAGACAATAGATGATAAGTATTAGGAATATATTTCAATTGTCCACTATGCTCATAAATCGTTAAAGGAATAATATTATTTAGGGTTCCAAGCATGTAAGTCCAAAATCCAAGTTTAAAGTGAAGACTGTTTTGTCAGGCCATCAAAAACATTGAAGCTTGTTGATTTCTCTTGGACACTAAGGTTGCTGATATTATCTTATTAAATTTTCCCATATATATATATGGGTATAAAAATTAGTAGTAGTTTGTGTTTGTTGCTTGACGCCCACTTAATTCACGGGGATAAAGCACTCTAAGAGCTGTCACAACTCCAAAACATAGAACGATTCTAAGCAAAACCTCAAGAAATGGTTTTTCTCGATCTCATAGAGTACCAGATTTTATTTCAAGAATACCCATCTTGTCGTCATTTCTGGTAGCTCGTCCCAGATCAAAAAATCCCGGCAAGGGGGGGACCAAAAAAAACATTTAAAAATCTGTAAGATATTAAGGATTGTTCAAAATCTAATTCTAGCAACGGAAATGGTTTATTTGATGCTTGTAGATTACTCCAAGTTTTTATCATTTTAGGGGTGATATGCACTTTAACCACATTTAAATATCAAAGTCTCACCTTGTGAAAGTTCTTGTTGTTTTCTTGGAAAGTTGTACCTACAAAAAATTATTTAATAATTATCATTAGCAACACCCTAACATTCATAATTGTAAATAGTAAATGGGCATAATGGATTTATATTTTACTATATGGAAAGTTTACATGTTTACATTATAGGTAAAGTTTAAGCTGGATAAATAACTGTTTCTTAATTTAACCAAATTTACATTAAGGTTGATACATACTTAAATAAACAGTTTCTATTCTATTTTCACTCTGAAAGAAACATATTTGAAGCTAGTTATTAAAGTCAAAAACCAAGTCAACAAAAAAAAGATAGTTAAACAACCTTTTAAATCTGGTGTCAAGGAAAAAAACAATTAAAAACCTTTACAGGTGTAGCTAAATGGTTCAATTGATTAGTAAAACTAACGAAACCATAGAGTACAAACACTATAAGTGTGTAACATAAATACCACTAAATACTGCTAAATTATGCTAATCCTATTGTTTTCTATTGTTTAATTAGCACTATTTACTACTAAATAGTGCAAAGTGTTGCACACTTTTAGTGTTTGTACTCTATCATAGTTCTTTGAAACACTGTGTTTATTAGTCACATGTAATTCATTACCAGTCCCTCTAATTAAGAAGCTTATTGATGTCATATTGTTTAGTGTGATGTTTGACTGTTGTGTGTTTAACTGAAACGTCTAGTGATTTTCTGATAAATTATGATGTTACTGATTTTGTCTGAGTTGGAGCATTATCTACCAAAACTGCCAATATTTGCACTTTTTTTTATCCCTCATACCAACCAATTTGTAATGCGAAGTATTTGTTCATGTGAAATGCTGTAAAAAGGCTATAATATATGTTGCTACCTGTTTAAGAACATTAACGAATATTAGAATACACCTACAAGCATACTATCACAAATCCTGCAATCTGATTGGCTAACATACTCACTATCGGTAACCGGTCATGACGCCCCCTTGTTATGACGCCCCCAGCCATGACGCCCCCACGTAAACCATGACGCCCCCAGTCTGTACTACCATGACGCCCCCAGCGTAAACCATGACGCCCCTAGTCTCTATTAACACTTATTTAATAAGAAGTTTAACGATAATTATAATATGGCGCTACAAACCAATGTAAATCGAACACTATTGGAGTTGTTTCACGATCATTACGGCTTTAAATAACTCGTTTCTACGAGTTCGCGTAGTTAAAAACGATACTTACAAGCTGACGAACACTAAATCTCTGTTAGTAGTTAAGCGATGTACTTCTTGAAGTTACAGAACATAATATAGCTGAATTAGGAGTTAAAGAACATCATCCAGATGCATTAGGAATCCAACCATAATTCTAAGACATGTTCATTGATTAAAACTTTTATTTCGTGCGATCAAGTCATGCTGTTACGATCGAAGCACTTTCAACACGGCTTCGATAGCTTTTTTTTCAAGTGATTCCAGCAATCGCCGGGAAAGACAAAATATTTCTTCAAGGCATCTGTTTACAGAATAGATTTTGAAATTACGAACGGAAAGTTGAATAAACTCAACCTCGGAAGTAAATTAGACAGTGAGTCGAAGAATCGAAAGTAACACCTCGCTGTATATTTTCCCGGGTGTATTATAAACCCGATGAGTCACGTCAACGTATCACGTTTTATTTAGATAACAGTAATATCATAGTTAACTATGATAATATGGTATACTCTTTTGATTTGGTTTCCATTTTGTAGATTTAGAATATCATCTTAATATTAACTCTGAGGTTCATCTGTAATAATTGTTTTTGAGACGCGGTTTGTGTTTCGTGTCGCCAAGGGAAGACTCTTTAAACGCGGAGGAGTTTTGTGACAACAACAGTGTAACGACTTGAATATGGCAAACTACCCGAGCAATCTTTTCTTGCTATTCGAAATATTTATTAAAAACACACATGTTTCTCCTCCAAGAAAGGTTATATGAATAAAGTATCGTAGATTTATAAGTTTTACACCGTAGTGAAAATAGAAAACTGACGTTTCGGACGTTAGTCCTTCGTCGGAGTCAGTTTTCTATTTTCACTACGGTGTAAAACTTATAAATCTACGATAACTTGTTTCATTAGAAACACCGACGCAGTCCACGCTAGTTTCACTAGCCATCATCTTATATGAATAAAGGCTATCAAAGTAGAAGAAACGTTACGAATGAGTCAAAAACTTTAGACGCGAAAGAGTTGCTGTGGGTGACGACATACCCAGCAGTGAAAAGACTTGTAAAGTGAAAGCGGAAAACTACCCGGTTTTCGTAAGAAATCTTTGCTGATTTACCAAAATATTTAACAAAAACACACGTTTCAAAATTACGAATAAGTCATAAACTTCCTACGCCAATGGTTACAAGTCTGCGAAGTACAACTTCTGAAAACAACTCGTTCGTTCGTGCAAATTAAATGGTCCTGTCAAAGGTTTTGGTTCTTTCACAATGTTTTTCTTACTTTATTCACCAGCACTCTCTTTCTTTTGTGGTATATTTTCAGTGTCAAACTTTTTAGGGAAAGGTTTCAGAACTTATGCGTAACCGAAACAATAGGAAAGATCACTAGCGTTCTTAACACGCAGCTATGGCGTTCTAACTTGAATTACGAATAATTTGTCGGACTTACGAAATTTTGTTGTCAAAATTTTGCCTTTTCGTTATTTTTTTGTCGTTCTTGGATTTATGCTATGAAATATTTTTAAACTTCTTATTAAATAAGTGTTAATAGAGACTAGGGGCGTCATGGTTTACGCTGGGGGCGTCATGGTAGTACAGACTGGGGGCGTCATGGTATACGTGGGGGCGTCATGGCTGGGGGCGTCATGACAAGGGGGCGTCATGACCGTAATTCTCACTATCTATCCTGTGATAGATAGAGAGTAGTGAAAAACAAACAAATGTATGATCAAGTTTCTTCAAAATCTCTGCTTTTTCTCTAAAGAATCTTTAATTTAAAATCGATTGTAGAAAAGACCAAACTGTACCAAGGGAAGGAATTGAGGTTTTGAACAGTACAAATAAGTAAAAACTGCCTGCACTTGAGGTCCGGTATCCTTTGCCGCTGAACAACAAAACAAAATAATTACAAAAACAAGTAAAAAAAGTTTTTAAAGTCTTAGAGTCAGTCCGGATAGGGACAAACTGTGCCCTCGGTCTTGAGAACATATTCAAGACTAGGCACAGTTTTTCCCTATCCAGACCTCTTGCCTGGTGAATAACATATATTTTGGTTTGAACTGGTGTGATGTAAACAATCTCTTGTGTTGCTATGATACAAAAGCAGACACCTGTAATAAGTAGTCCTATGCAGCATTATAGACCAAGTAGTTTAAGATTGACTTTTTAATGAATTACACACTTTGTCTGTTCTGAAGCCATAATGTGTTGTGTACACAAATGTACAGACGTCAGACAGCAAATGGAAAGAAGTGACTAAGTAGTCAAGATTTTTTCCTGAATTATGCGGAGAAAAAGGCAAATTATGCGGAATAGGATGCGGGATGACGTCACAATTGAAAAAATTTCTGAATTTCTTTTTATAGGATTTTACACGTTTAAAAAAATTTTTGCTTCTTTATTTATATCCAAACTTTGTTTATCTTAAGTCTTACATAATTATTAACAGTTTTACCTTGATTTTGCTTCTTTATTTGACACTGGCATTGTTTATCTCAGGTTTTTAACCACACATGTAATCGTCATGTAGTTCGCCTACATATAAGTTTTCCTACTGAAGTTCACCTACGTATTGAATGCATTGTAAAACCTATGTATGAAGGGTGAGACAATAAATATACTGTAAAAAAGGAAAAAAATAGTTCTCGTGTAAAGAATAAAACTTTTACATGAATAGCAAGGAAAACAAAGTAAGAGAAACACTGAAAACTTTAGACACGAACTAGTAACTGTTAGGCATCGCGTGACAACACTGTAAACCAAGAAAAGTCGTAAAACCTATCTTAAACAAGTGAGACACAGTAAATACATAAAAAAGGTAAAACAAAGTGACTGCAGTTGAATAAAGTAGGAGAATAAGCGTTACCAATGAGTCAAGAACGAGTTTGTCTAAAAAATGATTTCAGTTTTTGCTAATTTTTCCATTCAGTTTTGAACTATGTTGTCTGAAAAAGATCTTTTTGATTTGATGACCATGCATTTTCCAATATATTTATATTTTCATACTTTCAAAATTCTTAGCGATAAAAGTTATGTTTTTAATAAGGATTTTGGTGAGTAAGCAAACATTCATCTAATGCTTCTACTTATGAATCGGTGCCAGTGTATTAATATACATATTAATATATATAATAGAGTATAGAGTATTAATATACTCTCTCACTCTTACTTTCTATTGACTCCGACGAAGGACTAACGTCCGAAACATCAGTTTTCTATTTTCACTACGGTGTTAAACTTATAAATCTACGATAACTTATTAATATACATAGGCGAACTTCAGTAGGCAAAACTTATACGTAGGCGAAATTCAGTACTTTAGGCGAACCAATGCGTAGGCGAAACAATCGGATACCCCTTGCACAACCATCGTTCGCATAGCTGTAGCTAATAGACTATCCTTTATTTTTACTCCTTGTTATAGGAAATTAACTCACTCCACAAAATCAAAAATCCTTAAATAGCATAATTTAAGTCGTGTTAATTTCTTCTCTTTTTTTCCATTTTTGAAGGCTTCATAATAAATTTATCCATTTTGAGATATTTTAGAAGTGGACTCAAATGTTTATGAGAGAAATATTACGCACGAAAATCTTGTCTGTGAATACATGCATTTAACCAGAACTATCATTTGCTATCTATGGCTGCTATTGTTTGACTTCTAGCCAATCAGAGAGTATGTTTTATTTAAGGCTAGTTACCTGGCTCTTTCACGGTTTTAAACTAAGAACGCCTTGTTCCTTTTCATTATACAATGGTGTATAATTCAATATACAGTTTTAAACGCTGTTTATTGCTTGAAATTTGGTAAGTAAACAATAAAAAATTCGTAATTTCATCGAAAAAAGTAAACATTGTAATACGTTTCTTCTTGATTATTAAGTTTTCTTTAGGTTTTTGACGAATTATGCGGGATTTTGCCGGATTATGCAGAAAATCGTTCGATTGTGCAGAAAAAGGCGAATTATGCGGGTCCGCACCCGCGCATCCTATCAGAAGCCCTGACTATAAATTATAATCGTTTTCCGTATGTACTGCAGCATGCTTATCAAATATAAGATTTGATAAGAACTATCATATTCCCTGGAATATTTTGAAATTGTAAGAGAAGTTTTTACACTGTAATTCATAATTGGTGCCACTTGGTAATATGCTCTTTTTCAACTTGCTTTGATTTTTAAGTTCTTCTGACATGAAAATAGCAGTTATTTCTTTGTCTAGAAAGCAATTATGATATGGAATTCCAGATATGGGGGAGGGGGTAATATGCATGAAATTCGTGGGCCATGGGCCTCGAAATTTGTGAAGACAAGGGGGATAAGAAAGTCAATCCCACCCATGGTAGGGGTATGGATATTTTCTGGAACTACCCAATAGAAATAAAAATAAATCATGAAGTTATTTACAAAAAAAATGGAGTGTAGTTTGGTTTTGAGTAAATTCATAAAAATATAATTTTTCTTTATTAAATGTAGACCCTTAAAGATTATTCCAGTTAAGTTTCACTAGACCTCCTTTACAAAGATATAACTAGCTAAAAACTAGTGTGAGCTGCGTCGGTGTTTCTAATGAAACAGTAATGATGAAAAGGTAAATTATACACCTTGAAAAGATGAAAAAACTTACTGACGTTTCGGACGCTAGTCCTTCCTTCTAACAAAGAACCTGGTACTTTTCGCTGTTCTCGTAAACGTTGTTATACTTGTCCTCACATAGCCTCTCACACATCTGTTGTCAGTCCTAAATCTACTGTTAAAATCACTGACCATTTTGTTTGTACCACTTCTAATGTTGTATATTGTATTAAATGTACCCGCTGTAATCTTTTGTATGTGGGCGAGACTGGCCGCCGTCTTGGTGATCGCATTTGCAATCATCTTTATGATATTCGCAATAACGATCCCACCAAACCAGTTTCCCGCCATTTTAATCTAGCTAACCATTCTCTTTCTGACTTCATTGTTTTCGGTCTTTCTTTGCTTAACGGCAACAATGATTGTCGCAAGACCAAAGAAATGCGGCTTATTCACCTATTGGGCACTCTTTGTCCCAACGGGATTAATGAACGCTTTATTTTCAACTAACCTTTCCTTTTGTCTTTTGATTGTTTGTTTTTGTTTCCTTGCCTACCTTGCTCTAATTGGTTTCTTTTGTCTTATTCTATCATATATACACTCCTTTCTACCACTTCTTTCTCTTTTACTCCGACGAAGGACTAGCGTCCAAAACGTCAGTAAGTTTTTTCATCTTTTCACGGTGTATAATTTACCTTTTCATCATTACTCCTTTACAAAATCGTTGCAATGCAACCCATCGTTTCAAAACCCTGATTTGGATTTTGGTCTTTTCCTAGCTGTCAATCGTCTTGGATTTATGAAAATGAACTCTACAAACACAATCACCTAGCATCACCTATTATCTCAGCATCCAAAAATCATTTTTTTACTAGTATTTGTCGTCGGACGTAGCCGTCTGAAGTTCTGTGCACATGAGAATTGAAACTACTGTAAGTCCAGGTAAATTATATGAACGAGTATTTTTCGATTCTGGGATTCAGCTCATCAAAACTAAAAAATCATTTATTAGCAGAATCAGGTTGGCTCAAATCAAACACTCATCTTAAAAATAAATCCTGAACAGTTACAGTTTGATTATTGAACTGGCGCCAGCATGTACCACGGCAAATTATGCTTGAAAGTTTTTTTGTTTCACTATTATTTTTATGAAAATTTAAGTGTTGCTAAGTGCAATACTAAGGCATTTCAGATTAGTTTTCGGCAATTATTACGACGTACGACCCTGATCAAACAACAATCCAGTTTGTCAAGATCGACTCGTAAAATATTCGTAGCCGACTTTTAATCGGCTTCCTAAGTTACAAAAAACTTCTACTTATAATAACCAAATCACTATCAATTTCAGAACTGTTGTGAATAATCAGCGTTAAATAAGCTTACTGACCATTACTGACCATTCGTGACTATCCTGTGTAGATTTCAGACGAAACCTTTCAGACACATAAATAAGTCGTTTCTACGCTTCACGTATCCACTAGTTAAAACGAGCCTGAATGTTCGAAAATCCAAATTTTTCTAGGTAATACTAGTAAGCCGTTCAACTCTATTCGCTAGATCCTCTTATAGGATGGCAGCCAAGAAAAGAAAGTTTCTTGTATCTATCCCATTGTTATAAAGACAACAGTTTTAGATTGCTTAGCTTGGTGATGCCAATACAAAAACCATGCCGAACAAATTTCAGGTATCATTTAGCAGAAGTTAATGGTTTCCTTTTTCTTCAAAATATTTGGTTAACAAACAACACTTTTGAGCTTTTATACGTACGTCGTAATAATTGCCAAAAACTAATATGCTACTGCTAAATAGCACAAATTTAAAATACAGTGAGTGGTCACTAAGAAGTCTTGCAAACATCTGTTCCTCTGTTCCTGTAGATGGGTTTTCATCCCCAATAATTCTGTTTCAAGACTTTATTTGCATCCGAGTTGATCGAAAATTGCACGAAATGAACAGCGACATTGCTTCCAGTGTGCCAAATCCTCTTGACTTGTCAACTTCATCGCCATTAAAAGTTTTGTATATTTATTACTTGTTAAAAGCTTGAGCATATTTTCTATTATATATTTCTATCTATTTTCTCCAAAGTGTTAATGAAAATCTCAAGGTGACTACTGAACCAAAGTGAAAAAAGAGTCAGGCTAACGAACTGTTACAAGGTAGTGTAAAGATAAGAGTTTTACGACTAGTCGACAATGAAATCGACAACTAGCTACCACATACTTTCGCAACTGTTGGTTCGCTACAAAACAGAGTCTGCTACCATCATGAAGTATTTTCGCTACCAAAACAAAACTTCGATGAGACTTATTAAAAAAAACAGATACTCTCTTGCCAAAGTTGGAGGGAAAACAAAACCTAATACGCGAAATATCGATCAACAAGCGACGCTTCCTAGTCGTTTAATGACGCTTTTTTTCCTTGAAATCCATTAGAATTTATTATTTGCACTAACAAACTAAGAAAAAATGATCTATTGTCTTTATCTGGAACAAATTTAAGGTCATCATCTAAATGTAAGCGCCAATAACGTAACGATTGAGTGGAACAATCGAGCGCAGTTTACGGTGTTTCATAGAGTCTTTTCGCTACCAATGAGGCCCCGTCCACACGTATCCAGAAATTTTTGTATCCACGATTTTTTTCTTCAGATAGTGATCGTTATCAGTGACTAGGAAAGAAAGCGACTATAAACGACTAGGAAGCTTAAAACCATAAACTATGCTCGATTGTTCCACATTGTTAAGTTATTGGTGTTTACATTCAGATGATGACCTCAAATTTATTCCAGTGAAAGGCAATAGATCATTTTGTCTTACTTTTTAGTAAAAATAATAAAGTAAAAAAATAAAGTGTAGTGCTTAAGAAGTAGAATTTGAATGTTCACATAAGAAGAGGGAGCGATCTTTTTACAAACGCACAAAGTGAGGTCGTTCTAATGCTATCGAAATGCTATCAAAACGCATGTTATTATTAATTTTATCAAATATGAGTTGTTTTTCAAATAAATATGCTTCTAAAGATTAGAGAAGTAATTTAGATTTCATATATACAGTTATATAAAAGTACACTTGGAATTTTGCGAACAGGTCATTGTTTTTGAGAATGGGTTCGTGCAATAAAAGGCAATTGTGCGAAATGTATGGTAACTCCGCTCAAACCACTGTGGCGAACTCCTTGATACTAGTTGCACTTATTGCACCCATAAGTCCTTTCTGTCATTGTACCATTACAGTCTCTAAGCATGGAGATGGAACGGAAGAGTGAGAGACTGTGGAAGATACTAGTTGACATTCAAAGAGTTCATTTACACATTTAAATACTCAATTTAGTTGGTAATAGGTGTAAACGTCCTTTTATTTTCCTTTTGACGCCGACTTTGTTTAGTTCTTCGATATTTTTTGTTGAGTTTGGAAGCAAATTCTGTGATGAATTAATTGTCTGAATTTCAAAAAGAAAGACTTTTTGGACTTCGATGGAGTCAACTAAGTCAAGCATTATAGCAAAATTGAAAGATCTATTAGCTAACACTTTCTCTGTCTTCAATTTAAGGGTGGGCTGAGTGCTTTATTTCAGGAATCATTCAACCTACGACCTCAGGACAGAATACAGTATACAAAATAATCGACATCTATTGTGTAGATTTGTCTCGTCCTTAAAGCACTTAAACGTTCAGTTATAAGCTTAATGTACTTACTGATTCATTGCTGACATTTGATCAACCAAAGGTCTTTGGTGTGCCATAAGATATTTGCAAGCCTATTATCTATAACATAAAAGATAATTTCCTGTTATATACCTCATGGGCTTTTAGCAGGACTTTAAAAAGAGGGGTGGATAAATGTTTCTAAATTTCTTTCGAGCCTTCTTTTTGCAATACAAATGGAAAGAATGAATAAATCATAACATACAGCATACTGCATATTTGTTGTCGTTGATTCATATTTTGAAATTAGATGCAATTTGGCCCTAGCGAGTGGAACACAATTGATTATTCATGGCTTGTATGACATCACTTCTGTCCGTCCTCACTTCGGTGTACACAACACAGGTGTGTGTTGATGTCAAAGCACAACTACTCGCAAATGAAACTCTCAATTGTCATTAAAAAATTGCTTTAGGACAAATTATAGACCAATAATTAATAAAAAAGATTTCATGCATTCAAAGGTGGATCAAGAAACATTCTGCAAGAGGTCAGGTGTGTGTTTTTTAGCAAACAATCGTATATTTTTTTTTTTTACAAGAATGTTTTAATGACAAATCAAAGAATTTCTCTCATAACATTTAGTATTCTATAGATAAGTTTAATTTATTTTAATGCTGGATGGAATATAAGCCGGAGAGCAAATATTCAGCCTTTATTAACTTTGTAAATCTTTAACAATTCAACTTGTTTTTAACCAACTCTCATATGTTTTTCGTTGAAGAAAAATGCAGCTTTGTTCGTTTCCTTTTGTGGATCCCATCGGCAAAACAAAAAAGACTTTCATTCAATAATTTTATATCTTTCTACAGATAACTTATTCAAATATTGAATGAAATGTAAACTTACACCAGATATTCAACTGTTTAAAAATTAAGCTGTTCAAGCTAGTATGATTATATACAAATTCATCAAATTTTGTTGTTCAGAGATGTTATTGTATAAAGACCTATGTCTTTCAATTTAGAAAGCCACAAAAATACTTTAAAACATTTACAGATATTAATTTACTGACAAAGAAATTCATCATTTTGAATTTTGCATTGCATTTTGCATTATTTTCTATTTTGTCTCAGTTGTTCTTGACAAGTTTAACTCAATGTAAACTTTGTCCCTCGAAAAATTTCAGTTGCTCGTGATTTCCGTATCTTTCTCGCCCATGAAAGAAGATAGAAAAAAATTAAATTAAAATGGAATCTCACAATCTAGTATTTACAGCTTGAGTTTTCAAGTTTATTGAAAAGTAGTTAAGGCTTATATAAAAGGAATTAAATCAGTGGAACATTCTACTTTTCACTTAATTATTAAATGAAGTTCATTGAATTCGGGCTCTTTCCCAGTTTCAACATTTTTGGCAAATGATGCAATATATTTACTTTCTTATAACTTCATTGCAGTCTAAATATGGTTCGTATAAAAACCTAAACTCTTCGTATGGATAACCAAACATTGTCATGTAAAGGAAGTAAAGTAAGCTTATAAATTGCTCACCTTTTCTTAAGTTGTTTTCTAGTCTCTCTTTATCTGCTGTGATCATTTGTCCATAAAAATTAAAGTAAATTTTACTAAATTTGACATTCTATTGGATCATCTGTAGTTATCTTTCATTTTTCAAGTAAAATTTACCAGGAATTCAAAGCGTAAAAATGTTGGCTATGCTAAACTTCATTTAAGAATTTTTCAAGAACAAATCTGGCTCCTGGGGGGAACCGTGGTGGGTTGTGTATGTGACCAAATTCCTAAGCTGGAGGGTACTAAGGTCAAATACAAAGACTGGTGCGAGAAAACGATATTGTCCATTTCCATTTCATTTTTTCGCTTCATAGTTTTCCTTATGGGGGACATTATTTTCATCTCGAGGGAGAGAAAAATTTAAAGATTTTTTGCCCGATTTTATTCTAATCTTTCATTTTTATCTAAATTGGGTTTATGCCCCATTGGGAGCTCAGCTTTTAGGCAGTGCTTAAATTTATTTATTATTCCTTCTTCCTTTTTCCTAAAAATATTCACTGATACTCTTAAAGGGGGTGGAAATGCACCCAATCCACCACGCTGTATCCGCCAAGTCTGTAATAGCAAGTGAAAGCAAGCTTACAACATTTAGAATTCCGCCATTTTCAAGTGACAAGCAACTTACTCTAGAACTGAACTTTCAAGCTAACAACAAGGGACATTTCGTTGAAAAATAAGTAATTAACATAGGTAAATACCTGAATGAAGTTATGTAGTAGGTAATATTCTGTATTTTTATGTTGTTCGGGCGTTTGAGGATAAGATACAAATCCCTGCTTTCAACTAAATTCTCCTGATTAGCCTCCTGATTAGTTTTACTTCTCGTTCTCAATACGCTTGCGTTTCGCGAACTTCCGCTGATATGGCCTACCTCGTTCCCAGGACCTTCTAGGGCCCATGCCAGTGCAGTTATGAAACGTCACTCAAAACCGGTCTTTGCCCATGAACACCGCGGTCAAATGTCTGCGCATGCGTAGCACCATGTTAAGGCGCGCCATATTTTTATTTGTAAACATTAGTATATTGTCGGACGGATGAGTTCAAAGTCGATTTATAAGAAATTCCCTGGATATTTAAGCTCAATATTTTCCGTATATACTCTCTGTCATATCCTCAAACTATTCTCAGTTTACACTTTTTTATTCGTTTTACATTTTGAGAAAAACGCAATGAAAGTTTTCTCCTTCGTGGTTTTAGTAATAATCGCTACGAGTGTCAGCTTTGTGTAGCTATGGTTGTGAAAAAGCAAAAAAAGTCGGTCCCATAAAGATAACTGTCCTTCAGGAAGCCTTTGCAAGGTAAACTCGAAGTTAGCAAGGGCTAGACAAATTCCAGAAAATTCTAGTCTGTCGAAGGCACAAAAATGAGATAGGAAAGGAAGCTACAATCGCTGCTCTTTTCCTTGCGACCAGCATTCTACGACTTTAGTCCCGATACCTTCAAGACTTTTTTCTGCAATTGATGAGCATGGGAAAGGAAAAAATAAACCAGGAACTATGTGGTGTACGAAGTGTAGAAAAGTCGTAGTTAATAGTTAACTGATTCAGTTTTCCCTGACGATGGGTTTGTAACCCGAAAGCTAGGAGCAGGAATATAAAACTAAAAAAACGTGGATGAAACAAAAAAATAGTAAATTCTATATTTGTAAGGACCTTGTAGTGAAGTGTTCTTTTTGTTTAGAATATACTAATGCTATTATTTGAAGCAGGCAGTCTGATGGCCATGCTCTTCATTTTTGAAGCAGAGTACCCTGGTGGTAATTGTTATAATGTGTTAAAAATTATGCATCATAGCAGGGTACTTTCCTTCAAAAATGACAAGCATGGCAAACAGAAATGATCTGATTTCACTACTGTTTTTTATTAACTATGGTTTTTACTGGTGTTCAATTTTCTTTAAAAAGAAAATTCTTTTGAGAATCTTGTGGAAGCATTTCAACTTGCATTGTACCACCACAATGATGAAGAAGATTTTACACTGTACAACCCTGCTTTGATGAAAGACTTTGTAGATGAACATTCTCCTCGGCTATTTGACATGATCCTAAATTCTATAACAAATCCTGAAACCAGCAAAGAAAGATGGTACCTTCAAGAACAGGGAACTGTTGTTCTTCTCCATATCATTGCTTACTTCAGGTAGTAAATATTTACATTTTTTTCATGTCTAAAATATTTCTTTTACAATGAAGTGTTCAATTTCAATTTTTTATTATTTTAATAGATTAAAAAAACTTTCCAACACAGTTTCCTGCGTCATCTTGAAAGGTAGCCGTGCCTTTGCATTGAGGCGAGATGAACGGTGAGCTTGAACAATTATTCACGTCTCTATCATTGCAAGCTCACCGTTCGTCACCTAATTTTTTTCTATTTGACTGTTTACAGAAACATTCCTTTATGATGCTCTTACTTGATGATTTTCACAATATCTATAAAATTAGATTACCAGACACCAGCCTCAAACTGTCTCTTGTCACCCACATGGTCTCCTCTCTTTTAGAAATCCAACCTACTATTCCAGCTATTTGCCTATCTCTTGAAAAGGACAACATTCACTCTACACCTAATATAGTCATATAGCTTTTACTCCGACGAAGGACTAGCGTCTGGAACGTCAGTTTTTTCATCTTTTCACGGTGTATAATTTACCTTTTTACTATTACTATAGTCATAAATGGTATTTCTAGAAAATGCGTTTGCACATGTATTATAGGGACTGTTTTGAGCAAACTTTAAAGAAACATTGTCCTCACTGCTCTCAGCCGGCCCACTCATGAACAAATTGGATAAACTGACAAATTCTTTTAACACATCTCTTCTTATGCCTACAAGTACATCTAACAGTATCAATAATATAAGTAATAATGAGGAAAATGATGACAGTCCAGATAAAGATTCCAGATATAAACAGTCATGGCCCTGACTATTATGAATCCACAGATTGGAAGAACCATGTTGAAACAGTTTTAAATACTGCATTTTCTGTCCCTCAAACTTCAAGAAGCTCAAATTCAAGTGCAAACTCTTATGGCGCTCTATCTGGCCAAGGAATTCATCATGCCCATGTATTATCTGTTTCAACTCAATATGGAAAGTTCTGGTTATCTGAAAAGCAGATATCACAGTCCACACTTAATGGAAGGAATGGCTTAACAGCATGCACTTTCATCAATATCATTCTTTCAAAGTGTTATATAGCAAACAGAATAGTTTTACCAATCCCTGACCAAACAATGTCAATATTGTGGCAAATGGTAATCACATCCTGTATCACAAAGGGCAACAACATACATGATCAAGTTACTGGTGGGCGCCCAATTCACTTTTATGTATCTGAGGCAGTGATATACATCTGTCTAATCATTCATTTCAAGGAATTACTGTTGATGATTCTTTTGATGTGGATTTTATTAATACAAATGCAGCTGTCCCACAGTCTTCACTGGCATTCTTTTTGCAAAGACTTGTTCAAGAACCCAATATAGCAGCCATCATTATCATCAATGGCTAAATGTCTGTGTGTTTAATTGGCCAGGCAAAAAACATTCTTCTCATGGACAGTCATCTTCATGGCAACTAATTTATGGAGCATTTGTTGCTAAGACCACCCTGCAAGATTTAGATGGATTTTTCATAAATGCAAAACAATATATAAACAATATATAACATGTGTACAGTAACTTTTCTTAAGAAATAATTATATCCATACAAAATCCATTGACATTGATATTACATAATAATAATAATAATAATAACCTTATTAACGTGTCTTTCTTTCTAGCTTACAATTAAGAAACTAATTGGGGACACCTATCTAACCCTAATAAAAACCCTTAAAATCCATAGTTAATTGTTAGTTATTTCCTATTTACATTCCCACTCCAACACCATCTATTCCACCCCCTCCCCCCCTCCCACTCTACACTCTCCCCTCCAATATCCCTAGTGCAACTGGTATGTTATACATAAATTATATGTGTAGATAATAAAATGATAGCTGTGTACCGCAGGTTTGCACCCCAGCCAAATCAGACGCCCCACGTCTATCCAGACACTGAAACTACTATCAGGACATCTGAGTTCGCGGGTATGGAAAACTGCAGCACACTACATTACCCATAGAGATTAAAATATTCAATAGAACAAGTAGAGACATGAATTAATTTAGACACAAAAAGCAGTCTTTACACTCCTGAGCAGAGATAGTCATGGCCAAGTCCAACTTCCTTTCTTGATTTCTAAATATATTAATTGATTCAGCCATTTTGAGCGATTTATCAAGCTTTGACCAAATGAAAGGACCTATATATACCTTATACTGTGCTTCCCATATGTTATGGTGTTAAATCTTGGTATTGAGAAGTCATCTGAATTTCTAAGGTTATACCTACACCCATTGCCATGGAAAAGGTTTGATAAAGTTTTGATATCTTTACAGTTTTAGTAAAGTTCTTGTTTGTAATTGTAAATTTATTGCTTCGTGGAGTTCTTAATTAAGAATACTTTCTATGGATTCAGTGCTGGCTCTGCAGCCTTTAAAAGTCAAGTAAACAATCATATGTATTTGACTTCAATTTAAACATTTTTGACAAGCATTTTCATTGACTGACGCTTCTTAGCACATAAAGGCTTAAGATAGTATATCATGTCCCAGCGGTACATATCTGCACTGTAGTACGATCGATCAATCCTGTAAAATAAAGCATGATCAACTC
The DNA here is from genome assembly GCA_011057435.1 of Actinia equina. NCBI lineage: Eukaryota > Metazoa > Cnidaria > Anthozoa > Actiniaria > Actiniidae > Actinia > Actinia equina. The sequence goes on from WHPX01000070.1 coordinate 394,599, forward strand.
ACCTTCGGCAGTCTTATATAAGATCATTTTCCTTCGGATTTTCTGGTTTCCTTCAAAAAATCAATAGGAATATCCTCTGCTGTGGACATTTTGTGTAATTCACTTATCTTCCACGACATAAGAGAGAAGAAAATCACAAAATAACGTATAAAACAGGGCTGCAATCCGAAAAGATCGAAGAAAACAGTTTACTTATCCAGAAAAACATGTAAGATTATCCGCCATTTTGATTCTAGACCTTCACGCATGCGCAGACGTTTGACCGCGGTGTTTTGCCCATGTAATGTTGAACATGGGGAATCAAACTACCGATTATTGGTCGTTTCTCACCATGACACAGGGAGACCAACAAAATAGTTTTTGAAACTACAAAAACAAAATGGCGGACGGCCTTCGAGGAAGAATCGGTGTTGGGAACAAGAAGACTTGAGTTTAGGCGAGTTCGCCACCATACAAATTCCCCACTACTTCTAAACTTATAGCAGAGTTTCATTGGCTTGTTGGCTCCCCAATATGGCGAAAATTCGAATAAGTACCGCCAAGGATTCGCGGGCAAGGAAGAGTTTCAAGATGGAGTAGCAAAAAAAAAACCGAAATTAAAGGAGACTTTGCTAGCAGTGACAGGTTTCCTAAAATTATCCATTTCATTTTTTTAATAATTGTAGCTATCTTTGAGCGCTAGTATGCTTCAAATAAAAGTTTATAACATTTTAAACCTTACTCTGAACCTTACTACTAGTATTGTAGTTGCATAAATCCATACACCTTACCTCATCGAAAAATAATCTTAAAGAACCTTGACGCACATAAAGCACTGGGACCTGATGAAGTACCTGGACGAATCTTAAAGGACTGTGTTGAGCAATTGTCTCCATCGTTAGCAGCTCTTTTCAACAAATCAATTAGTCTGGGAGTCTTACCTTCTGAGTGGAAACTAGCAAACATCACCGGCACCAGTCCACAAGAAAGGCAAGTCGGAATATGTCGAAAACTACCGCCCAATCTCTCTTCTTTCAGTAGTTTCCAAGGTGATGGAGAGATGCATCTACAATCGCATGGTACTCCACCTTCCAGGGGCGGCGGAAGCTGAAAACTTTTGGGGAGGCACTCCAATATTTCACGGTACCAGAAAATTATGTAATATCAAAATAATAAATAATGGTATTCATAACCAAATTTCATGCGTTTTTCTTTTGTGTGTGAGGCATTATATTCTGGGGGGACAGGCCCCCCAAAAAAATTTAATGGGGGGACCAGTGCCCCCCCCCCCCCCCCCCCCCCCGCTTCCGCCGCCCCTGCCTTCGGAATCTGATATCTGACATGCAACATGGCTTCCTTAGAGGCAAATCCTGTACCACAGAACTGTTATCTACCCTACATATCGTCGGCAAACACTTGGATCGCGGGCTCCAGACTGACATCGTGTACTTGGATATCTCCAAGGCCTTCGACACAGTAAACCATCAAATATTGATCAATAAACTACAAGCTTTTGGAATCACTGGACCCTTGCTGAACTGGTTCAAAACGTATCTTACTGGACGCCAACAACAGCTAACTGTCCTTGGTTCGACCTCTCCACCCCTTCCTGTCGTTTCTGGTGTTCCTCAAGGGTCAATCCTCGGGCCTCTTCTGTTCATCATCTATGTCAACGATCTCCCCGATTGTACATCCAACGTTACTGCCGTGTCAATGTTTGCCGACGACACTAAATGTTCTTCCCTCGTAAAGAAGTGACGCTATAGCACTGGAAAATGATGTTACAAGGATCGCTTCTTCCATCACATCGAAACGAATGAATCTCAATGCATCCAAATGTAAGATAATGAGTATAACAAGAAAAAGAAACCCGCCACTACATGACTACAACTTGAACGGCGTAAAAATCAAAAGATCTGAATGCGAACGTGATCTTCGAGTCCTTGTGAACAGCAAATTAACGTGGGGCCCTCAGATACAAACCCAGACTAAACCCTCTGTGCCAAAGCAAACAAATCCTTGGGGATATTAAGAAGATCCACCTATATGACCTGAGAGACTTTGAAACAAGACGAGTCCTATACATCTCGATGGTAAGGAGTCAGTTCTCGTATTCGTCTCAAGTCTGGACACCACAAGATGTAGAACTGATCAGAAAAACGGAAAGAGTACAAAGGAGAGCAACGAAGTATATCCTCATGCTACAATTCATGACAGATACTCCTTATGTTGAAAGGCTTCAGCGCGTACGCCTTCTGCCTCTGACATATTGGCACGAATATCTCGACATAGTATTCCTCTTCAAAGTCATGCACGGCCATGCCTTGCTAAATAACAGCATCAAACCTACAGAAAGCCGAATAAAACAGTACGCCCGTAGCAACACAGCACCTGAAGACATCATCACCCTAGATATCCCTCCACACAGATCCCTGACCTTCCAAAATAGCTATTTCATACGGTCTGCACGAATCTGGAACATCCTACCTACTGAACTAAGAAAAAGAACACTCACTCTGTCTAAATTCAAAACCTGTCTCTTCTCTCACTACAAGTCAGCTCTCCTTTCACTCTACGATCCTGAAGACCCGCGAACGTGGAATGATCTGTATGTGTGAAATGCCATCAAACAAGAACACTGAAAGGAACTTTGAAATGCTGTTTTTAACTAAACGTATATGATCGATTCTGAATATTCTAATACGAGAGTCACTCTCTTCCGATCATCTCTGTAACTATGTAGCTTGTCTTATTTAACTTTTTTAGTCTCTAGGATCGTGTTAGTTCTGCTAATGATTCTTTCATGTAGTTTGTCAGTTTAGCTAAAAGGACGATTTAATTTATTATTTAAATATTCTTATAGGTCGTATAGATTTAATTTATTATTTAAATAATCTTATAGGTCGTATAGATTAAGGATTATTTTTTAAAAGTCGTTTAGGTGCCCTTTAAGGATCAAATAGAAACGTTAATTAAGGTCTTACTCTAGACCATTTGTTCCTCTTTCCTGGCTTTAGTTACAAGGATCCATTTAGTTTAGCTTGGAGAATTATTAGGATAAGTCCTAAGGACCGATTTTGGTCAGTTTAGTTTAAATCATTTATTCATGCCGTTTAGTAATTGGGGAAAACCTGTAATAGATTCCTAGCCTTTCTTATTTGATCTTTTATTATTCAGCGATACGTTTTGTAGTCTCTTTTCTTTAACCCACTAGCTATTGAAAACATAAGAGTTGGCTATAAGTAAAATAAATAAAATAAAAAATAGAATAATTCTATTTATTAAGCTTACTATCCGAAGTATCTGTGGTTTCGGATGTGTGGGCTACCTGTGGTCTCGTATGGCGTTCCCCAGTTAATACAATTTTGAATTATCGAGTGATTTCAGCTTCTCAAAAATTACATCTTCTGAAAACTTCCTAAGAATTAAATGTCGTCAAAATAAAGTTTAGTCATTCACTTCATGAAATTTGAGCGTTATTTCTTCGTCCGATGCGTTTTAAGGCCGGTTTTTAGCGTTTGGCGTGAGCTATGTTTGTGTGTGTGATAGAGGAGAAGAATGATAGATGTGTTGATCATCACAGTGAATGAACGATCTAAGCGAACGCTGTAAAGAAAGACTTGAAAAAGGGATTTCAAGCTTCAACGGGAATCGAACCCATGACCTCCGCGATGCCGGTGCGATGCTCTACCAACTGAGCTATGAAGCCAATCCTGTTGTCGAGCGGTCATTTTTTGTTGGGTTCATCAAGCCCCCATAAATAACAATAAGTGTGAATATTGAATGGGTGAGGAGAAGAAGGAGAAAGTGAGGGAAGGCAGGAATCTAAATTCGACCAACGCTCGATCTAGCACGTCAGAATTCAAAGCCAAGAGAAATCTCATACAAAAAATACCCCAGCACGATCGAAGAGATCCTAAGCTATACTTCAGCAGAGTTTCACGCTCATAGACAAATTCTTTCTATCAGAAAAGCAGGATTTTCGACCTTTTTGGCCATCGAAAAAGGATAGAGGACACACTCGAGACGGAAGGAATTCGAAATATGCAGGCTAGTTTGAATGAAGCCAATCAGCGCTTCGCTTATATCAACGCATCGAGCGGAGGAGCAAATTCTCCTCTCTCCGGTAGACAGAGAATGCACAGAAAAAATCGCTTTTGGGCAAGTTATAGACCAAAGACAATTCAAAAAAATTCAAAACAAAAAAAAATCTTTCATGTATTCAAAGATGGATTAAGAAGTGTTCTCCAAGAATTCAGGTGTGTTGTTTAGCAAACAATCGTTTATTATTTTTGACAAGCATTTTTTCTCGACGAATCGACAAATCCGAAAGACTTTCCCTCAAAACGTTTGATATTTCTGTAGATAAGCTTAATTTATTTTAATGTTGGAGTAAATATAACATGAAGACCATATTACAACAAATATTCGTTCTTTATTTAGCTTTGTAAATCTTTAGCAATTCGGTTGTTTTTAACTAACTATCGTATGTTCTGGTCTTTCTTTTGTTTTATTCTATCTTATATACACACGCCTTTCTACCAACTCTTTCTCTTTTACTCCGACGAAGGACTAGCGTCCGAAACGTCAGTAAGTTTTTTCATCTTTTTCACGGCGTATAATTTACTTTTTCATCATTACTGTTTCATTAGAAACACCGACGCAGCTCACACTAGTTTTTAGCTAGCTATATCCTCTATGTTCTGGTCTGTGGCGAATCATGAGGGTCATGACCTACATCTGGTGGCCCGCATCTCCTGGCCCCACACACATCTCCTGGCCCCTTGACCATAACTCGAGAACGAAACATGCTATGGCAACGAAACTTGGTAGCAGTGGTGAGACTTGATCAGACCACGTGACATGACGTGACGTCACATATCACGTGATTTACGAACCAAACATTTTCGCTGATTTTTGCGAACACTCATTACAATGAATGCTATGGTAACGATACTTAGTACGATGGGTGAGTCTTGTGTTGTGAGTGATCTGACCACGTGACATCTCGTGACGTCATATACCACGTGACTTACGAACAAAAAATTGCCGATTTTCGCCAATAGTCATAACAATAAATGTTATGGTAACGATATTTGGTAGCATTGGTGAGTCTTGTGTTGTGAGTGATCTGACCACGTGACATGGCTTGACGTCACATACGAACGAAACATTGCCGATTTTCGCCAATAGTTATAACAATAAATGCTATGGTAACGATATTTGGTAGCATTGGTGAGTCTTGTGTTGTGAGTGATCTGACCACGTGACATGGCTTGACGTCACATACGAACGAAACATTGCCGATTTTCGCCAATAGTCATTACAGTAAATGCTATGATAACGAAACTTGGTACGAGGGGTGAGAATTGTGTTGTCAGTCATTTGACCACATGACATGGCGTTACGTCACATACCACGTGACTTACGAACAAAAAATGCCGATTTTTGCCATTAGTTTTTACTGAGGAACAATTGCATGTTAGCTGTTCATCAAATGAAATAATACTTTTCTAAACAAAATTAACATTTGCTTCCACATACCTCTGGTGACCCCATCCTACCTACATCTGGAGGTCCCGCATCTCGTGCCCCCATGCACACGCATTTGGTGACCCCTTAGCCATAACGCCTTAACGAGGCCTGGTATGGTAACGAAACTTGGTAACATTGGGGCTTGTGTGGTCAATCATCTGACCTCGCGACATGGCGTCACGTCGCATGTCACGTGACTAACGAGCCAAACATTTTGACTCCTAATATATGTCTCAGCCTCATTATTATTGATACGAGAATAAAATTGTTGTTGTTGTTGTTGTTGTAAGTTGCCGACTGAGGATCGTTTAATAATATGCCGTTCATAAATCATTACGCAAGACAGTTCAAAGTGAAACCATAAAAAAGATAATATCTCCGTTTTCGATTCAAAGTTGTTTTATTAACTAATATCTAAGTATTGTTAACTTTATAAACTTGTTCTTTGAAAGCCTGATAGTCAGAGTAATCAATAGCCCGGCAAGAAACTATGGCTTTAGAATCCGTGTCTAATAATACGAAACTAAATGAGTTTACATGAACTTCGATTTAAAAAGCTGTTTACAGCTGCAATTTGAATACATTTTTTTGCTTTTATCAATCAAATTAACCATGAATCAACAAATTTGCTATATCTAATGCCATCGCGATGACAACCAGGCGGCGATAATGTAAACTTACTAATTTGTACAGGTACTTACCAGTGGGTCTTGGTAAAGTGCGAGTAAGATAGTTGCGAGTTGTTGAAAAAAAATATGGTTATCCAAACCCAAGCAACAAAGGTTTCATTTATTATTATCACTCAGTACATTCTGTTTCTTGTTACATATGCAAAAAATAAAATAAAATAAAATAAAATAAAAAACAATAAATTAGGGCTTCGTGACGGTACGTTCTAACATTTTACCACCGACGTACTTTCGCAATTTTTAATGATGATAAGAAGATAACTTGTACATTAATTATCGTAAAGTCTTTAAAACAATGATGGTGCCAGTTCGGGAAAATGCGACGTTGGCTCCGAGTTTGTCGACTTGGCAAATCTTCATTGACTTCCACTACTAATCGGCAGAAAAAAACAGAAAAACTTTTTTAAGAAAATAAAGCTTTTATTTTTTTTCAAATTTCGTGCAAATGTACATTCTTAATCTAGCTTTTATCAGACGTCTTATCTTGAGTTCCTTTTAAATATGGGACGGCTCTATCAGTCTGTGTCGGGTTGTCGTGTTTACATAGCTTCAAAAAACAACGGTCGTCTTCCTCTTCTGTGCACGAATCGAAGATTTCAGGTTGTAATAACGATGGGTTCACACTGGCTTCAAAAATATATATATATCGCGCAACCTCTTCTGCTGGAAGAAAATTATCTAACTGTACGCAAAAATAAAAAATAACGTGCATGGGTTGAGCCAAAAAAATAAATATCAATATTCGCTTTACCGGTTCCATAATACATCAAACACGAGGATGAAATGACTATTTTTCCTCTTCGGCCAATGATTTCACTGTTGACAAGTTCAAATAAAAATTCAAAAATCGCCGAGAAATCCAAAGTTTTGTGACCATATTGTGTCCCATTAGAGACAAAAATGTTGACTTTGGCAATAATATTTTTTACTTTATTTCACTACCTTTTAAGGTTTTAATCCGTGGGTCCGTTCATCCGTTGGTCTGTGCTCACATTTTAAAAACCCTCGTCCTAGTTGATCTGGCCATGATTACAGCAAGATCAGCTCTCGTTCGAATATTTGTATATTTACCTGTCATCAACTCAGTTGACATTCTGGTATTTTGTTCGGTCTTTGTGTTCATGATCATAGCATGGCAAGTTCTGTCCAACATTTTATCTAAAACAGACGCCTTTGATTTGATGTCCTTGGCAGGATTCGAACCCACGTCTTCGGTATTCTAGTCCGATGTGTTAACCACTACACTTCAAGGACCAACCACGCTGGTAACGCAGCCAGAATATGAAATGTAGGGCACTCGTGAGGATCCCAGAGCGATACTTTTTCTCTATAGATAAGTTGAACACCGTAAATATGTACGCAATTAATAGACATAGTAAAGTAGTGATAAATTATGCGTTCGGTGTGTATACAATGAAGTAGAGAGAATAAGAGAAAAATATCAATGCCCTTGGCAGGATTCGAACCCACGTCTTCGGTATTCTAGTCCGATGTGTTAACCACTACACTACAAGGACCAACCACGCTGGTAACGCAGCCAGAATATGAAATGTAGGGCACTCGTGAGGATCCCAGAGCGATACTTTTTCTCTATAGATAAGTTGAACACCGTAAATATGTACGCAATTAATAGACATAGTAAAGTAGTGATAAATTATGCGTTCGGTGTGTATACAATGAAGTAGAGAGAATAAGAGAAAAATATCAATGCCCTTGGCAGGATTCGAACCCACGTCTTCGGTATTCTAGTCACTACTTTACTATGTCTATTAATTGCGTACATATTTACGGTGTTCAACTTATCTATAGAGAAAAAGTATCGCTCTGGGATCCTCACGAGTGCCCTACATTTCATATTCTGGCTGCGTTACCAGCGTGGTTGGTCCTTGTAGTGTAGTGGTTAACACATCGGACTAGAATACCGAAGACGTGGGTTCGAATCCTGCCAATGGCATTGATATTTTTCTCTTATTCTCTCTACTTCATTGTATACACACCGAACGCATAATTTATCACTACTTTACTATGTTTGATTTGATGTGGATACTACTTGCTATGCTTTGATTTAGAGGTAATATTAGTATGTTAATAAGATATTTTCGAATAATATTTTTAAGCGCAATGATTTTCGTCTTCTTCAAGTCTATACCTCGTTCTCCATTGTAAAAGAAAATCCTCACCAAAGTCCTCATCCACTGAACTTAAAAACGTACATGACTACAAAAAATACAGTCAGCATAGTTGACAATTATTAACCGGAGGCGAAGTGAATATCGATGAATTATAACCGAAACAAACTCGATCGAGATTAATAACTGTTATATCTGTTTAAGTGATTGGTTTCATACCATTACTTTTTATTTTACACTATAAATCAGAGCACTTATTAGATTTTTCGAATCTGAACTTATTATTTTGTTTTTTGGCTTGGGCTATGGGCGGCCGACACCACCAAAAATACATCGTTTGTCGATCGGTCTAGCTATCGATGTCAAATGGTATAGCTAACTATCAATCGGTCTAGCTTAATGTTGAATGGAATAGCTATAACTGTCAACCGGTCTAGCTTGATGTTGAATGGAATAGCTTACTTTCGATCGGTCTAGCTATCGATGTCAAATGGTATAGCTCTAAACTGTCAACCGGTCTAGCTATCGATGTCAAATGGTATAGCTTACTATCGATCGGTCTAGCTTGATGTTGAATGGAATAGCTTACTATCGATCGGTCAAGCTATCGATGTCAAATGGTATAGCTTACTATCGATCGGTCTAGCTTGATGTTGAATGGTATAGCTTACTATCGATCGGTCTAGCTATCGATGTCAAATGGTATAGCTCTAAACTGTCAACCGGTCTAGCTATCGATGTCAAATGGTATAGCTTACTATCGATCGGTCTAACTTGATGTTGAATGGAATAGCTTACTATCGATCGGTCTAGCTATCGATGTCAAATGGTATAGCTTACTATCGATCGGTCTAGCTATCGATGTCAAATGGTATAGCTTACTATCGATCGGTCTAGCTTGATGTTGAATGGTATAGCTTACTATCGATCGGTCTAGCTATCGATGTCAAATGGTATAGCTAGTCTCCCGCAGAGCGTGGTTTCTCGCAGAGAACTTACTAGGGAGGGGTGAGTTGTTGGAGTTAGAGCGCAGTGATCATGAAACCTGATCGCATCCGATATTGGTCACCACGTGGCATCTTAACCTTTACTCTAGGTAATTGATTTGTTGTGTGCCCGTTTTTCCTTTAATTTAGATTTTTTTATCGAAGTTTAAGTTGAAATAACCGGCTAAGTAGGGTAGGGAACATATCAGCCCTGCTTTAGGACACAAATTTGTCAAATCGATCAGCTATTTTACTTTATAAAAAATCTGATTGAAGTGTTTGTATAACCCTAGCCGCGTGAACTGAGTAATTTCACTTGAAAAGCAGCAATTGCCTTCATACAAAACCAAGAATATTTTAGGAAACTGCATTTATTTCCAAGTCCCCCTTGTCTAATTAGTGTATGGACTTCAAAAAAAGACCTGAACGTATTGGGTCGATTGAGCGTGCCTTGGTTTCACTTGATGTTATTAAAAAGTTAAAATCTAAACTATGCATCATACGTGCCTAGAAAAAACGTATGTTACTGACTTCCTTCTTCATCTTTGTCTGATTCTTCTTTGTCATCAAAAGATATTGCAGATTTTTTATAAAGTAAAATAGCTGATCGATTTGACAAATTTGTGTCCTAAAGCAGGGCTGATATGTTCCCTAGACCGATCGAAAGTAAGCTATTCCATTCAACATCAAGCTAGACCGGTTGACAGTTATAGCTATTCCATTCAACATCAAGCTAGACCATTTGACATCGATAGCTAGACCGATCGACAAACGATGTATTTTTGGTGGTGTCGGCCGCCCATACTGGGCACCAGAGTGAAGTTGGTGTCAGGTTTTAGAGTCAGATTTTAGAGTCAGGTTTTCGGATCTAGTGTCAGACTTTTTTCCGGGGGGCGTCACATCATGTCGAACACAAAGTGCTCTATATTCGTAGAAACGCTTTTATTTACTATTAAACCCACACCATGCTTTACTCACACGAAATTCCTATACATTCGTTGTCTTCGTGGATCGAAACACTCACCTCAAATAAAATAAACAGCGGTTTCACATTTTTTGAGCTGTTTTATCTATTATCAACGGGCTTCATGCCACAAATACTTCGAGTACCGCTCCCATATATCGAGTTACTGAACCCTTTTATTTCAAAATGTTGACGCACACTGTAGTTTGGTGTCCAAATTAACTGTCGATGAGGCAGTACACATAAAAGCATTAAGAAATATCACTTGTTGTCAGATTTTTGAGTCAGATTTTTCTGTCACGCCGCGTGAGAGAGTGATCAGCAAAATTATATTTTCAACCATTTTATTTTTCTTGATCTTTGACTGATCTCCCAACGAGCGTCATTTCTACGGGATCTTCATGAACGCATGTGGAAGTCAAAATCTAGTCTCCCGAAGAAATATCATTTGTTGTCAGATTTTTGAGTCAGATTTTTCTGTCACGCCGCTTGAAAGAGTAATCATGTTACAGCGGATTTCACGATTACAAAATTATCTTTTCAACCATTATATTTTTCTTGAATTTTGACATCTCCCAACAAGCGTCATTTCCACGGGATCTTCATAAACGCATGTGGAAGTCAAAATCTAGTCTCCCGAAGAAATATCACTTGTTGTCAGATTTTTGAGTCAGATTTTTCTGTCACGCCGCTTGAAAGAGTGATCATGTTACAGCGGATTTCACGGTTACAAAATTATCTTTTCAACCATTATATTTTTCTTGGATTTTGACATCTCCCAACAAGCGTCATTTCCACGGGATCTTCATGAACGCATGTGAAAGTCAAAATCTAGTCTCCCAAAGAAATATCACTTGTTGTCAGATTTTTGAGTCAGATTTTTCTGTCACGCCGCTTGAAAGAGTGATCATGTTACAAAGCAGATTACAATACGTGATTGTAGGGTTTAGTTAGCTCAACGATCTGAACACACAAAAGAAGGCGTGCGGTTTTTCACGCCAAGATAAGCAATGTAATAACTACTTCTAATAACATTTCCAATTATCACCCATTTATCACCCAAACATAATCTTATGGATAAGATGGCGTAGGAAGTCATTGTTTATCTTTTTCCGGTAGTAATATAAACGTCGTTAAGTAACAAAAATTTAACGAAGCCTTCACGAAAAGAAAGATGTTTCGCTGTCACCCCAATCTTTGTTTAATCAAATATGGCAGTATTGTCTTGCATTAACGGAATGAAACAAAATCCTTTCTTCCCAGTCGTTTTTTTATAATGCATGCAGTAAGTCTCTATTTCACTGCGTAACCTCGTTTTCATACTTCAGCCTTTATTGTACTCATGATACGCATTCAAACAGATTGATGAAGCCGTTAAAGACCGCTACCATCATATCGGTTAGATTGTTGCTATGTAGCTGAATGCTAAACTCTAATCGTGGGAAGTTGATAATGATCACTGAAGTATTTTTCGTGACATCAAATGTAGAAACACATTTAAAATAAACAATGCATTCACGAAAACCAGAGCAGTGTAGGGGTATCAAAGTGAGGGTAGTCTTGGATTGGCAGGCTTGGATTGTACAACCGACAGACACACTACTAATTGATGAAAAGAACAATGCGAAAACAGATAACACTAAATATGAACGGGTACATATAAAATTACACCCTCCCAAAAGCCCAAAGCCCCCAAACGATTTAAAAGTAACAGTAGTTTTCATGGTGTGCATTTTTTGTTATGCAAGACCTACTGCTTCACGTAAATGATTCGCTGGCGACAGCGCTTTTACGTGACAGTATGGTGAGGATTCGATTATGCGGGCAAGATATTGTTCTTGATCCTCTGGATCTAGCGACTGGAGATATTTCCCCGCTAGTAAGAATTTCGATCAGATTTGAACCCAACATTGTGGAAGAATTGCTAGCACCATCCAATCCTCTTGCGATGAACTCGTACACCAATTTTCTCGAACCAATTTCACGTCATTGGTACTGAAGCCGGTCTGGCATCCGGGATACGAAACATCTCAGGTATGGTTTGCCGATAGCAGTGGTAAGTCTTGTTTTTAATTGTCACTTCCAATTCTCTATCCAATGCTTAGTTATGTTGTTTGTTTAATGAAAGCAAATACCATTGCTTCTTGTGTATTCTTCAGAACCAGTATCTTTGGAAACTTTATACAGAGACACGATAGTTCATGCTATTGGGAAAGTACGTTGGCAGAGGGAATCCAACATTTCCCTACCCCTCCCCGTCCCCAGATTGCAAGAACTCCAGTGCGGTGGGGGATGGCCAGAGCAGAGCCGCTAACGGTGGAAGACAACATCGACTTCCACACATTCTCACTGCGATTATGGCGATGCGGACACGGTTGTTAGTGATGATGTGTCGATTTTTTCGACATCGCATGAAGCAAACTTGAACCAGAGTGAAGTTGAAGTGAGAAGAAAAAGTGCGTCAACATTTTGAAATAAAGGGTTCAGTAACTCGATATATAGGAGCGGTACTCGAAGTATTTGTGGCATGAAGCCCGTTGATAGTAGATAAACAGCTCAAGAAAATGTGAAACCGCTGTTTATTTTATTTTGAGGTGAGTGTTTCGATCCACGAAGACAACGAATGTATAGGAATTTCGTGTGAGTAAAGCATGGTGTGGGTTTATAGTAAATAAAAGCGTTTCTACGACTATAGAGCACTTTGTGATCAACATGATGCGACGCCCCCCGAAAAAATCTGACACTAGATCCGAAAACCTGACTCTAAAATTGACTCTAAGACCTGACACCAACTTCACCTCTGGTCTAAAATCTGACTCTAAAACCTGACACCAACTTCACTCTGGTCAAACTTGAAACCACTACGTCATCGACCATCTAGTAGTTACATACCTCTTTCAATTTCCATTGTTTTTTGTATGCATTTAGATTAGCTCTATCGTCCATTCATTTACTATATCGAAAGCGTATGCCGAAAAAGTAGACAAATAAAGTAATGTATTCACAGTGATATCTTTTTATATCTGATAGCTTAGTAAGAGAAAAAAAAGCTCCTGTTCAAAAGTTTCTGCATGCCTACCATGACATTTATTAAATGATACATCATATGTCAAGAGAAGACCCCTTACTTGTTTGCATACTTTCATATGTCTCCCGTATCTTCTACTGAGAGCACTCTTTGTGGGGTGG